>CM026209.1:9097025-9249525 GCA_014839995.1 Xenentodon cancila
AAAGCCTTTTAGGCTTTTGTTTTGACTCGACTACCTTTCTTACATTTACATTTTCAGAAACAGTTTGAGACTTTTAACTGTTAAGTCTGCACGCTATAATGTGGAACCAGATATTACTACTGTACAAGTTCTGTACTGTATTCTAGTCATATAAGCTTGTATAATATAATGATGCTCATTTATTACAGTCTCATCCCAAGCATTCCAGTGATACTGAGAAAACTATATAGAATTTATATGAATAAATTAAGAAAAAAAAAAGTAACTCACTCATCTTGGGTTTGTCTGCCACGTCTTTCAGTGAAGTCCTGACTGGAGCTTCCCTGCAGCACCGCCTCAGGTCCCTGTTTGTTTCCATGGAGACGATTCAATCTGGCCTGAAACCCTGACAAAAAGCAACATGGATATATCAGAAAGGGGATCATTTTCTTAAATTACTTTATTTCCTAGGAGATTAACCTTTAATTAGAGGAGACGTAACTGAGCCAATGAAATACGACTGAAGAAAAGGCACTTTGTGCAACAGTTGTCATGAAACTGGCATTTATTATTTTCAGTGATAAATGAAAAGCATACAGAGGATATTTTTCTACCGCATATTTATATATTTATATCACTCCACTGCCACACCACCCTTAATGGTCTATATGTAATGACTGCCTCCCGCTGGCCATGAGTAAAACTGCAATAACATTGTAAAATGTATGTGTGCGATTTTGAGGAAGGAGGCTCTACACAATCCTGCTCAACCCACACTCACAGGACATTTTCAATGTCTAGTTTTCAAAAATGAGACTGCTCCCGTGAGAGAAAGCACACCCCCACCCGGTTGGCAGCATACCTCTTTGCGCACTGGGACTCAGAAGTGGAAAGGAACCCGTGAGAATGCTGTTAAAGACGGGATCAGCAAGGTCCAGCTCCTCTGAAGCCGTCTCCCTCTCCCACCAGGGAACCACTCCTGCTATCCCACATGCACCACCGGGCGCAGAACCAGACATCGACTCTCCCTCGTAGAACCAATCACTCTGCTCATCATCACCTGGAACAAGAAACAAGACAAAAAAAAAAGAAAAACAAACACGATGTCACAAGATAAAGACTGACATTCATCATGAGGTCAAAAAACAGTAATGTTTAAAATTAAGACACAAAAAAAAAAAAGAATTGACATCTGCTGCTTCATGTTAAGTTAAAAATTCATTATATTCTCACAACCTCACTACTGTCTGCATTTCAGTTCAATATAAAATTTAATTCTAGGAACTTCTGGGTACAAACCTTGCCTCCCCTCATCATTGGTATAGAGGCCACCGTCACTGCTGTTACTCACACTGCTAGTTTCACTAGAAAGATGGCAGGAAAAGAGTTTTACAACAAAAGACTGACATTTCTTGAAAACACAAAAACGGAAAAAAGAAACGTTCAACGTAAGCTCTATTTGTGATGTCTAAGCTTACAAAGAGAGGTCTCCCTTACCGGAGGTCCTACGGACTCACAAGAACACTCATCTTAACAATACAGAAGCCGAAAAAGAGGACTTCAAACTCAGTTGGAATCATAAAAATAAAGGCAAAACACTAACCACCTGTCACTCATGTCCTCATCTGAGCCCTTTTGTTCATCCAGCTCCATTTTTTCCTTGGATCCTTCTATTAGAGAAGAAATGGGGTCTTCGCTCTCAACTACCACTCCTTCATCTGCAGCTTCCACTCCTAGCCTGTGCGTTGCCAGTTTCCTCTTCTTTATGCGGTTCTTCCCCCCTCCTGGACCCATTGGGCCACCTCCACAAAGCTCCATGGCACCTCTGCATTCGTTAGCATCCAGTCTATGCGGCCTGCTGCCAACACGGGCTTTTGGGACAGGGGGAGGCCCAAGCATGATGGAAGAAGGGGGTTCTGGTTCCACAGGTGGGTCGACAGCCATGCGTTTGACCTTACGGCGGCGTCTAAGGCTGCGAGTTCCCTCTGCTGATCCCAGGACAGCCAGGTCATCAGGCCAAAGCGGACGCTTGCTTCGCCCCAGGTCAGCTGTGTGGGGGGGGTCGCCTTTTGGGGCCAAGATGTTCATCAGAGTCACTGTTGTCGCGGGCATGGCTGCCGGCAGCAGAGACACCTCCTGCGCTGGCACGGTAGTCCTGCAACAAATGTCATGGTGGTGAGTATCAGCCTGTGACGCTGATGCTAAATTAAGAAACTTCAGCAAACTCAAGTATGTCGGTTTGAATAAAAACAACACATGGTAGACCAAACAACGTCAACTGTAGGATGTCAAGTGAACTACTTAATTAGCACATAACTTATAATATGCCCCAATGTGCACAAGACCAAACTGGATTGTTTTTTTTAACAAACTATGGCAGGAAAAGGAAAAACATCAATTTAGTAGACCAAATGCCAAATAACCTTTGTTTTAAAACATATATCTTTTTAATTTATTAGGAAATAGTTTCTGATCAACTGAAATGAAAATAGCTGTGTGTACTGTATATTACTTTATTTAATTGTTTAGCTTCAATTTAGGAATTTTCATCTATAAAACTTAACAAGAGAAAAAAAAAAACACACTAAATATTATGCACAGCAAATTTCAATTCATTTGCCCATTTACACACAAACACACACACACACATCTTATTATATACGTGTAATATGTAATAAGAAACTATATGAGCCACTCTGTATATAGTAGGCAGCATTTGATTTGTACAATATTAGACTCTTTTCAGGATATCAAGGGCACTTCAACAGGTGGAGGAGATGGAGATCAACCCGCTGAGCTACCAGTTGGAAGACGGGTCAATCTAATCTCCTCTCAGCAGCATAGTGGGCCAAGTGACTTCTTCAGACAAATAGGTTGCTCAACAACCTGTCCCAACCCTCCATCCATTCGGCCTTACCTTGTGTTCCTCCACGCTGGACTCTGAACCCTCACTGAGGTGGCCCGTCTCCCACGGCGGATGCGGGTTGTCTGATCGACGTTTCCTACCCCTCCGTTTCCGAGCCTGCCTCTTCAGGAGACATCCCACTGCCAGTGCATGGTCTCCCCCATCGCCAAAGCCACCGCGTGCAGCTTGCTCCGAGCTCTCCTCCAGCGCTGACACCAGGTCATGGACCAGCTCGTCCATCGTCCGGCGAAAGTGCCTGGGTGTTGGGGAACGAGGCGCTTTACTACACACACGAACACCTGAGCACCAAAGACTTCACAATGACAACGATGAGCTTGGAAAACCAAGCACGTAGGAACACAGAAATTTAGTGGTTATGAGTTATCATGACTGCTCAGAAACATCGTAAGCAATAACTGCCAATCGATCAATCACGACTCGTTATTTTTGTATTTTATCGTCGAGGAAAGTTGTAGTCAACACATTACGGAGTACATTACTAAAGGCTCGCGTTATTAAATCTGATGAATATCATATATAAAAGCCCGAGGCCCGGTTTACGGAGTTATCGGGAAAATAAAAAGAGCTTCTCACAGTTCAACAGCTAGCTCGGAAGGCTAACGGTTCTGGCTCGTCGCTCAGCCCGCCGTCCACAAAACGCCCGAAAAAGGAACGCATCGAAAGCCACTTTCCTGCCACCGAGTAACAGCGTTAACCGCGCTCATTCGAGATTCGTTTGAACTGTTATTGAGCCGTCATTCGAGTTATTCAGCGGAGGTTAGCCGTTAGCCGATTTAGCATCCATGCGAGCCGCGGCTCTGCGGCCAGCTGATCCGCCAGCAACATGTCAACGTCCCGGCGGCTTCGGGGGACGGCGGGGCTCCGAAGACAACCTACCAGCCGGTTTCCGCTTTGCCGATGGTTTTTAGATTAGCTGCACGGAACATTAAAGCCACCAAATGCCGAGTATCGTTAGCCAGAAACAGGAGACACACAGCGAGCCATCGCAGACACCATACTGACACAAAAGCTAACTATCGGTTAGCAGGATCGATACGCGACAAGCGGACACCAGTGAGAGAGCGATGTTGTGTTTAGGTGCTCTAGGAAAATTAACGCATACATTATAATAACATGACAGCACGACTGTCGTATACATATCATTAGAATATTAGAATATAAAAAGATTAACCCAAACTTAATTAAACTTTTAGTATAAATTGTTAATAGATACAGACATGCGGCGTGTGGATATGTTTAGTTACAATTAACGACGATGCAATGAAACTTAATGAGTCTATGCACACGACTGTAGTTCATTGTAAATCTGAGAAAACGTAATGATTGAAGGCAACTCGAGTGAGGATCCGCATGTATTTACGTTTATTGAGCACTAGGGGTCAATATTTTCTTGAATTTAATCACGCTAATGCTCACCCACTCATAAGCTCCGTGTGTTCAAACCACAGAGCCGGCTGAGCCGTTAGGCAAAACAGGCAAAGGCTACGGGCGCTGTGGCCTCTAGGGGGCGCCACATAATCTGAAAGAAATTCACCTTCAATGTGATTATATTAAAACCAGTCATTACTATTAACTCTTAAAATTTAAACGCTAATATAGATTCAAATGTAAAGACAATATACGACTTTATAGTATTTATTAATTTATTAATATTATTATGTATTCATTTATTTACCAGATTATTATTTTGTGGTAAGGGTATTTATAATGTATTTCAGAGTTTTTGTTTTTAATTGTAATTTGTTAAGCATGCAAATTGGGTTATGTTATATATTTAAGACAATATTAGTGAATGTAAAACGCCAATAGAGGAGGGCGCCATATATGATCTCACCTAGGGCGCCACATTGAGTAGGTACGTATTTCATTAGTAACGTATTTAAGCATGTATACATGATCAAGAGGACTTGCTGAAGTTCAAACCAAGCACCAGAAAGGAGATTTAAGTGACACTGAACATGGTGTGATTGTTGGTCCCAGATGGGTTGGTCTGAATATTTCAGTCACTGCTGATCTACTAGGATTTTCATGAACAAGCATCTCTAGGGTTTACAGAAAATGGTTTCCAAAAAGAAAGGATCGTGCAAACAGCAGGCAGTTGTCTGGGTGAAAAGGCAAGGATGATGTCAGAGGTCAGAGGGAGAATGGGCAGATTGGTTCCAGATGATAGAAAGGCAACAGTAACTCTGAGGTATGCAGAATACCATCTCTGAACACACAACATGAACCCTGAAGCAGATGGGCTACAGCAGCAAAGGACCACACTGGGTACAAATACTAACTGAGCATCGTTTAAACACCACAGTCTACCTGAGTATTATAGCTGGCCATGTCCATCCCTTTATGACTACGATGTATCCTCATGGACCAAAATCTCTAAGGAATGATTCCAACAACTTGTTGAATCTATGCCAAGAAGAACTAAAGTGCTTCTGAAGGCAAAAACGGGGTTCCACCTGGTACTACCAAGGTGTACCTAATCATGTGGCCGGTGACTGTATACACAACAGGTCACCATTTCAAACACATAAGTGATAACAGTGTCATATCAATTACTGTCCTTATTGAAAGTCACTTGGTACCAGTATGGTCTTCCTGAGAGTAGGACTTCACCCTGAGCAACAGGTGGTCTGGTCCGAATGTCACTGATGACATCAACAGGGGGTTAGTACGAGTCACAGGTGTGACATTCTCTCTATTAAGTAATAGGAAATTGACACATTGAAGATTGTCGAGCATGCATTAGTGGTGCGCCAACATATTGCTGGCTGTTGTTGTCTGTCTGGTGCGCAGTCATGTAAGACTGAGGACATCCACTCAGGCCGTTGGACAATCCAAGCACGTATAATCTCCCCAAATGCTTGAGAAGTCAGAGGCTCTGGCGGATGACAACCAATCCAGGGCACCACTCAGATTTCTAACAGGGGGCTCAGGTAAATTTAGAAAGACACCGTGCACTTGCACTTGACAGTCAGACACCCACTGGACAGGGAGAGTCAACACACGTGTCACTGGACGGGTCACACTAGTGGAGATTCTGCATAGCGCAAATCTGCTGAGTGGCTGCACAGACAAGACCCCAGCTGCTGGGATTGGACGCATTATGGAATCATGTTATCAGCAGTGGATGAAGAGGAGCTGGATGAGGCTGTGCAGCAGTATTCAGATGACACCACCTGGAGCTGGGTAAAGTGGCTTGTAATCCATATCCATGCATAAAAGAAACCCTAAAATCCATGAATAGTTACTACGAGATTACAGAGGTTTGCGCCTTCGGGCATGTGTATTCTGCTCTTGTACAAATTTAAATGCGAACGCTCAAGACAAATTTTTCATGTCCTCTAAGTGGCAGAGACGATGTGAGGAGGAGGGTATGTTTGGATAATACCACATGTAAGACAATCTTCTGCAACAGAAGGGTGTCAAGGGGTGGTGGTGGTGGTGGTGGTGGTGGTGGTGGTGGTGGTGGAGGGATTTAGGTCAAGAGGAGTGACAAGCTGGGTTAAATAACTGGCTGACACATCAGGTGATTTTCCAACTGTCTGTATATGCATGAAAAGTTTGTATTAGGAACAAAACATCACACTTTTAATACATGGCAGCTTACAATCCAAACTAGTTAGGGAATGCAAAAGTTGGGAAACAGCACATGCAACCTCTGTCAGATGAGCTTTACAATAAATGGACTTATGTATTCAGTATCATCCCAGTGTGTCCAAACATTATGCCCTGAATATGTCAAAACAATGGCTTGAAGCAAACTGCGCAGTTCCTCAAGTTTGTGATTTAACAGGTCTCATTACGCAATTGTCATTTTCTTTCTGTAAAATTGTTTGCATGTATCAAAGTGGATCATAAAGACCAATTTAGGCTAGAAGTCAGCAAGAGCTGAAAAAAAAATGTTACATGTAAGAAGTTGGTGACTGATTGAGTACGTTTCCACAGTGAAACAATCCACTCTAATCATACGTGAATGCACCTCATAGATAATTAATGCAAACATAAACTTGGGTGTTTTTGTGTTATGTTATTGATGAAGAGTGGCTGTAACACTCTTTCCTTCTTATACCAGTCACCCCGATTATACATGGTAAACATGAAATGATCATCAATGTGTTGTTTTTGTGTCCGGAGTATATTCGCTGGGGGAGGTTCTTCCTGGCAGAACCTGTTCTTAGAAACATGTCAGTAGCAACAGCTGTGTGGCTCAGATATCCTTGGAGGACTCAGGGATGCTGACATAGAGACTGATTTGGGGTCAGCATGTATCTGCAGAAGCTCAAGTGACCACTGTTCACGCTGGGAAACTATACTGTACATGCTAAACCTTAGTTTAAAGGAGCATTGTAGGAGCATCAGTGTAAGCAGTTAAATGAGACAAATATTTTAGTTAAAAAAAAAACAGGCACTGAAAGTAGACATACTGAACTTTGCAGGTAGTAAAAACCACAAAGCTCACGCAGCTGTTATTGTGACATGCAGTGATAAATACTCAACAACGCATCGATCCGTTTCATTTGCCTGCTTCTTTGTGCACATTATCACGCCTTAAAGTTATCTGACAAGACAGCTGGTTTATAACAAGACATGGGGGTAGGGGATTAGGTGGAATGGTTTGCACAGTGTGGAAAAACATAAACAATTGGACCCCGTGAACACAACACATGCCCGCTATGCCTGAGGTTGTTGCAGGATGACACGTGAGGCTGCCGTCGCCTGCAAACCATGCAAAATTTAGGCCGGTGCCTCCTGCAAAGAAAGAGATATTTTGTTGTCGAGCCTTTGGACATATTTCCACAGAGATTGTGAAAGACTCTTTGGCAATAATGTAACTTAATAGTCAGGATGATGGTGCTTAAATAAAAACAAACAATTAAACAACCAGAGTGACTTCAGTGTATCAGGCTTTTTTTTTTTTTTTTGCAAGTATTTGTGCAACAGAAGGTGCCAGACACTGAAGGCATTTCATTTTAAAAGTATTTAGAAAGTTAAAGCTAAAACCAGCAGTCCACCACATCCTCTTGACGCTCTCTCGGTGAAGGCTCTGGTGCTTTAACAGCAAACATCGCCTGCCACGAGGCAGGGCTGTGATTGGTCAGAAACATCACCTCACTGCTGGATGACTTTTCTTTAAACGCTGACGTAGTTTCACTTCCCGCCGTCCCAGCAAAGCGGTAGCAGACCTACCGAATACACTTTAAATCAGTGGCTTTTTTTTGCGACATTTAACTAAAATATTTGTCTCATTTGTGACATTATATCCAAAGACGCGATAAAACGTGTGCGCAAGTTTCACGCGAAAAACACGCAGCCAGAATATGTGTTGTAATTACTAGTTTGTTATTCACCTCTTCACGCAAACATTTATCGACTTTTCAAGTGACGTGTTCACTTTTAGACTTCATATAGCGCCGGAAACGATCGGCCTGCGGTGGTGTAAGAACGTGCCGACATTAAAGACATTAGAATTATTTTTACTGTCTAATCTAACCACTACTGTCAAGGCGGCGCGTGTGATCTCTGCCGAGCTCGACGCCAATTGGCGGAAAGGCACTGCTGCATGTGACGTCACCCCGTGAGGGAGACAAACAGAGGGATGAGTGTAGTTACTCTTAAATAGCGCGTTTCTATCGCCGCCGACTGAAAAAACGAAAGAAAGAAAGTTAGAGCGATACACGAAACAGATATCATTTTGGTCTGGATAACTACTACTTTTATTCTGCCGGGCTGTCTTTTACCCTTGAAGCATCCGCGTGGGTTTGATAAAGGCTGCCAGCATATCATCTTTATCAGGTATTAATCTCCTTATTCATTTTATAGCTCTGTGTTTGAGTTGTTGAATATAAACTTTACACCATTTGCATATCTGTTATGATGAAAGTCTTGCCAGTCATAATCATAATTTTCTAATCCACTGTCAGGAGTATAAATACGACTCGGCTGTTCATCTACATCCATTGTAATCAATTTCTTTCTCCTTAGAATATTTACTGGCACAGCTGATAGTGTCCTTAGGAACCTGCACGTGTATTTGCATGTGTCTGAGTCCATTTTTGTACATATCTAGCCATGCATCCCCAAGCGTGGACCTTTTATTCCTTGTACCAGGGAAAATGAACATTTCTCAAGCTTACGTCTGCGTTTTAACACGAGACTTGCTGATGATTCTGCCGCACATCATCTGCAAGTCTCATCCTCGTCCTGGCAGAGTCCAGCATCACAACTGCAGCTTGTAAACTCATTAAATCAACGAGCACGCCTCGGTTAAACACAAGTCACTAGAGGATGCTTGCCTGTAAATGAGGGCTGGTATTTCATCCAGCTCATTTGCAACAACAAGAAGTGCTGACGGTGTCTTCGAGACAACCTTCCTCTTTTTTGTGCAGCCTCAAAGAGAAGACGGTCTATTTTTGGATGAAGCTGCTGAGCAGTCAAAACCCTCCTTTTGTAAAGAAATCAGCTCAAGGAATGCTGTAGCTCAACACCTCAGTGGAGAGTACAGTTAAATGTTTCATAGGATGTCGTTCATTTACACTACATGTTTCAGGCCCCTTACATTAATCTGCTGCTGTGAACTTTCCTTTTGGTTTAAAACAGCGGAGGCTCTCGTTGTCATCGTTGATCCCTGTCCTCGTCTGCGCTGCAAACGTTTAGTGGTCTGCTGCCAACTGAGTCAAGGTCACCCCCTCTGTAAACTGTCAACTTTAAAACTCCAAGTAGCCCCCCTGTATTTTCCATCACAGAAACATCATCATTAAGACAACCTTAAATAATAACCCTTGATTTTTTTTGTCGTTTTTGTTTTACTTACAAGACTTACAAGAACTAAGTCGATTGTCCCGGTTACACAACAAAAGTGATCAATCAGATACACTGAGTGCTTTCATTACGGTTGCTCATTAAAACTCTTCGCTGTTGTGTAACACGTTTTCACTGACTGGTTTAAATAATTGCACACCTCATGCAGCGCTGGATGATTTTCTGTTGTCTGCTCTTGACCTCGCTCAGACCCGTCAGACCATGAACTACGTGGGCCAGCTGGCAGGCCAGGTGTTTGTCCAGGTCAAAGAGCTGTACCGGGGCCTGAATCCCGCGACCCTCTCCGGCTGCATAGACGTCATCGTCGTGAGACAGCCCGATGGCTCCCTGCAGTGCTCGCCCTTCCACGTTCGCTTTGGCAAAATGGGCGTCCTCCGGTCCCGGGAGAAAGTGGTAAGCAGATGGAAACAAGTGATCTATATTTAAGGAGAAAGTTGAAGTTTGTTTTATTTCCTACGACCTCCAGTCTCTTCTCTGCTCCAGGTGGACATTGAAATAAATGGGGAGCCCGTGGATCTTCATATGAAGCTTGGGGACAATGGAGAAGCTTTTTTTGTACAAGAAACAGAAAATGATCAGGTAATGGTCGTAGAAATGACTTGTTTGCCTGTTACGATATTGATAAGCTGGCCCGACCGTCATGATTCATAACTGATTCACTTTTGTCGGCAAAAATAAGAAGATTGATCTGTAAAATGGGCTGTTACACAAAGGAATCTGTGATTTAAATGGAAACAAGATTCAGACGTAAACACCTCTGTCTCCACCCTCCTGGAAGCCTCCTTCGTCTTCATGTGGTCGTACCAGTTTAAACTAGGTCACACCGGTTGCAGATTTGCCACTACAACCTGGATTTTCTCTCCTTCCTTTTCAAACAGCCTCCTGCTGTTTATTAGTGACTGAGAGAGTTATTAAAGAGGTATTTACTCACACAAGCATTTGACCTCCAGTAAATTTAAACACGGTTGCCTCAAGACTGCCGATAAACCTGAAAAGTTACATGGCAAGGAAATTAAGAAACCGTTAAATGAATTTGGCATCGCTGTTGCACAGAAGTCCAGTTGTGCGTTTACGAGGCCCGTGAGAACCGCTCAGTCCAAAGCAGTTTCCCTTGAGAAAGCTGGCTTTAACGTTTGGGTTTGCGAGGCTTTAGGGGGTCTAGTAGAGCCAAGTCACATGTACTGTCGTAATTAAATAGGTTTGTTTTGTTTTTGTTTCTCTTTCACTGGCGTAAACGCATGAATATGTATCCAGCAAACAGTAATAAACAAACGATAGAATACTATGGCTGGCGGCCTGGGTCTAACAAAGGAAGCGGGTGATTTATTTTCCCTAGAGTGGTGTCAGATTCCCAGGCTCAGAGGAGGGGAGTGGAGGAGTATTGTGTCTCTGAACCCGTTTTTTCTTGGCACGTGGAAGAAAAACGTGAGGCAGTGTTGTTGGCCCACAAATCATATGGTTAAACACAGGTTTTTCTTTCCATATGTCTGCACGTTTTCATACTGGGCGGCACAGACTTTCCTAGAAAGCACTGTCCTTCCCTTGAAGAAACGATTACAAAAGGCACCATAACAAAACCACTTGAGGACCAGACTCTGTTGTTGGACTAGTTGTTTCATTATTTCCAGACCTCTTCTGCGGATGGAGCCTAAATCCAACTGAAATCATGCAAAACATATCTATTTAGTCATGGTTCAGCAGTAATAGTAATACATTGTGATATTTAAGATATCTATTTCTTGTTGTAAACTATTACATGTTAATATTGCAAGAGATGACTTTGATGCAGGTTACGTCATATTGTTTTAGCAGATTACAGAAAAGAGGAGCACAATCAAGCCAAAAAGTAGAGGGAGACTTGCAGTGTGCCAAAAGTGTAATTTCTAAGAGGACCATCTGTAAAAGGTTTCACAACAGAACCTGGAAGACCAACCAGGAGTGAGGCAGGAGAGCTGTCGTACAATGTACGTCGTGATGAGGTAACAGCAGTAGTCTGGTTGGTGAAGGATTGATGTTCGTCACTGCAGTTCGTCACTGAATCAGTGCTGATTCAGACATCTTGGTGGACAGACTGATGGGCAAGAATGACTCAGTGCTCAGTCTAGGAGAGGTTGAGGTGATGGTGCTGTGCCTTCATCCATCATGGGATGTCAGAGAGGCGCATATATGAGGAGTTTAAGAGACCCGTTTTCTTGCTGAGATGGGATGTTCGTCTGACAGGTATGACAGGAAAAGCTGGGTATCGTCTGCGTAGCAGTGTTGCTCCTACATAACTTCATTTTAATGTAAACAGGTCATGGTAGGTGTCACTCGCTGATGCTTATAGTTCACTGTGCTTTACAGAAAAAAAAGAAAAGAAAAAACAAGACCATAATCATCTTTCTTGTGTTCCTCATTCAAATAGGAATTTGTTCCCTCCTACTTGGCCACCTCTCCCATCTTGTCGGATGGGGCCATTCTGATGAGCTCTTCCCTGAGGAGCTGTGGGTCACCCATACAGACCCTGGGCTCCATGGGGATCAATGGAGAGAGCAGCATCATGGTCATGAAGAAAAGGAGGAAGAGGAGGAGGAAGAGTCGGGCAGACAGCACACGTAGGGAGGAAAGTGGTGACTACTCGGCGGATGAAGATGTGTTCTCTATTGACATCAGCTCTGATGAAGCGACGGAAAAGGAAAACAGGTAAGAAACGGCGAAGAAGAAATAGAGTAGGACTTAACAAAGGAAAACTGGAGGAATATAATCACATCAGTGAGGAAAGAACTTGTGCGTTAGTGTAGGTGGGATAGAAAGTTAGATGAACAGTGCAATATAGCTCTCAAATTCGGTCTGACAGCTGCTGCAGCGGAAGAAAAGTCTTTATTTTGAAATGGTGTATTAACAACCAGATGAGCATGAGTGTTCTGGAGAGGCGCTCACGCGTGGCAGTGATAGATGTCCTCCGACAGAATGCCCAAGAGCATATGGAAAACCCGTCAGAGTATTTCTTCTCTGTGAAGTTTTTGGTGAACGTACGTTCGGTTTTCACGTCTACATCGGTGCAAAAACAGCTCAGTATGTAACTCAACATTGTGTTTCAATTCTGAATCCTTTCCACTGAGCAAACAGCACCAGGGTTTAAATTTACAGAAATTTGCAGTAAGTGGTGTCATTATTCATAAAAAAACAAGATAGTGCTTAAGCATGATGTGTACTGTGTTGGTTGGGAAATTTGTTCCAGAAGATAAGTGAGAAGTCGAATATCAGTGGAACACGCACTGTCCTTTGTGTGCTGCAGGTCATCATCTCGGGATGTTTTGAGAGAGGAGACGACTGTTGCTTCGAGCGGCGGGTCTTTTAAACAGAGCGGCATCTACACTCGATCGCACGGGGAGTGGAGCCCAGTCCATAGGTGCTTCACTCGAAGTCTGTGTACGCCTTCGTGATGTAATGCTTCAAACAGATGATTAACTTTTATTCATCATCTCTTCCTCTCCCAGTCTTGGTAACTCTCGGCCTGCCTCTCCCAAGAGTGACTCTGAATTAATCACTAATCCCTTAGACAGTCAGAATCCAGCCATGCTCTGGGCGTGGGGGGAGCTGCCTCAGGCTGCCACGGTACAGACCCGCTGCGCATACATCTAAATTATCTGCAGTCGCTCTGGTTCTGGTTACGAGTTTTTTTGTTTAAACGTGCTTAATTTTCCTCTTCCTTCTCTTTTTCTAGCCTTCCTTTCTCCCACCAAAGTCTGGCACGCCACCCACCTGTCCTGTGTCCATCCCCGTATTAGAAAGCACGCACTTCCGCGTGATTCCTCCGGAGGCGCCCTCGGAGCAATGTGGAGCCTGCGCTGAAGTACCAGCTCTCGAACTGCTGACGCAGGAGGACACAGCAGTCAGGGAGGTAACGGTTGTCACGGTCGTAACAGAGTCACAGTCCATGATGGTGGAGACTCAGACGCCAACATCAGAGATGCAGGTTACCGCAGCGACAAGTATGGCGGCAACAACAGTGACCGACATGGAGGAGACTGCGTCTCGTCCTCTTGGCAAAACAGACTCTCCATCCAAAAGAAAAGGTAGCCGTTGCTATGCATGTATACATACATATATATATATATATATATATATATATATATATATATATATATATATATATATATATATATATATATATATATATATATATATACATACTGTATACGGAGCTGTATTTCTCTGTTTGATTTGTAAATTTGTTGCCTCTGTTCTTTGACTTTAGATGGTCTGTAAGTATTAAATCGTTGTGTATTTTACAGTTCTTTATGATTCATGTCAGAGCAAACAGGATAAAAGGATAATATGAAGTCGAGAGCGTATTTCACTCGTGCGTTTTGTCTGTTGCAGACAAAAGAAGCCGCCATCTAGGTTCTGATGGAATTTACCTGGATGACATCACAGAACTCGAGCCAGAAGTAGTGGCCTTGTACTTCCCCAAGAGGTAGATGAGCAGACACAAACGGAAAACCTTTAACGCAGCAGCAGCGCCGAGCAGAGTGGCGCGATCTCTCCAGTCCATTGCTGTGAACATCTTGTCCTCCCCCTGCAGTGACAGTGGCTCAACCATGAGGAGCATTTCCGACCCCGGGCTGCACAGCACCAGTCTGTCACCGCAGTCGGTGAGCTCTGGAGGAGACAGCGGCGTGGACAGCTACTGTGACCCCATGTCTGACATGCCGGCTATCGCCATTTCTCTGTGCGGTGGGCTCAGTGACAACAAGGAGATCACTAAAGGTACGCCACCAGACAACTCCAGAATGAACTTCACACTGAGCGCTGAACTTGACCTGTGCGCATTTCTGCCTTTTATAGAGCAGTTTTATGAGAAGATCATCTCCTATCAGCAGTTCACAGAAAACCCCTCCATCATTGATGACCCCAACTTAGTTGTCAAAATTGGCTCAAAGTAAGACATTAACACTTCCTGGATTCAAAATACATGCATATACATTTGTTTATATATGTTATTTGTGTGAATTTATTGATTTTACAAACTCGCACATGCAAAAATAGTGGTGTTTGAAAACTCTGTAATCATACAGAGGAGGCTTTGACTGATTACACGTCTTATAAAAGATTTCTGACTGATAAAGCCTATTTTAACATCTTCCTCAGGTACTATAACTGGAGCACTGCGGCTCCACTTGTGCTGGCTATGCAAGCCTTCCAGAAACCTCTGCCAAAGGTAAAACATGATGGCACAGCTTGCACAGATACTCATGACTCAGTAGATTGATGTCACACATGACTAGTGTGCCCCCTGCTGACCAACGCTGGGTTCTGCATCTTGTTTGTAGCTACTATAAATCACAGTGCCGTCTACGAGCAAAAAAAAAAAAGAAAAGCTCATCAGTACTGTGTTACTGAAGTTCCTGGCAAGCTTTTTGTCGTGTTGCAAACATCCACTGGAAAGTTAAACACTGTCCTCCCCTGTGTGTTTTCTTCCCTTTTTATTACGTGTTCCTCATCAACTCCATCCATTTATTCATTAGTCGTCTTGCCTAAGTTATATTCACTCGTCTTTAGACTTCCTCATCTGCTGTCTGACTGGAGTCTGGGGATACAGTTCTGTACGTCTGAGAAGGCGACACTCTCATCTCTTGTTTTTTTTTTTTTATCTTATGTCCCTTTTCTTTATTTTTATCTTCCTCTTTCCTTCTCACTTCTCTCATGACTGCTATTTCGCACTCTGTGACTTGCTTTTCTCCATCCCAGCTAGAAAAACACTTCTGAGTTGTTGATTTATGGTCTGGTTTGGCTTCAGTTTTTTAATTTAAATTTTTTTTTTTTTTCAATGGTGTTTTGTTGCGGATGTTTGGGTCGTGCGTGCTCTTCTTTAGGCTGCAGTAGAGAAAGTTATGAAGGAGAAGATGCCCAAGAAAGGAGGAAGGTGGTGGTTCTCCTGGAGAGGCAGGAGCAACAGCACTAAGGTGGTAAGCTCCTCCTCTCTGCTGATGCAGTTTCTGAGAGGTTTTTGCTCTTTACTTTGGATGTGGAGGAACCCAACACTGGGATTATAACTTATACTCTTCGTTTTCTTTGTCATTGATTGTGAATTTCTCTTATTTTTCAGGACTCAGCCACTGAGCGTGGAGCCTGTGGCTCCTCTGAGCTGGTTGGGAAAATAAAAAACAGGTAGTAAAGCATCAGTTACTCAAAAACCAAAGCAAAAGAAAAACCTTTGATTCCGTAATGTATATGTATAATTACCTCTAACTGTCTGATGGCAGACATAAAGAAGAAACGTCATCTAGTGATGAAGACCACCTCACGTCCCAGCAGAGCTCTCCCATCATCCAGTCAGAGCCTGGAGTCCCATCAGGAGGCGTGTCCTACAAAAAAACACTCCGCCTCACATCAGAGCAGCTGGTGAGAACACAAAACAAACTTGAAGCAGTCCTTCAGAGTATTATAGTGTTCATCAATTCTTCTCCTCATCTCTGATTTACTTTTCATACGTTTTCTTCCCCGTTTTTCTCGTTTGCCACCCTCGCAGTTGTCTCTGCAGTTGCAGGACGGTCCTAATGATGTTGTGTTCAGTGTGACCACTCAGTACCAGGGAACCTGTCGATGTCAGGGAACCATCTACCTTTGGAACTGGGACGACAAGATAATAATCTCCGACATAGATGGAACTATTACCAGGTGTGTAATATATTTGGCTGCGCCGCCGACTTCAGCAGCTACTTTTATTACATATTTGAGCTAAGTTTGGAGTGTAAATAGAGTAAAAATAGCTGTTCCAGCAGTAGCAGGGTCATTTGCACGCTGACTTTGGAGGGCTCTGTATCCTGAAGTAATTGCCTCACCGCAGTTTTCTTCACCGCATTAATTCGCTACCTAAAACACAGGTGTTTAATCTATTTAAATTTTTCATCCTGGCTAGAGATTAAACACGCAGCCTCACGGATGCTGACCTTTAATAGAGTGAGCAGGTGGTCCGTCTTGATAAAACCGTCTCGCGTCACATGTTTGTCTCCAGGTCGGACACGTTGGGTCACATCCTGCCCACGCTGGGAAAAGACTGGACACACCAGGGAATTGCACACCTCTACCACAAAGTCAGCCAGTAAGTATTATTTAATTATTGCCCAACTTTATTACCAGCTTCCAGATAAAGAATAAAAACAGTAATTATGCAAAAACCTGTACATATTTTAAAACTGTGAACAGTAATGTTTAAACGCTCCATCTCTTTTTCTGCAACTAAAAGTGTATTTTATCTATATTATTTAATCATTTCTATGGCTTATAGTGCTTAACTTATAACGCTACGCTTTAGCCTCATTTAATGTGCACAGTTTGTTAAATGTGCACATTGCTCCTTGTTTCTGTATCCTATCCGTGACCACCTGCAAGTCCCCTGACAAAATGTCAGTCTTTGGCTGTCAAACCCATTAAAGCCTTTCGCCAAGGTGAAATGCTTGATTGGATCCTCATGTGTCTTGCAGCATACGTAAAGAATAAAAACAGTTACATGGACACATGAACAAGATTGATTTTATTTGGTTGGAGTCTTTATTTTGAGGTGACGTTTACAGTGCCAAACTTCCCTGGTTGCTTATTCCCTGTGTTTTACAGCCAAACTGGGTTTTTTTCACACGTTATTACTTTTTCTAAACAAAAACATTCAAGCGAAGACATTCATGCTTGCTTATATAAGCCAGGGAGACACAGGAGCACAGTAGGCTGCTGTGGTTGAGCGAGTTGAAGAATAAAGGAGGACGAGGCGCTGGATAACTCACTTGGTTGAGCAGGTGCTCCTTATATGGGGCTTCAGTCCTCATGCAGCTGGCCCAGGTTCTTCTCACGGCCCACTACCCTTTGTTGCCTGTTTTTAACCTCCATTTCCTGTCAAATACATTTTATTTAAAGGCCACTACAGCCACAAAATCTATATAAAAGAGGAGCAGTAAGTAAATGATGTGTATCTTGTTAATATCTGATTGTTTTACAGCAGTTTATGTTTAGATGTATAAAAAAAAACAAAAAAAAACCACTTGCATCTTTTAAAAATGTCAGATTCATGAAAACAATATTAATGATGATCAGTACAGCTGAAGCTTGTTTGTAGGCTGCTGTGTGAACACTATGACAGTCTGTTACAACCTGTTTTGGGACAAGTGACAAATTTAAACCTTAAGATGTCAGTTAAAAAAATGAGAAAAAACAAGGACACAATAATCTGTGGCTGAAAAAGGCCTTTTAAATTTGAGTTGGTATCAGTTTGTGTTGAGGCGATCCTTCCTGCACACGAATTTTTCCGTCTCGTTGTCAGAAATGGCTACAAGTTCCTGTACTGTTCAGCTCGCGCGATCGGCATGGCTGACATGACCAGAGGTTACCTGAACTGGGTCAACGAGAGAGGGACCATGCTTCCCATGGGCCCCGTCCTTCTGAGCCCGAGCAGCTTGTTTTCAGCGCTGCACAGGTATTTCCAACTCAAAAAACACACACAGTGTTCATTTTTATTCTTTTGTAATTCATTAAATGCATGTGTGTACGTGAGATGGGGGAGGGGGGGACAGGCTTTACTGACTGTGTTTTTGTGTGTGATAGGGAGGTGATCGAGAAGAAGCCAGAGAAGTTCAAGGTGGAGTGTCTTACAGACATCAAGAACCTCTTCTACCCAAACACGCAGCCTTTCTACGCGGCGTTTGGCAACAGACCCACGGTATACAGACATGTTTGTGTTGTGTATGTTGTAGTTGAGCTTATGAAGTAATCAAAATGCTGGGTTATGTTAAGCTCCTTGTACGTCTTGGTCTTTGATTTTTTTTTTTTTTTTCTGAATGAAAAGTTATGTATAAATTCAGTTCTCAAAGTGAAAATACTCTCTGCAAGATTTAACTTACACAATTCAGAAATATTAAATCCACGTGTCTCTCTTCTATCCCTAGGATGTATATTCTTATAAGGAAGTAGGAGTGCCGCTCAACAGGATTTTTACCGTAAACCCTAAAGGGGAGCTGGTGCAGGAGCACGCCAAGACCAACATCTCCTCGTAAGTTTGCGTCACTCAGATGCTCTCAGCTTACTGAGAATGCACCTCCTAAAAAAACAACGTATCCCCCCTCTTCAGCTATGTTCGCCTGGGCGAGGTGGTGGACCACGTGTTCCCTCTGAAGGTGCGATCCTGCTCCTCCGACTTTCCCTGCTCCGACAACTACAGCCACTTTACCTACTGGAGGGAGCAGCTCTCCCGGGTGGACCGTCAGGGAACTACGCCTCCACAGACTCCCACTCCCCCTGGGAGCTGACCACGTTACCTGTGATCTGCTGAGCTTCTCCTACCAGGAGGATGTCGGGATTAAAATGTAGCCGTGATTTAGACACGTTATTGTAAATACTTAGGGACAATTATGCACTTTTTTGTGCACGGCAGTGTCAACCTAGTATCTGCTGTGGATAGTCTTAATACATGAAATGAATACAAGTGCACATTAAACAAGTCCTACATGCGTGTATGTATGTGTACAAAAAAAAAAACTAATAATAATTTATTCAGGCAGCTTAGCACGAGTGTTTTAGAGAAAAAGCTGATGGTCATTCTTTCTATGTATCCAGACTGTTGCATTCTCTGTTGAACAAACGCGTTAACTTCTGTTCAGCAGGGCTCATAATTCAGCTCTGCATACACCAAAAGTCACTCAGACTTGCAGAAAATTTGATTTATTTCCCAACTTTTTCACTTGTGCATCAATCAGCATGGAAATGCAACCTCTATTCATACAGACCAGTGTAAATGTAGGACAATGTGTGTAGGAGGTGCAGTGATGTCAGTATTTGCATTTTAGTGCAGTTAAAAGTGCCATGGAGCAGAGTGGAAGAATCTACCATTATGCAGCTTTATTACCCAGTTTAGAAATGAATGTCAATGTGTGGAAGAGACGAAGCACAACGTTTTTAGTGGCTGTAGCCATTAGCTTCCTCGGAGATCGTCATCGGTGACATGAATCGCTGAATTATTTCTATTTTTTTACCCAAGCTGCAGTGTGCATGACGTTGAGATGAGACTTGTGATTGTGCAAATCGGGCTTCATGAAACACCTGATACTGTATAAGATGTAGCTTTCACCTGCCTGATTCTTTCACTCCCGTCTTAGAAAGGACAGTCGGACACATTATTGACAGGAATGTGGGAGTGTTTCTCTGCGTAACACTTCAAAAGGGATCTTTATTTCTTGCATTACCACAGACAGTATGAGGTTATGTTTAGTATTCAAGCAGGGCCACTGTTTAATGTGTCATTGTGAATAAAAGTTACTGAATTGTGTTATAACGCTAAGATTATAGAATTGTATGAAAGATGTTCCACAACAATTCAATTATTCTTTCTGTGAAAGAAATCAAACAACTTGAAATCATTTTATTTTTGCTTTAACTTTGAACATGATCCGTTAATTGCTGTAGTCTATTGTTAAAGTGGTGTCAGTAAAAAGGATTTTGGCACCACAGTGAGTGTGTGGTTACGTTCTTCTTCATCATTCTTCCTCATGTGTAAGCGCAGCTGCTTGCACCACCCATATCACATCCACCTGAACAGCAGAGAAACAGTGTCGTTTCATGTGAGATAAAGCCTCTGGGCTGTTTGTTCTTGTCCTTGACAATAAAAGTTGACAGATATTATGATACCAAGACTATTTAGCAGCTTCGGCTCAAGTACAACCTGGTATTATTCCTGGTATTATATCCAGGCTCTTATCTAAGTCTCTCATCATCAGTGGTGCATCACACTCCTTAGTAAGTGTGCTTTTGAGTTTGTGGTTGTAGGTTAAGTGTTGATGGTACAACGTTTATAAGGATGTCATCAACAGTCACCATAGAAATTGTGCCTTTGTACTTCTTTTATAGTCGGAGTGGGTGTGTATATGTCAAAGGCGAAGTGTAAAATGACAAAATGGATCTGGCTTAATAACTTCTATTCAGTATATATATATATATATATATATATATATATATATATATATATATATATATATATATATATATATATATATATATATATATAAATGGAGTTGATCAGGATTTGAATTGGTTTTACTCTGAAAGTAAAACTTCAGATTTACATAAAAATGTCAAGCATTTCCACACATCTGCATTAAGTAATGAGGATTTTTTTTAATCTTTCCTACTTCAGAAAGACCCTTTGAAGTCATCTATTCAATTAAGTATCTCAGCAATTATTTAATGCCTTTAAGTGGAACAACTTTAACCTCAACATTTCTAAGTAATTCTTAACCCCTTTTTTTTGTTTTTTTTATAGTGTGAAGGCAAAACATCTCTAGGGAGGAAACTTGTAATCTGGTTTTATACACAGGCTTCTGACTTTAGATGAGCATTGCCTGCTAAGGATTTTCATCTAAATATTAAAAAAAAAATATGGTTATATTTACAGTTATGTGACTTTGCCTAAGTAGATTTAAACCCCTGAAAGAAAATGTAGGCGCTTTGATTGAAATGGCTGTAATTTCTAAATGATACATGTTGTATTTTCTGAAACCTCTCAGATTAAAGCTTAAAAACTTACGCTTTGTTTCAATTAAAAAACATTGTTGTGAAGTATAAAACAAAAAAATCTAGAAAAATGTCTAATTTCCCAAGAACATATATCTTGGCTGGTTTGATTCTGTGGCAGGATCTTTGCCTTTTTCTGTTTCTTTCATTTTTTAAAGTGGGTAAATACATATTCGACATTAAATGTATAATTAATCACAATTTATCTCAGGTGGGAATCATACTGGTATCAAGTGCAGCGGTGCGGAGGTCACTACAGGGCGAAGAGATGCCCGTTACCGCGGGAGGGGAGGAGTCTCCAAAAGCGAGTGTTCTCATTGGTCTGGTGCGGAGGAGCAGAGCGGAGCTCAGGGTGCGCTGAAACCTTCAAGTAAGAAAAGCGAAAGTCTGTGAGGACATCAACTTTTAAAGTTTTATTTGTTGAAGTAAATGATGGCGAATACGGTAAGACACCCTGTTAATACTTTATGAAATGCCGCCCCCCCTCCTCAAACACTTGTTGCATCCTTTCCCACAGCTCCCTCGGCGTTAATTACACGCTATAAATGGTAACTATGACTGTAAATAGTCTAGAATAAGACAGAGATAACCACAAACGGCGTGTTCTGTATGTTCTGAATTATTTGGCTTGAAATAGTGCTAAAAAAGTTGTCCGCGGCAGATTTAAGCTGCTGAAACTTTGGCCTACTTAAGCTGTTGTTGCCCAACACGTAGCTGCTAGGGTCATAGTACGAAACAGAAACAGCGGTGTCAAAATGAAATGTCACCGCGGGTCGTTTCGTTTTCATCTACATCAGGGTTTTCATATGTTTAAGACATTCAATTGTTATTTTAGAAATAGTAGGAGTGAAACGATAAACGGTTAGTCGTTTTATTTTCCTTGACTGCATGTAGGCTACATAAACTATATACTTGCTCATATCGATTTGTTATTACAAATATTGTGTATTAACTACATTAGAAAAACACGCAACCCATACTGTCAGACTAATTTTAATTTTACAAAGCTTTTAATGGTATATAAAAAAATAATTAAATAAAAATAAAACTCGTGTGGGCAATACTAAGTACCCTCTTACTGTTTACAGAGGATTTAAAATGGCAATTAGCTGATGACGTCTGCTGATGATCCGCTGCAGGTGCGCAGACCTTCATAGAAACCTGTTGTTGTGGCTGTGTGCAAGTGTGTATGTAGTTAGGTATTAGCACATTGCTAAGAGGGAAAGATATAAGTAATGGTATTTGAGAACATATTGTTGCTGCACATTCATTTAGAAAAAAAAGTGAGAAAGCTAATCCACGACTGGAAAGGATTTAAGACAGTTGTCAATCTTCTCAAGACTTCCCAGTAAACTATTGTCCAGTATGGCGGTGGAGGGGGCATGATTTCGGTTGTTTTGCAGCCAAATGACCTGGGCACCCTGCAGTCATTGAGTGGACCGTCACCTCTTCTGTATACCAGGGTATTCTAGTGGTGAATATGAGGCCGTCAGTTGGAGACAGTTGAAGCTTGGTCCAAATTGGATCGTTCTTCAGGACAATACTTTTACATGAAAATAAAAGAGTCAAAGTTTTGGAATGGCTGTGGCAAAGTTCTGACTCCAGCTCAGTTCAAATACTGTGGCACTTTGCAGCACTTTAAGAGAGTCGTCTGTAAGCAAGTGCTTAAAGACCTGATGAACTGAAAGAGTGCTGTAAAGAAGAATGGTCCATAACGTGACAATGTGAGAGAAGTCATGGAGTCGCTAGATTGAGTTGTTGCTTAAAGTGAATGCACAAGCTGTTGAATCGTGGGGGTACTTAGTATATCCCAGATAATTGTTTTCTTTTTTATTTCTTTTCTGTTAAATATATATTTTACAATAGCTCACACGCGATGCCCTCCCTGTTAGTATTAGCTATTTGACTTTCCACAGACACCTATGTCTGTATATGAATAGTCTTTTTTTTTAATGAAACTATATATTGCATTCAGCTCTTTTTTGATTGTGTTAAATGTGTCAAACAAACAGCATTTTCAACACACACACAAAACAAAACCATGGCTCCCTTCTCCAGTATAAAGAATTAGGTAGAGCTGGAATGGAGGACGAGGAGGAGTTTGTGGACATATTGGAGGAGAGGAGGCAGAGCAGTGATATAGGTTTTGCGTTGAGGACCTTTCACCCTCAGCCGTACAAAGGCGCTCCACCCTGCTCCACCGCTGAACTCAACCGAGCCGTGCTGGAGTCCCAGTATCTGCACTATGTGGCCAAAGAGGTGTGACTAAGTTGCTTAAAAAGATGTAACAAAGAAGTTTCACATTGTAGCGTCATCAACATGCAGTCAGGTTTCTTTGTGCATTCCTCCTCAGATCGCCATAGAAACAGGGATGTCTATGGAGAAAGTGACAGAAGAAGCCTGTGGGATTCTGAACGAAATGTCGCAAAACCTTCAGCTGGGGTTTATCAGGCTGATGGGCTACACGCTGAACAAGGTGTTCAAGAGACTCTTCAGCGGCATCTTTGTCAACATGGAAGGACTCAACGCGGTCAGTTTACGGAATAAGACATCACTGCAGGACGTTTAAAAAAAAAGATACGTTTTGTTACGTTCATAAACAGAATCACAGTTCATCTATTGCTCTTAAAAGCCAACATAAGATTGGCTTTTAGAGCAATAAAGCAATGCGAAACAGCCTTACAACTTCCGGCTTTGAGTCGCCTGCTTCCTCATCTGACTTCATGACTTGTTGGATTGAGTTCGCTTTCTAGCATGAGCATTATGTTGGCGATGTGGCATTGTTTCACTCTGGAAAATCCCTCTAGGAAAACTGCAATCTGATCATGCAAGGCTGGGGTTTTTGGAGGTGCCATAAATGCTGCTAGAACTGTCATAAGCATCCTTATTAAGCATTTAAGCAGCCATCACATAAAAAAAGCACAAGTTTATCAAGTGAAAATGAACCAGGAACAAGAGAAATTACTCCCAAAACGTCAGAAACTCAGAGCAACAACAGACAAAAGTATAGGAATGATTGTCTTGGAGGACCAGGAGAATACTAAGAGACCAAAAGTAAAGCTAAAGCTCCCAGATGTTTTCTTTAAAACCTCTGCTTTCTCTGTAGCTCCAACAAGCCGCTCAGGAGACTCCTGTGATCCTGATGCCCAATCACAGGAGTTACGTGGATTTCTTGGTCATCTCCTACATCCTGTTCAGCTACGACATCCCTATCCCAGTTATTGCAGCAGGAATTCGCAAGTATCGAATTGAATTGGAGCCACCTGGTGTTTTTAAAAATCAAAGTGATTAAAACAAAAGATGCAGACACTAATTTGTCATTGCCTCTGGTCCTCCACTGTAAAGCTCTAGCAGGGATGAAGATCGTGGGGGAGATACTCCGTCGCTCTGGAGCGTTCTTCATCCGCCGTGCCATCGGCTCCGACAAACTCTACTGGGCAGTGCTGTCAGAATATGTCCAAACTATTGTCAGGGTAAGACGTGATCTTCAAAATCAGCAGGAACTGCTCTTTCTAGTCCGAGCAATCCTTCCTTCGAGTTTTGTAGTCCAGAGTCTGCATCCAGAAAAAGGGGTTCTTACTGTTTTTGCTTTTGTTTTTTTAGAAAGGAGTTGCTCCTCTGGAGTTTTATGTGGAAGGTTTCAGGAGTCGCACGCTTAAAGCTCTCACGCCAAAGTTAGGTGAGTGTCCAAATAAAGGTAATCATTTTTTTAGCATTTGAATTGTTTTTTTCTCTGTCTAATGTCACAGCTTTTATAGGTCTGTTGCTTCATTTCTTATTACTGTCTACTTTTTATCTGGAAGATTTTTGTTTATAAAACAAATCACATTGTTTTAGTTAAAAGCCAAACCAGGTTACACTGGTTTCAGTTCTTCTCCTAACACTGATTCTTTTGTTATCTTTATATTTTCAGCCAAAGGATTTTTTTTCTGTTTAAGTAATATTTTTATCCTCACTGTGGCGTGCGTTTGCTTGACATCTCCTGCAGATGTACATACGTACTTGGCTGTGTGTCTGCGCTACAGTGTCTGAATGTCCCTGCAGGTATGATGCACATGGTGCTGGAGCCGTTCTTTAAAGGAGAGGTGTACGACATTATATTGCTGCCCATCAGTATCAGCTACGACCGGGTTCTGGAGGAGTCATTGCTTGCACGTGAGTTACTGGGTGTCCCCAAGCCCAGAGAGAGCACCATGGTATGTTCTGGTCACATTATGTGCCTTATTTAAACTTAATAATGAAGCTTAACAATTTTCTAGGATTCACATGTATTTTTGTCTTCTTTTTGCATCTATAATCCAAGTCTCCTTTTTGGCTTCATTTAAGTGACTCAGCTCTTCGTTTAAACTTTCCAGACCATCCTATTGAAATCACTTTCAATATGATTTCACCTCATAGTGGCTCGCAATATAATTAATCTCTGAAACTGATGCTTAGCTCTGAGAAAGCCAGGTTCAGTATATAAACAACCTAAAATGAGATATCATGAGTTGGCCAGCAATCAGTTCAGCCAGAAGTTTAAAATATTGCCTGAACCAGGGAACTAATTTTTGCGTTGATCTTCAATTACATTATAAAACATGTTTGGTCCACACTGAGGATCTGGGAGCACCCTGAAGAACAAATACCTTCGAGGGCCTTTTTTTTTTTTTTCATGCGTATCTGGTAAATAGGTAAAAATTATGTAATAATTCTTCCTTAATAGATCAGATTGATAGACCATGAGCTTTACTATTGCTCTTTTATCTTTTATTTAGGCTGAATTTAGTGTGTCACTCATGCAACATTCGTATTTTCATCTAATTGCTTTATGCTCACCTCGTCTGAACCAGTTACTGGACTGCTATGTCATTTTTACCAGTAAACCTCTAGATGTGTCATGGATAGTTCCATCTGTTGCCAGGAAACCTCTCACTGTGGTGTAGGAGTGAAACAAGACCCTATGGAGCAGTTCTAGGAACCACAATCTGCTGAAGTTCACTGGGTGGGAGCACAAAACTGAGGGGAACTGCCTGGTACACATATACGAATGAAAAGGTTTTCTGAAAAAAAGATTTGTGGCTAATCTAAAGTGTGTATTTCAAGTGGTTCAGGGAGCAGGCAAAATAGCATTTATAGAGGCCTTGCTTATTATTAGACCCTTTCCATTCATTCATCTTTGTCTCATTATTGTAGCCCAGCAAATAGTGAAAAACAAGGCACAGTTTAAAAACAGCGTAAATTATCCCCAATATATTACTCAAAACTAGAATAAACACACTTCTGGTCGGATTGCTGCATTTGCAGTTGAGAGACCTACATGTCTGCGGTCTGACCCATCAGTGCTTTCTGTTCGAGTGGTTCTCAACCTTTTCATGTCGCAGCGCTCCAGAGTAAACAGGTTGCTGGTCACAACACTTTTCCTCCGTCCAAATCAGAGCATTTGACCCTCACTAACACACAACTTGTTCATGTGATGTATTGTATAAACCATTGCTCAGGTAAAAATGGCTGTTAAAATATGCTGAAAATGTATCCACAAACACAGAAAGACTACAACAAATTATCTACCAACCCCTCAGGGGCTTCCGACCTTCAACTTGATAATTACTGCTTTAGTCGTTCCCTCATGATCGCAAGTATTGACTGGCCACCTTGCAGCACTTTCTCTATTTGATGTTAACTGCACATGAGGTTTCATACGTCATGGTTGAGGTTGCATCCTAATAACAATAAAACCAGCAACATGTTCGTCTAATTGCAGCCAACTAAAAAGATTAAATCTGATCTCTTTGGGCACCTTATTTTTTTATTCTCTGCAGGGTTTGCTGAAGGCCAGCAAAGTTCTGCAGGAAGATTACGGCAGCATGCATGTGAACTTTGGCCGTCCAATGTCTGTCCGGCAGCTGTGTCAGGGAAAGATAAACCGCTGCCAGTACAACCTCATACCTAGGTAAAAAAAAAATGGGAGGGGCACTACTCTGAAACAAAAAAAACGTTAATAAATTAGTGCATTTATTTACAAGTGCCATACTAATGATTTGCAGCAGTCATCCCTGTGGGCCCCATTGGACTCTTCCTCTTAATGTCGCACCCCTTATCTTTCATTTCTACTTGCAGAGATCTTCCTCAGAAGCCCACTCCAGAGGCCCAGGACTGTGTGAGCTGGCTGGCTCATCTGGTGGTGAGAATGCAGGAGCAGGGCTTTATGATCAGCCCCTGGTCCCTGATGGCCTGCCTGTTGCTCCACGTTCCAACTCCAGTTTTAACAGGAGAAGGTTTGCTGTGGCATCAGCTCACAGAAAAAACCTTGTGGCTCAGGAATCTGGTGCTGGACTTTGGTGGTCGTATGAACTGGCCTGGTACGTGGAGATTTTGCATGCTTGTTGCTTGTGTTGTTTCTTTTTTTTTCTTTTAATTATCATTGTCAACTGGTATTAAAGTACGTTCTATGCTTTCTTTTCAATGACTCTTTAGGGTACCCTTTGAATGACCGGGAGGTTTTACTTGTGTTTTTTAAATTTTTTTATAGCAGGGTAAGATGACAAAGTTAATGCAGAGCAGTAATGTAGTATTCAGTTAGAGCACGTGTCCAGATTATGTGGCCCACGAGAGCATCCAGACGCAGTTATACATTCATGATACAAATCTGAACTGTTGTACGGGTGTACATGTACCATGACTACATAATATGTCCCAATGTCATTGCCTGCACCATGGTGGCATCTGTCCACTGGATGTCAGTATCTCAAATTAAACCATTTCCTGCAACCGCTCACTGGCTGAGGGAAGACAGTTGAACCAAGGTTGGAAAGCAAAAGCATGCTAGACTCCTAAATAAGGAGACAAGCTACTCTGTTTTCTTTCCTCTGGAGCAGTGGGAGTGCCCAAAGATCACTGTTTTCAGTGGCACTCCAACAAACACCAAACAAGGAGCTACGTGTGCTGGTCCAAGAATTAAAAGAGAAATACAAAACAAAACAAGAAAACAGTCTGCATGCTCAGCAGACAGGCTGAGGAGATCACAAGCCTTCAAAAGTCTTTTGGGTGGTAGATTTGAAAAATGCTTAGTGAACATGAGGAGGTCTGTAACATTTTTTCCTGACCAGAAACAAGTTTTTAATGATAGACTATCAAGAAACACCATCACAGGCAGTCTAGAAACTAGTGGGAAATCTGACAACATAGCTGGCTGAGAAGGAAAAGTGTCACCGGCACTTTGACGGGAACTATAATGGTGATGTGGCCCAGGACGACATAGAGCCTGACCCCTCTGAGTCAGAGTTGAACAGTCAAGGCTTCTTAAAACTAGTGGGAAGTGTGAGGTAGATCAGACAGATTAGCTGAACGTAAAGTGGCACAAATGTTCACATTTACTTAGGAGACGCTGCTGGATTAGTGCACTTTAAGTAACTTACCTTAAGAGGACCCCCACTGAACTATCTCACTTTACCATTCTCCTACACACACACACACACACACACACACACACACACACACACACACACACAGCACGTGTGGGAACATAAATACATGTGACCGTTTGAAATTAAAACCACAGCTGCGACAAAGGTTATATGTGCGTAATTGTTTTGCAGAACAAGTCCCTGACTCTGACGTGTTGTCATCCGCCGCTGCCCTTCACTGCTCCGTTGTTCAGCGTAAAGCGGGGCGTGTTTACCTGGTTCTGGAGGAAGAACCTGAGGGAAGACATCCCGGGACCCCGGAGGAGGGTGTGATGAGAACGGGGGCTGCAGCTCTGATGTTGGTTTCCTATAGAAATCAGTCCTTGTATGTTTTTGTGCGTCCAGCCTTGCTCGCCACAGCCATCCGCATCACAAAAAGCACACAGAGAGGTGAGGGTTTAAACATGCGAGGCTCTCTGTCCCAATAGGAGACACAAGCTGTATTTGCTCTGGCGTCACTGGAATCCTCTGTTTTCTTCCCAGATCACCTCTTTCACTTCTTCTGCTTCCTGCAGGATGTTTTCTCTAATGAGTTCATCTTCATCCCCGACAGATCATCTCAGGTAACCGTTTTATTGTTTAGCCATCAGATCCTGGATATTTTGTGAATAAAATGCATCTTTACAACTCTTCTCTTGTCATACTGGGGATGCTCCCTTATCAAAATGGTGATACTTAATTAGTTACTCCTGTTTAATCAGCCAGTCACACTGCAGTCGTGAATGCATTTAGGTTTTTAGAAATGGCTGGTTAAAAGTATATGAATTGAAGAAACTGCTCATTTGGTTTTTCCATGCTCAGCCAGCTCAAATGTTCACTGAAAATAAGTGAAAAAACTGTTTTAAAACAAATGTGGGTGCAACAAATCACAAGCAAGGTCTAACTGTTTCAGTGGCTGGAAATAGAGCTTATTTGAATGTTTACATGTCTGTCTTTTTCATGAATTAGGACTTTGAGGAGGCATGTCATCTTCTTCAGAAACGTGGTTCAGTCCATGTCAGTCAACAAGAAGTGGTCGTTGTAGATGCAGGCCTGGAGGTGTTATCCTTCCTGCAGGAGCTGCTGAAACCCTTCATAGACTCTTATCAGGTGCTTTTATTTTCCTTTTTATGACAACATATTATCCTCTGAGGTTAACAACAGCAGCTGCACCTCAAGGAGTTTTATTAACGGACACTTCTTGACACGACTGAAGAGCCTGTGAACCGAAGCTAAAGAGATTCACCGTTTGCAGTTTTTGCCTGACAATTTATTATTTATTTCTGCTGAGAAACTCTTGTTTCATGTTTTTTTTTTTCAATGTTTCCATTTCTTGAATAGCATTTACATTTCTTTAAGAACCTGAATACAGTTGACACTGTTGACCCTGAATAGGATGAAACTGGTATGGATCGACGCTTAGGTCTACAGGCAGGCCAGTCCACTACGTACCCTCTTCTTTCTCAGTGATTCCTTTGTAATGTTTGCAGAATGTGGTTTTGCATCATCTTAGCCTGCATGAGCGTGCACTCCAGGAACGACGCTGTCTTGAAGGCTGTAAAAGTTCCTCTAAAATGTTCTTGTCTGCATTTGTGCTGGTGCCGACAGAAATGTAGTTTATTTAGAGAAAGGCAATGATGCAACTCCAAAACCATCACTGATCCTGGCTGCTGAAATGCAATCACAGTTGGTTTTTTTTCATACTTTGCTACGGCTGAAAGATTTACTCTGCTTAGGACAATAGTGCAAGATTTTTAGATGATACACTTGTTGATGCTTTGAATAAAGAGTCTTCTGTGGAAGAAGCCATGGAAAAAAATGCTCTGTCACCAATGATCACACTTTGCAAGTTTGCAGTTACTTTTATGTATTTTTAGCTCCAGGTAGCAGTAATTTACCAGTGTTTTCATGTCCAGCTGATGTTCAGGTACCTCTGTGAGGAGGGAGAAAGTGTGTTCACAGAGAAACAGTTCCTCCCTGCTGTGAGGAACATGGCCAGAAAGCTCATCCTGTCAGGTAAAAAAGAAAATGTGAAATGATCAACAGACTTCCCCAGAAAGTGAACTCTGCTCTTTATTTCTGGGATTGTTTTTTTAATTTTTGCAGGTGAACTCGACACCTATGAAGCCCTTTCATCAGATATGCAGAAAAATGTTTTGTCTGCGCTGCGCAGGCTGGAGGCTTTGACAAAGTTGAAGACGTGAGTCATGAGACTGCAAATGCTGGCGTTTCAGCTTATTTTTATTTGATTGACAAGTTTCCTTTTTTTTTATTAAAGTCACATAAACATATTACGTTTCTTAACTCAGATCTGAGAACGAATACAAAGTGAATAAAGCAGCAGTGAGAAGAATTGGAGACATGCTCGGTAAGTTTTGGGATAATTTATTTTACCCTGCTGCTTTTGGAATATTGAATTTAATGTCCTCATATGGTTAAAAATGTTATTTTGTTTTGCATTTGCTTTTGTTTACCACGCCAAGCAGCGATAGCCTGAGGGATTTGTCTTCCTTTCCTCTCTCACTGCAGCTGGGAAAATCCCCCCCCAGTGTCTCCAGGCGACACCTGATGCCAGACTTTAATCCTGGTTGGGACTGATACATCCTCAGCGTCTGCCCTTGGTGCTGTTTTAACCTCTAGGCCTTTTCTGTTGCATTATGTTGTCATTAGAATGGCTGTTTTGGCATTATGACTTAGTTAACTAAGTAACTAACTAACTGAGTTAAAATGCTAAATATTGTATGCTTTATTAACCAGTTTATCTCATCTGTAACTTTATATGTCATTCAATTTCTTCGTTTGCTGATCCCTCTTGGTGCTGCTTAACTCTTTGTATAATTTTGATAGGTTTTATATTGTTAATGTTTAACATTACAATTTCTTGTTGAACGATTCTGTGAATGAGCAAGAATGCACTTTAAAAATACATGTGATTGTATGTAAAAATCAAACTGGTAAACACTACATTTTGACTGTAAAATAAATTAACGTAGGAGTAAAAGGAAACCAATGATGTCAGATTTCATTTATTTGAAATGTATTGATTTCATCAGTGAATGCAAAACAGATGTAACAAAATGCACTATAGGTATTTCTTTCCCACGTTCACATTTTAAATATCTTTGATTGTTATTTCCCTCAACAGCGAGTGAAAACCAGAGGTTCAAGTTCAGCCTCCCATCAGAGACGCCAACCACTCAACTGTGCTTTCACCTGTCAGAAGAAGGCCTCTGATGTGCCAGTTGACCAGTATATCGGCTGCGTGGACAGAGCTTATCTATACACTGGCGGCACGTCGACCTTGATGCGCAGGGCGCTGACGGGGTCTTGACAGAACACCGAGATGTACTCCAGCACTTTGGAATTCAGCTTTTTCTCGCTCTCCTTGGCTCTGAGCCGCTCTTTGTCCCACCTCTCCTTCTCGCCGTTCATTTGGGAGAACAGGTTCATCTGGATGGTGCGCAGCGTGGCTGCCAGAATGTAAAACCCGCCCTGCAGGAAGTGGCAGAAGGCGGCTCCCAGGCTGAGCGCTGCGCCCATCAGGTTGGGCACCGTCTCGCACACCACACACACGCCCTCCAGGAAATGCAGCGTGCCTTTCTTGACCAGGGCCTGGCTCTGGTGGAGATAGCCCTGGGGAGATGGGCCCTGCTGGGCATGGTTGACCAGGTATCTCGCGCAGTCGGCGAAGTGGGTGGCGGCTCGGCGCAGCGGGAGCAGGGCCAGGTACAAGTGGCAAGCAGCTTTGGTCAGAGCATGGAAGAGCAGCCGCAGCTCAAGCACGGCGTTGCCTGGAGATAAGACGGTAACCGGGTCAGCTGGAGTCTAATTTAACACCGCGGCTAATGTCAGAAACCATTACAAACAGCGTCTGCCATTGGATTAATGTCACCTCTAGCTGTGTCGGCGGGGTTGCGGGGTTCATCTGAACACAAATCTCATGCACACAATCACTTTCTTTCCACTGAACGTTCAATGTTAAAACAACGAAGCAACAGGAATAACTATAGGAATCGTTTGATTGACGATATAAAGGCAAAGAATTTTCCTGAACAGGTAGTAGACCCATACCTAAAGTGATGAAACACGGCTGCACCTTCGCCTGTCCCCATCACTATTAATTAGGCACACCTGCGTAATAGGCTACTAGTCTTTTAACCAAGATTCCCGGTCTGCAATGCATTTGTGTGTGTGTGTGCACGCGCGCGTGTGGTGTAAGTAATGGTTAATTAGAATCAGTTTCTGTCCACTAGAATGAAATGTAAATCCTACAGTCACCCTACACTTAACGCATTGATAAAGCAGATTGTGCCTATTAAAAGATTTAAAAAAAAGATAAGGATATACTTTATTGATCCCCCATGGGGAAAATTCCAGTATTATACACACATACATACGCGAATATGCAATAATAAAAATAAATAAAGATTTAAAAAAAAAATACAAATACACACAGCAACAGAGTGGATGGAGAAAAGAGAAAGAGAAAGTCCATCCAGAGCAGGGAGAAGTTAAGTCAAGCTGTTGTTATAAAGTCTGATGGCAGTTGGCAAAAAGTATCTCATCAGTCATATTGTCTCACCGTCTATGAAGCAGAAAATCCAGAGCAGGGCAATACTCGCTGCCAACGAAGTCCACCAATCCATGTAGCCTCCCCCCTGTCCCGTCCTGGACCCTGCAACGAAAAGAAAGAAAGGAAGCAGTCAAAAGGCAAGTTGTGACCCGGACAAGCCCTGCCCCTCCCGCTTTACGTTGTTAATACCTAAACTACACGTATTCGCTGTCTCTGAAGGTGTCCACGAGGACGCTTAAAGAGCCGGCCTGAGCTGTCAGAAGGCGCATTAAGACCTGGTCTACATGCCACACGCCTGCAGGTCTAATGGACTTTCAGACTCAAAAACCTTCCTCTCGCCAGCCACGGCCAGCATCACGGGAACCCGTTCAGATAAAACAGTGTTTAAATGTGTAAATATTTACTCCTTTTCTTTCTGAAATGTGCACCATCATTTCTTTAGTTTGTCAGTGTCACATGTCATTCAAGCGGACTGAAAACCGTCCATCGCACATGGACCGAATTGAAGAACTTGAAGAAGGTCTAATAAACTTTAACAAAATACTTAACCAAAAATGCAAGCTGCCATATAAACCTTTATTGTATTTTATTTTATTTATTCATTCATGTTTTTATGATCTCGCGGCGAGTGGCGCGTGCGCCCTCAAAGCGCGCTCTCGTCGTTGGCTGGCTTGAGTTCGGTTGTCACGGCAACAGAACAGCTCCAGACGTTAGGACACCTGCAGGAGGAGGACAGGCGGAGGCTTCAGTTCAGGTTACTGCCTCTTGTGAAAACTGAAGCCACTCTGAGGGCAGACGACACCAAAGAGACACCAAACCAAGGATTTTTTAAATTTAATTTTCCTTTCTTTTCCTCCCTTTTTCTCTGTGAACGTCACGCACAGGTAAGAAAGTGCGACTTGTGGCGTCACGTGTGTCACAGGGTTTAAATGAAGCAAAATGGACTTTTCTTGATTATTTAGCCTACACGAAGCCAGTTATTTCTGAATTATGTATTTCAAGAAAAAGTTAATATAGCCAATGTAAGAATGTACATTTTTGAATAAATATATGTTTGTTGCTCTATAGGGCTTGTTGGTGGCAAGGTTGCCGTAGGGGGCTGCAGCAATAGCAAATACGTTTACCATGCAAATTGTTAAAATTATTAAAAGGATATAGTGTTATTTGCAAAATTTTGTATGGCTTAAAGTTGGCCCAACACTGACTTGCCATTATGTTAAAGCTGTGTTTGAATGTAGGCCTCCTAATTTGAGTAAATGCCTTAGCAAAACAAAAAACAAATAAGTACAAATTATAAGGAAACGGAGGCCAAAACCAGCTGTTAAATTCCAAAATTCAACCAAAATAATTCCAAACAGAGTCCAGAATCACCGAAATTCAACCGAAATGTAGCCATAATGTCCCAAAGTGAGGCCACAACGTGGCCACGGTGATGCCACATGGTAAACAGGTATCAGCCAAGCAGACGTCGGGCTCTCATATAAGTATAAGTATATACATATACTTTACTGATATTTGTTTTGAAGGAGGACACTTGATAATTTATCACAATAAAGCAATGTCTTTGCCTGTTTTCTACATTTTAAATTATTTTCTCCCTGTCTTCTCTTGAGGTATTTACTATCTATTTCAAGTTCAAAAGCTCAGGAAATACAAATTGTTATATATTAAAAGCTTGATATAAACAGGACCATATATTACCAGATAGACATGCCAACTACAAAATGCTTCATCATTTCAATTCATAAAATGAAAAAGAAAACAAAACTCCTACTCAACAGTGTGATTTTAAAAACATTTTAAATTTCTACAAAGGCATGGAAACTTTACAGTGTAATCAAAGATGATGCTTTATTATCCTGATAATAAATAAAAGGAACAAAAAAGCCTTACATGAACCCATTTAGACCTGAAATGCCAACACGTGAGCACCGGCATCCTCGTGTTTCATGAAATATTAACAGATTACAGCAGACAAGTAGCCATCATTTAACTTTGACCAGTTCTATGAAGTTGAGTAAGTGACTACTGTTTAACAAAATGCATGTTCTCACCTAACAATGAGAAATGGCTCGTGTTTCCAGTGGTGACAGGGTGTGTCACTGCCCACCGTGGTCGTGTCTGCTGTCGTCTGTATACCTACATGATTATGTTTGGTTTGTCTGGACTCTGATCAGGTTTCCTAAAGCTCACAGTCAACTTTGCACTAAGCAGTATATCATTTGATGTTGAATGCATTTGGACATTTTTTTTCTGTATTAAAACTTTATGTTGCTAGATACACCTTATTTGTTGTCACACTGCAGTCAATATACACAGGAGTTCTGAAAAATGAAACTACTCTGCAGACAGTAACTGCTGCATGACTCTTTGTCACGAATAAAAGCAGTTACGGTATGGCAGACGTGAAACATGGCGCAGACAGCAGAGGGAGTCTGCCTCAGACAAACGGGACAAACACCTCTGAATATGGAATAGCCGGGAAAAGGAACAAGTCCTCCTCGTCTTGTGGGTCAAAGCATATTTCCAAGCTGGATCGGCTCTCTCACCCCTCCCTCAGACAACTACAGGTATTACACTTAACCAAACTCATTCTGCACTTGCACAAATGCCAGGGGGGCTTGTTACTTTGTGCTTTACTATTTAGGCAAATATGGAGGCTGAAAATCAGCAGATGCAAAAACTAATCAAGACTTTACAGGAGACAGAAACTGGTTTTATGAAGGTAAGATATGATTGTGAGTGTTCCTTTCTGACACCACAGTATAAAGACTTAAACCCATGTCTACTGATTGCCTATCACTCATATGTTGGTTTGCACATGTATTTACTGAGGAACTGGAGAACTTCCTGAGCCAGCGGGAGGTAACGGAGCTGAGAAGGAGGGAACTTCTTCACAAATGCTGGACTGAGCGTGTGTGGTTTCCTCTTCAGCAGAAAGTGATGGAACGCATATCTGTCCGGAGTGCCACGGAGGCCAAGAGGCGCCTGAGCTTGTACAGTGACTACCTCCATCACTGCAACTCCAAGGTGATGCGTCAGTCTGTTGTAAACGGTTGTGAAACGCGGTACATTCACCCTCATGTCAGTGCTGGGAGCAGCTTTTGTGTTGATGTGAACTACAACGGCATTGTACCAGAAACAAAACTCACACAAGAGTTCACATTCATTTACTCTAACCACCGTCACATCTCTTCTACAGGGTTTTGTGTTTCTAGAAACCTACGACCCACAGAAGTACAATCCTTTTCTTCATAAAATCAAAATGCCACGCAAGGACAAGGTGTCTTAAGAGTCTTAAACATTCCTCTTCAAGTATCCTACATGTGATGGTGCCGCTGTTACATGCTCTGCTCTGTCCACAGATGAAAACAGCAGACCTAAAGGAAAGAGCCTCCCTTTATTCACATAAAAGATTAAAGGAAAGGAGAACATCATCCTCTTGTGAAGCAGGTATCCGAGTGAATTATTTGATGAATATGACATTTCTTAATTGAAGCTTGTGGACATAATAGGTTTAAATGCTGAAATGTGAGAACCTGCTTATTAATTTATTGTCCACTGTCCTGTTTTGTAGGATGTAAAAGCATAAAGAGAAAAGTACAGCAACTACCTGAAAATCATCACCCTCTCAGAAAGTCTGTGCTGTCTCAGGCTAACGAACCTCCACAGGCTTCATCTAAACCTCCAGCGTCTGCGTCCGTAAAACTTCCCGTGGTGGGTGAGACTGAACAAAAGCATTCTGGGAGGTGCATGCACAGTACAGCAAAATTCAAATGTTATTTTCAATCCCTTTTTTACCCTCTGCTGTATTCACAATGGCTAAGTGAGTAAGTTGCAGCACACAAAACGTCAGTTTTAATGTTTATGTGTCTCATCTAGACTGGAAAACATACCACGGCACAGCAGTGCAACAACCACATCCGATGGAAGATGCCATCAGGCCAGGTTCTCCAGACAAGCATGTTGCCAACAAACAGCAGGTTTACAGCACCTAAACGGGCCATTGCCTAAACCCAAATAAAACACATCTACCTCAGTTTCCATCAGTACCAGATCTGAAAGCGTTGATGTGTAAGATATCAGGAAACCAGGAAAAATGTTACTGTATTTACATTTTATTCAAACCATTTTCAGGATTTAATGACGTATCTATAATGAAACCCCATGGTTATACCACAGGGTTAATATGCCAGGTGACAATTTACCGGTAAAGCAACTGTTAACATCTATAATACACAGTTATGTGAGAAACTGTGAGACTGAAAATAACTGTAAATTTATAATGTACATTTAATCCTCCATCATCTGTAAAACACATTAAATGTCTGTTCTTTTCATAAGAATTCTTTAAATCTCAACCATTTAGCAAACTATTTCCATAAAAAGGTGATTTTTAAAAAGACTCTGTTCCAGTGATAACTAAGAAAATATCTTCACATTCAGATAGACTGAAGTCAATCAAAACGCCGGGCCACGGCAGGGCCGGTAAAATCCGGATTATTTCGTGGCGTGTTGTGGAGTCAAACAGGATAAACGAGTACTCGTGCCCTGCGTATTTTCCATTCCTGTATAACTAAGTGCTGATGCATTATGGCGCTTATTTGATTGGCTCGTAGAGCTGTAGATCTAGTTTGACCCACACTTCTCCAGTGGGGACCTCATGCAGCAGCAGTCGACGGTTAGCCGCTCCTTTATTCTCCATGTCTTTCTTTATAGTTGCCACGGGAACCTCGGTGCGACCCAGGAAATCTAAAGAAGAAGAAAACATCTTATATATCTTATGTACTGCTGCTCAAATGAATCAGAACTTTCTAAGGGAAAGACTCTTCATCAGTTTTTTTAATAAATCTAAAGTTTAGAGACCCATGCGATATGGAAAATATAAGTATTAATGGCAAAATTAAAGAAAAAGAGAATAGTAGATGAGCAGATACTCTTCTGATGTAAATCTATTTTGTCTTCCACTTCAATACAAGAGTTACTTAAAGTTGTGGCCAAGTTAAAAACCAAGATACATCCTCTATTTAAAACAAAAAAAACAATTGACAAAAAAACCAGCAAAACTAGTGACAAAAACAAATGACTGGGTCAACGACAAGACACGTTTATGTTAATATTTACAACTCACACTTATTCCAAACTTGTTATCCAAATTATATTTTTCTTTCTATCAAAAACCTAAACTGTGCCATCGTTCTGCTGCTGAAAAATAACAACAAGAAATTACTGACAACTTTGCCACGCCACTAATACTCTTGATGACATCATATATATTTCTAACAGGAGTTGAAGATACGGATACAGTTGCTGTATGTGATAAGCTGATAATGGTTGACAGCTTTGTTTTCTTCTTTAAAGAAGTAATTTGTCGGTGTTTTTCTCTTCACTGGACAAACTGGACCAAATGATCCATTCCAGCAGGAAGAGTTGTGCCTCTGTCACTAACCATCTGGTGAGAACTGATCCTTCTCAAACACAGTGATGCACAGGACATCCTGGTAGAGGTCTTTGATAAAAAACTGGCAGTTGAAGTTCCACTTGGGGTTCAGATTGTCGCTGATGGGCCGAGATGTGTAGCACTGAGCTCCCATCGTCAGCTCACAGTAAGGATTACTCTTACCTGAGGAGATATTATGTTGTTTTTTTTATTTTTATTTTTGAACATGAATAATTTATGAAAACAGGGTTCATCCGTGGCTTAAGGCCTCACCGTTGGGCTTGCAGGCCTTAAGCTCCTGGGCTTCGATGACGGTTACCAGCAATCGACCGATTCCACTGGTCTTTAGAGAACGAGCTAAAAATAGAAATAAAACATTAGAAGTAATATAAGAACACAGCACATGCTTGGTACAGAGGGTCTATAAAAAACACAAAAACAGCACAATCTAAACGTTCTTTAGGGTTTTCTTGATGTGTGCTGGAGAATCAACGGGAATGTTTACTGTTTCAAATGATTATTTTTACTTTTCAAAATAGTCTTCTCGATTATTCCCACAACAGTCCACTTGCTAATTAAGTTCTCACACTTGCCGTTTAGAAAATAATACATGCTTCACATAGCATTAAGTATCATGAGAATAAACTGTTTAACGAGTAGTAATTAAGACATAAAATTGCACTACGTGTATGTGTGCTGGTGTTTACCTTGGTATGCTTTCTCTCTCTTTTTCTTCTCTGTCTCTATAAAATGTTCTGATGCAGATTTAATTTTCTGGACCCACGCTGTCCTATCGAAACAGAAATGGGACGTGAACGTTGCTGTGACTGCTGCATTTCGACAGCGTTGGCGTATCGGCGCGTGCGTACCTCTCACTCAGAGTTTCGGTTTTGAGCGTGTAGACACGATCGATGTGCGACACATGGAAGAGTGGCTCGTCGCTGGACGGGTCCGGCGGCATTTTTACCAAAACCTCATTCAGAAACAGCGGCTGGAGAAGAACATGGGACATTAATACACATTTAAAAACAAAAAAAAGAAACCTTTTGAAACTTTTTGTTTTTCATGTGCTGTTCCCAAACCCCCTCGAGCTAATCTCTTTGAAGGTATTTAAAATCCTGCCTTCAAGAAAAGAGCATTGCTTCTGGCTTACCGTTTTGTACATCTTGAGCTGTATGCTGGTTTTAGGGCTGAATAACTTGTCTGGTCCCGAAGAGGAGAAGGGCTTGGCACTGTGTGTGAGCAGGAGGAAATCATTGAAGAGGAAAGCCCAGAGCTCTCTGCTGCTTTTTGTTTTGTACAATCGACCACTGTGGAGCAACTTTCGCGGCCCAAGGCAATTAGTCAGCGAGTTGAAGGCCAAGTGCTGGAAGACAGATTGAAAGAAAGTAAGAGCTGACTGAGGAAGGAAGTAAGAAAAAGTAAGAATAACCCAACTGTATTAGCTCAGTAAGAAACCGTTCATACCATAACTGGAACTGCATTAATGTGTCCACAAATGTACATTCATATCTTCCCCATCTGAGTGTGTTTACCTCGATAGGCCCCTCACACTGGACATGGTTCTGTATCCATTCAAGGCGGTCCGAGTTCTCCTTCTCTCTGACCCCCTCGTTAACTTGAGAGCACAACTCCTCAGCTCGCTCCAGAGCCACACGCAGGGGCCCGCGGTCTGCATGGCCGTCTGGGGTGTGCTCCAGGATCTGAACCAACAGAAGGAGCAAGCAGATGCAGTCATGTGTATGCAAATGGTAATAATAACACTAATAATAATGAGGTTTTCCACTCACGTTCTTTATAAGCAGAGGGTAGCGAGTTATCCTCTGCATGGGCTTGAGGAGGAAACTGGACAGTGGCATTCCTTTACACCGGTAATTCGTGGCTATCTTCTGCTCAAGAGGAGATAAATGGACAGAAAACTATTTTATTACATCTCACAGCACGGATGCCTCCTTTTTTGGATTTTTTTGACCAGAAAGAAAACAAGTCCAGCACTCATACCTTGAGGAATTCTTTAAAGTCAGGCTGGTCGTGGGTTTTACTCTGCAGCAGGGCCGCAGCATTCAGCTGGCAGGAGCAGAAGCGAATGTACGGCTGCATGTGTGCGAGCTCTGAAGCCAGCAGGTCTCCGATCAGCTGAACAGGCATGTTCTCTCCTCCCGTTTTTTTAAGTACACGCAAGGCCCTAAAGATGCACGAATGATAAAGACGTGCAACGCAACTTTGTTATTTTCTCCATATTATTGTGCATCGGCATGAAATGTTTTGTTGTCTTGGCAACCTCCAGGTCATTTGAACAGGTTAAACCTCTTCTGAACAGAGAACACACTGAATATACGACAGTCTTTGGCTTTGCACACAAATGCATAAACAAGAAGAGCTGTGTTAGAACAGGCCTCGTGTTCTCAGATGATGAAGCCACCGTCACACTTCACGGTGACCCTTCCAAAGAAGGGTAACCTTGTGTGAGGAAGTGTGAGGATATCTGGAAAATGAAGCAGAAGATTGTCTGCCAACTTCAACCCTTAAGCCTTCAGTGCCAGGACTCTTATCCTCGCTTAAATTATCAAATGACATATTGTGTATAGGATTAAAGTCTGGATTTTGTAAAAAAAAACAAACAAAAAAAAACAACAAAACAAAACAAACAGACACCTCTTTACTAAAATCGGGGACCTTAAATAATAATAAAAGGGTTCCTATGGTTAGAAAGGTTCAGCTCAGAGGTCCCGTGAAAAGCACTTGCACTGCAACTCATCATGCGTTTCACACCTTGTGCACAACGGCTTTATATTCTGTGTTCTTATGTGCACATCTGGGAATCCTAAGCTCCTCCTTTTTAAATTTTTATTTTTTTTACCACTTTAAAAAGCTCCCTGTACTGTACCATCACCCCTGAAATACTAACAAAACTAAAGTTTCCCTGATAAATTATGATTTTCACCAATTTCGAGACCCAGAGGTAATTATTTGGATAAATGAAGATCAATTTCTGGGGGATGATTGATTGAGTCTTCATAAAAAGAAATAAAGACAGATTTGTGACTATGGCACATAAATGTGTTTATAAACAAGTATTACATCGAACATGGAGGGATAGATTTATTTCTCTCCGCAACCATCTGTTGACCAAACTATGACGTCAGGTTGAGAACTTGCAGTATTTCACAACTTCCAACTGGTAAATAAATTCAATGAATGCACGAGGTTTTGATTCCAGTGGAGGATTAGGCAAAGAAGTAATCAATCAAGATTGTTCATAAGGATGTTAAAGATGGGAGGCCTACTTTAGCAGTTTGGTATTGCACATAATCAGCTCCCTCCAGTTGACAAAGATCACAGCCATCTCAGCTTCCGTCAGACGACCTGACTCAGTCATGGGCTTGTGGAACACCTGTGCATGCACAAACATGAAATATATGAGATTAAATATAAGGGGGGAGGGGAGGGGGTTGGATCATTTCAGAAAACACCCATAGGTTTGTACCTCCAGCACCAGCTCCAGATCATCCACGTAGGTCTCCTCAGTCTGGATGAGCTCATGAATGTAACCCTGCCGCTTCCTCTCCTGAGGGGTCATTGTGTCCAGCGTCATCAGGTCAGCACACCCTGTGGTGCACACACACACGTGCACATGCAAACACACATGCAGGCATGCAAGAACAGACACACACACACACGACCAAGTGCACAGCAAACAAAAGGCACACTTTTTTTTTTCCAGTCTCTATTAAAAAGTGAGAGAAAATGCAGCAGGCGGTCAACAAAAAAAACAAACACTCCAGACATGTGAAAATCTCCCTTTATTATTACTTTTGAGATGTTTTATTTACAGTTAATGCACAGAGTGAGGCACATTGTAGTTGCAGTGCATGAACGCAAGCGATGGCAACGCTGCTACCAGGAAACACTACATTAAGGAAAAATAAAGCACCTTTCATGTTGGAGCACCCCTCCAGATGATTGCATAGGTGTAAACGAATAAAAGGCGAACGCGTGAGTGAAAGAGCAGTGGAAGACTCAGCTGGTAGTTCAAGTCTTTGAGGTTCAAACTTGGCAAAATTGGATGAAAATGTCAGCAGCGTGGTGTATTTATTTATTTATTTATTTATTTCCCTTAGAGTCAACTCTGTTGGTTTCTATGATAATGTTTGCGCGTCTTTATTTCTTTTTTGTTCTTCTTGCTGGTGATATCGCAGTTCAGTACAGCACGATTTGCAACAACTTGCAAGCATTAATAAACAGAAGAGTGCATAAGAACAGAATGGTTAAAACCGCATTTGATTATTGATTTGATAGTTTAAATTCAAGCAAGCATCAGTTAAGGTTATGTAAGCAACAGTGAGTCTTCGCATTGGTCCATTTTAGCAAAGGTTCATGTTGTTAGTGCAAGAATGACAAACCCTGTCAAAATACTACTATCACAATAAGTCAAAGCTTTGATTTAGAAAACTAAATTACTTCAGTCTGAAGTGATGTATATTATAATCCATACTTTGTACTCAAACAGCAATTATCTATTTTTTCTTTTTACAGTTAAGCCCAAAGTTATTCACATATTCAATGCCCAATTTTGATCTATAAGTCATTTTAAAATGATCAAAAAGTTTGTTCTGTTTGAAAATAATATGAACAAGTGGCAAACAACTGTAATTCATGTTAGAGATGGTTAAAATAAATATAACAGGGAGTCTGGACTGAACACACAAAGCTTTCCCTGAAGTTGCATGAGCTTATTCTACCATGATCCTACCATGAGTCCATGATCACTACCAAGGCTACTCCTATGGATCTGAGCATTTCTGGTGACAACAGAGAGACTGCATAAGGCTGGCCTCCAAAGGAGGACGTATGCCTCTCACTGCAAGAAAAACCTCTCCATAGATTTAAACAATGGATGAATGAATTAAAAAAAAAAAAAAAACTATCCAGCTGCAATAACCCAGAGATGGCAGTAGAATAGACGGGGTATCATCCAAGTGGACACATGCAAAAAACTTGGGATGATCTAAACATGAACAAAAAAATGACTTGCAAAAATCCCAGAGCTATTGCTCCAACACTAGAGTTTACACCTTTTTGCCACTTGCTTATGTCACTTTCAACCACAGAAAATGTAAATTCAACGCAAGTCTAAATTTTACAAAAGATACGAATGACCTTTGGCTTGACTACATCACTCGCAAACCCTCACTTTCCACACTTTTGTATGAGCGGTATGAAAGCTTCTAAAACTCACGTTTAGCTGCCTCTGCATAACTCTCTTGGTTAATTAGTTAGTTAAAGACACAAGGAAACACAGTGAGAGGAGAATGCGAAGGAGATTAGAGTGAGAAATTAATGCTTAAAAGAAAAAAAAGAGGGAGGTAACTATTAAGCAGGAAAAAGTTCAAACAAATAGGGAGATTGTAAGAGGGGAGCAAGGAACACCAGAGTCCTAAACTGAAGTGGGAAGCGCAGAACTTGGCCGTTCTTGCTGGCAGCTGGGCTTCCTGTTGCGACAGGGCCATTCGCTCAGACAGAAGGGGAAAGACAGAAGAAGAAGAGGAAGAGGAGGAGGAGGAGGAGGAGGAGAGGAAAGCCAGGATTATTGTCCTAGAGAAAGAGAAAAGAAATGCATGTGTGGAGGAGTGGGAAGGTGGGGGGAGGTGAGTGAGATGGAGGAGAGACGGAGAGATAGCAGAAGTTAATATAGTTTTAATATTAATGCCGGACTCTTACATGCAGGAGCATTAATAATGCATTTCAGGAAATGTAAATGTTATTACTAATCAGAGCGGCTGGGGCGCCGTGGTAATTTCTTACATTTCACTTCTGTAATGAAGCACAGAGCGTGTGTGCAGAGGCTGTGCGTACGTCAGAACGCGTTCGTTAAAATGAAAATGCCATTGTCTTCAGTGAGCGTGGCTTTGAAGAGTTCGGGCTAATTAAACAGCCACAGTTTTCGCTCGTGTTAACAAGAAATCCACTAGGAGCCACCGCACGCAAGCGATGAATACCAATTCAAAACACACACCCCTGCATTACAGAACAGGACGTGAACATTGCCTACCGTATGTGTGGATGCGCCGTGAATAAAAGTGGCAAGAAGCACCACCTTATTTGAATCCCAGAAATATAATAGATGTAAACATTTTGAAATTTTAAACTTAGAGGTGATTTTTCAGTGATTTGTCAGTGCTGAAAGGAACAGTTTGAACATTTTTAGCAAAAAAAATAAACCCACAAGAAAAGACTGATCAGTCTTGTATTGTTTTACTGGATTCAAAGCTGAGGTTATCTTAAATTAATTTCACACACAGCCAATCCCCTCAACTTACTCTTGATAAAACAGCCAAACGCAGAAAATGCCAAACTCTTCTTTCAAATGATTTTAAACGAGTAGTGCAGTCATTTAGAGATACTTAAAAGGCTTGATCACTTGTGTTGTCAAAGATTTCCCCTGTTAGAGTAAGAACATGTCATTCATTTATATATGCATCACTAAAATGTGCATGGCATCAAGGCTTTAGAGTAGCATTTTCACCGATCCCCTTATTGATTGACCAAATGAACGACTGAAGGCTTACCGCAAGTCCCTCCGAGCTCTGATATGGATAAGGAATCTACTGAACCTGGAGTGAGCCAAGTCAACCAGAGCGATAGTTGGTTTTCATACATGACACACTTGTTTTATGCATTTCTGTGTGAGCTGCAGTTTTATTTTCTGCCCTCCACCAGCATTACCACAGTCATTTCAGCTGCATGTATGAATCATTGATTTTTCTTCTGAAATGGTGCGACAAAATGACGGTCCTCTGACAAACGTCATTAAGTCTGGTTTACTCACATTGCTGGCTGGGGTCTGATTCTGTTGTCATCTTGACGTAATTGGTGGGCAGCAGCCCTGTGACGCCGTTAGCGTCTCCTTTCCACCAGTCGGGGTTGGTCTTGTCGAGGATGTTGATCAACTGACCCTTGCAGAAGCTCAGCTCATCCTGATTGGCAGCAGCGTAGTCGTACATTGCAATAACTTGGCACACTGACGGATGGAGGGAGACACACAGAGTATTGACGGGGAGTGAGTTTACAGGGTTATGCACCCCAGTACACCCCAGTGGTGAGTATGAATTTGTACATGTGACAATGGTACCTTGCACACGTGAGAAGGCTTCTAAGATGCTATAAAATATGTAATTTTTGTAGAAATATGTGTTGCCATCCAGATAGTAACAGCACGTTGTGTTCAGAGTGTGTCACCTGGCAGAGGGGAGGGGGAGGACTTGCTGCTGGAGGGACCCAGGAGCTTGACATGAGAAGAATGAAACCAGCCTCTCTGCCGCTTCTTCCCCCGAGCCTGCAGACAAAAAGTGCCACAGAGAGTCCATCAATCTCCAGCTGCAGTTTCACAGTCTAAATTGAGACACGAGTTGATAAATCAATTTTACCAGTCAGCACACTGAACCCTCAGAATCCCAACAGTGTAAACAGCAATTTATATCGAACTGGGATACGTAATTTATAGTCACACTCTTCAACAATTGAGTCAAGGCTCAGATGTTGACTGTATATTTATATAAAAAAAAAAAAAAAAAAAAAAAAAATCCCCCCCAATGTTTCATTTTCTGAGGTTTTAGTGAAATGTCTGCAACATGTTTTGATCAAAATAAAACAGAAATTTAGAATTACACTGCATCTTCACAGCTCTGCTGGTAACATATTGGCATAGGGGGTTTGAGTCACCCACACCCACTCAACTCCACCTTCCTCCTCCTGTGAATGTGCCTCCTTACAGACGTGCCATGCAGCTTCCTGCTACCCAACTCCAAAGTACAGCAAATGCAGCAAAATGCGGAGCTGGGTCCGTGACATCACAGTCACCTGTGAATCTTAAATGCTTGCTGAATTTTTGTGACTCAGGCAGCTCCAAAGTGATGGGGCGACATTATGTTGGAGATTTTGATTTAGTGGTCAATCAAACGTCCAAATGTATGCGTTCAAACACAAAACACTATCTTATAACTAAGCTGGAAAAAAGGTGCGTCTACAATGAACTTGCCAGAGTAAATGAAAAATACATTTGAGTTTATGACTAAGCCTGGCACATTTACATGACAGGCTGAAGCACTCGTGTTTTTTAATAAGCAATATGAATTCAGTGTTTTTTTTACTTAAGAAAACAACAACAACAGAACAGAGTTTTCAACATAATCCATCTAAGTCAGTGTCACTGGAACTGGGGAACACCGACCTAAGCAATTAGTTAGTTGCTTCACATCTTCACATGCTTGACAGCATGTTGATAATACCCGTTAAATTAACTCAAGATATCAGTTTAACTCAAACAAAGTCTTCTAAGAGGATAATAATGAGAATAATTATGCATACTCAGAGGTTCTGAATGCAGTCGACCTTGGTACTGAAACATTTTACACAGACTATGGCTAAATCGGCAGACTAGAAAGACTCGGCAAGTCCAGCATTTGAGGCTGCATCTTATCCAAGCTGGTCCAAGTTTGGATGATTTAAAGCCAACACGGATGAAAAAGTAGATGATGGAGATTGATTTTCTTGTTACATTTTGCATCGTCTGTGTTGGGACCAGGTTGTTATCTTTATTGCGACATATTTCTCGCTTTCCTTTAGTTAGTTATAAAAAGTGAAACAAAAACGTTTTCCGCGTGGATCTTCGTCGTGGTGACTGACCTGCAGTTCCCCGAGCCACCAGCCCGTAGAGTTCTTAGCCTTCACCACAATCAGTTGCCCTGGAGACAAACGCAGCTGATGTGCCGTTTGGGCCTCTGCGGCGGTGACGGCTTGAGCGATCTCTGCCGACCAGTCACAAATAGCCAACAATGAATTTTAACCAGGCTTTAACTTCGTATTGTGCCTTTTTTTGTTTCTTGATGAGTCTTACCAGGTTTCTTGGCTGGAGCTCCAGTCCTTGATACCTACATTTATGAAGCAGTAGCAGAATAACAAAGAAAGCTTTAAGAGAACAGTATAATATTAATGAACACAGTTTATAAGAATTTTAAGCATGCAACTAAACAGGCTGTTCATTTTTAGACAGCTGATAAACTGCTCTGAAGAATACATCATTGCACAATAATGAATAAGTATAATACTAAAATATATTTACAGTGTGTGGTAATTTAGTAAATTGCCTATTTTCTATTTTTAATGCACATTATTCTAATATTACTTATTACAGTCACTGCACGTTTGATTCAGACAGAGGAAACAGCATATCTTATAATCAACGGAGCACGCCTCACTTCTGGATCAACAGGTCGCACATAGTTGGATGGAAACACTCCTGCCTGGTCCCCGATGCATCCTCGCCACCACTCCCCTTCTCTATCCGTCACCATGACAACATCCCCCTCTACAAATGTCAGGTCCCCCACCTCTGGGCTCTCGTACGTATACAGGGCCACGTACTCTGGTAAGGACAGATGGATATCAGACCGAGTTAGGATGCGTGTTTGTGAAGCCGTCCCTAAAGTAGCAGGTCAAACTGAACAGCAACAGTTTGTTTAAACTATATTGTTGTGTAAGGTGAAATAAAGTATGTTTACCTTCTAGCTGAACACAGTCAGAAGAGTCCAGTGCATCCGCACTATGAAGGGAAAGAAAAGGAATTCATGAAAAAACAAGAACAAAGCTTTTACGCCAGAGAGCCGTGCATCTGCTCATGAGCGTCTTCGTACTCTGTACTCCCACTTGACTCCAAAGCAACGTAGTTTTTGGGGAACCATCCCTGCGTCCCGTTTAGCTGCCCCAACCACCAGTCGCTCCTCTGTTGCAGCACAGCGATGACGTCGCCCTGCGAGAAGCTCAACATTGCGCCGTCGGCGTCTGAAGAAAGGTTGGGGCGAGTTTCAGAAGTGGCGGACCACGATGAGACGGCTCGAGCAAGCAGAGTGACCGCAGACTGGGAGAAGAGGAACCGAGAAGCAGCAAAAAAAAAAAATATAAATAAATAAATACATTTAAGGACAAATATGCCTTTTTCTCAAAGGTGAAAGCAAACATCTGCCGCTAAGATTCAGAGTTAGAATATCACAGCTGTGAGAACTTCACCTGACTGTTAGGCTGTGATTCGTAACCTACAAACGACTGACCTACTAACACAAATGCAGCGATCGCCTTCTGCGTGACCCACAGAGAGGCAGCAAGAGAAGAAACTCCCAGTAGAGAAATACTATAAATACACAGCCAAGCGGCTGTTGAAGATGCGTGTGACATCTGCGTGTCGGTGTCACCAGCAGTAAGTCTACCACAGCAACATCCACTTCTGTTCCTGCCAAAAACAGTCTGCAGCCAAGATGTGTGCAACAGCAACAGATATCGGTACCTTAGCACCAAATATATATGAAACAACAGCTTTTGCATAATTTTTAAAAGATTCAGTCATGTGATCAGTGTTTTTTTTTTGGTACATGTCACCAAGAGTTGTTAAATAGACTGACGAGAACTCCAATTGGTCAAACTTTCCCCACCTGCGAAGCATCGGAATGAGAAGGAATAGTGGTGTCATCCGCTTTATTCACGCCTGGTTCGCTGTGTGGAAGAGAAAAGACCATCAGAAGAGTAAAAACAACCTAAATGATTACAATCCCTAATGCCACAATACGCGAGAAAGCTCAAACGTTTCTGGTACCTTATGTTTATTGATGGAGGAAGATAGGACATTTGTCCAGGCGTAGGTGGGGTCTCAAAGGTGGAGGGTGTGGGACATTTCTCAGCATAACTCTGGGGGAACCAGCCCCTTTTCCCACGGTAATTCCCACACAACCAGCCAGGCTCACCAACGGTGTGCTCATCCACCTGCATCATGCAGAACACACTTGAATCCAACTCAGTCACATTTACTGAAACAATGTGATAAATAGTTAATAAACATGTCGAAACCCTTTTTAAACATTTTAAGTAACAAAGGTGTTTTATTTCTGTTAACGTTTTATTTGAGTAACCACAGAAAGTGGTCGATCATGCTTGGACTCGTGTTGCAATGCCGGGAACATTTTGCAAACAGACATCACAGGGTCTGTGAAAATGTTGAATTCCAGGATACAGTCCCAAAATACACATCAAAATCCTGGCTGGACTCGGTCTGGAGGCAAAAGCTGAGGTTTTTCTCAATGCTCTCTCAAACCCCTGTCCTAAATGGTATTTAGAGCAGGGGTTCAAAAAAAAAAAGCAAAAAAAAAAAGCTGTGGATGCAAAATGAGCCAATAACCTCCCAGAACCGGAACTTGAGGAACACTGTGTAAACGTCAGAGTAAAGTACGGGAACCTTTTAGGGCTCCTGTACAGGTCTGCATGCTTGACACTCATATGCATGTGCAGTAAAGCTTTTGCGTTACTCGTGTCTGCTGTATCCCGGTCCCACATGTGGACACTATGACAGGAACAAGCCTGGGTTGTCCACATACACATCCATATGTGGGCCCTTTGCTGTTACATGCAATATTAACACGCTTTAACGAGGCTTTAATTGGGCTTCCAAAAATGTTTGATTCATCTTCTTTTTTTTTTTAAAAATTGAAACTCTACAAGGTGAAAATGAAATAAAAGTCGTAATTAAAGCCTGAATTAAAGAAATGGGACATATTTGAGTTCTTAACCTTTGCAAATCAACTCATCCTTCACTTTCTAAACTCTTCAGAGCAGAAAACATTTTGTACCTGAACATTTTCAATTAACGTTAGACACATGAAAACACTGAACGGGCGTTTTTAACGGCAAGCTTTTGACCGCTGCTAAACTATAAATAAACCAAGCTTAATCAGGTGTAGTGTGTGTCGCACCTCAATGAGACAATCTGCATCGATACTCAGCTCATCTGCGTTCCGAGCAGCAAAAGAGTACAGCGCTCGGAACGTGGTTAGCTGCAGTCCCCCTCTTTTCTGCTCCTCTGTCTTCCTCTTCTCCTCCAGCTCTTTTAGCTGCCTCTCCTCTTCCAACTCCCTCTTCCTTCTCTCCTCCTCTTCTATCCTTTTTCTCTCCTCTTCCTGTGCTTTCTCCTGGGCTCCTCGGAGACGAGCCTGCGCCTCCTTCTCCTCTTCCTCCCTCTGCCTGGCCTTTTGCTCCTCCAGGAGCCTCCTTTGCCGTGCCTCCTCTTCTTCCCTCTCCCTCCTCTCCTGCTCCCTTCTTTCCTGCTCTCTCTTTTCTTGCTCCAGCTTTGCCTGTCTGTGGGAAGCAAAGAAACACTTTTCTTATAAAGAAAACATGGATCGGTATACAGATTATATATATTTATGACTGCTTAAGTCACCTGGCTGCTTCTTCTTCCTCCCGCCTCCTCCTCTCTTTCTCCTCCTCTTTGTGTCTTTGCAGCTCCCTCAGCTTCTCTTCTTTGACTCTGTGCAGGTCGTCCAGGACGGCCTGCTGCTTCACCTGCTTCTCCCTCAGCTCCTGATGCAGTCAAAGGTGCGTAGTGTGAGGAGATGCATATTCTGGCTTTTAAAAGTACATTTTGACTTTTTACAGACAAACAAAACTGATATCCACTTGCAAGTCAAGGGAGCATGCAGATTTGTCCTGACTTTCTATTACAGAAATGATGCAGGTTACAGTTTCCATGTGTGCATGTGTGCGTGTGTGTGTGTGTGTGTGTATTTTTTTTTTTTTTTTTTACCCTTGGGGTTCATCCTGTTTACACAGATAACACAGGCTAAAGCAAATCCCATGGAGAAAAACAAACAAAAACTGTGGTGCCAAGGCAGAGCTCCGTTGAATGACTCAAGAAAAAAAATAAAACAAACCCAAAACAAAACAAAGATAAAGATAAGCAAACAAATTGACTCATCAGACTATACAAAGCTAAAAAAAAAAAAAGACTAAAGATTATAGCTAAAGGAAATGCAAAAGGTGAGCCTGAAAAAAAGGACATGAAGGAAAAATAAAGAAGTGGACGGTGAAGAAAACAGGGGAGGATAACCTTGATGAGAAGGAAGAGCTGGGTGAGGCAGGCCAGCAGAGACAGAAGGCTTCGGAGGACACAGTCATCCATTTCCCCAAACTATTAAACATGTAATGTAATGTAATGAAGTAAAGCAAAAAAATGGGGAGTCAAAAAAACAGGAAGATGGTGTGGATGTGTGGTAAAAAGTAGGGAAGAGATTTGTGTAATGGATTACACACACAAAAAAAAAGTTGAAAGATGAGTGAAAGTGAAAGGAGGAGAAGGCATCGCGGGAAAAAGAATACAGAAAAGACAAAACATCCAGGTTATGCAGGAAAGAAGACAAAGAGAAGGAAACAATAAAAGGTTAGACACTTGAAAAGCAGTTTAGAAACAGCAGCAGATGCAAAAGCAGACTGTAGATGGCGCAGTTGTAAGAACCAGACTGTTAATCGCTCATGAAAACACATCAGTCGCAGCATCCAGCAGCGAATAATCAGGAACACGAGAACTAAATGTGACCACTTGAGTTTGTAAAAATGTGTAGAAAGAAAACAACAACTCAGAGATGAAAAATAATTCACGGTGATGAGTCGGACAAGATTTCACAGTAATACTCAGTGTTTTTGTTTTATTTCATAAAAGGTCTCCACTGCCGCGTGAAAAAAAAAAAAAAACCTAAAAAACAAATTATACTAGTAAATGAATTCACTGAGAGAAATTACCCATCATTACAGAAGAAAATTAACTTGGCTGTGCCTGTGTAACATTTAATTGTTCTTCTTAATAAATTAGTTCAAGTATTGTTTTTTTTGTTTAACAATTTTGAGGATACAAGAAAAGGAATTTAATGTATTAGGTTATATTTTTGCAGAAAAATACAATCTCAAAGTAAAAGAAAAAAAAAAAGAAAAGAAAAAATAGGTTCAAAGAAGCAAATTTCAACTTTGAACAGTTTGAAATTGCACTTTCCTGATATTTCTCAGATATTAGGTCTTTTGTCAAATCTTAAGTTTCAATTTCCTCAAGTTATTAATGCCCCACTTGTGTGTTTTTTGTTTGTTATGAACAGTCTGTGGTCTGAACTCCCCCTCAGGGGTCACATTGGACAACTCCAGGAACAATTTAGCATGTGTTTATCTCAAATGGCGTTCACCTTTCTGAGACAGACACGGAGCGCGCTCTGTGAACTGGTCTGGGCTGACCACTGACCTTAAGCTCTTTGTTGTAATGCTCCATCTGGGCCAGTTTGTCTGTCGTCTCCTTTTCCAGAATGTCGAGCTGGTCCTTCAGCCTGCGGCAGTTCACGCTCTTCTCCGTCACACTCCCGGTCAGGGAGGTCAACGTCACCGCTACACGGGAAGAGTCAGAGGTCAGGGAAATGTGAGGGCATTTGGGGAGCAATATTATGTTGTGGAAAACAGGCATTTGCCACTCACAGGAGAGTTTGTTGAGGCCAATCTTTCGCAGCTTCTCAGTCAGCCGCTGTTGTTCTGGAACGAGCTCTGAGAGCTTCCTCTGCCAGCTCTGCGGTAGACAAGTAGGCAGAAAATAATCACACTTGTGGGTGTGATTGATATGTAAAAGACTGTAAAAAGGTAAAAGCCAATCAAAACTTTAAACCTCAAACTCAAGCTGAAGTGTGTTGATCTCTGCAATGCGTGCATCCCGCCTCTGATTGACAAGGTCCACCTCTGCCTTCTGGATCCGCCTCTTGCTCTGAGCATCACGGAGTCGGTCTGAGATCTGCTTGTGCTTGTTGCCCTGTGAGACATGGAGACAGATATGACAGGGAGCCCACTTTTAATGAAGAATTTGAATTAGTATAGTGTAGTCTCACCACAGCTTCTAGCTCCAACTCAAGACTTTTCTTTTTCGCCCTGAGTCGAAAGATCTCCTCTTCCTCCCCCTCTTTCTTCCTTCCCAGCTCCTCCTTCTTCCCTCGCTCCCACTCCTCCCTCCTCTGGCGCTCAATCTCCTGCTTCGCTGCCTGAAAGTATGAAGGCAGGTTGTTACTGGAGGTGACAGTCTGGACAGTGCATCTCGCAACTGCTCCGGCTCACCTCTTTCCTCTCCATCTCTCGCAGCCTCTCCTCCTCTCTTTGTCTCTCCACCTCTCTCTGCCTCTCCAACCTCCTCTCCTCTTCCAGCCTCCTCCGGTTCTCCAGCTCCCTGGCCTCCCTCTCCCTGCGCTCCTGAGCCTCCCGCTCCTCCCTCTCTCTCCTCTCCCTCTCCTTCCTCTGTTCCTCCTCGAGAGCCAGCCGTCGTTTCTCCAGCTCGGCGCTGCCTCGCACAAAGTTCTCCTTCAGCTTGTCTTCATACGACACTGAGAAGAGGAGCGAGACAGCGATGAGACAGGCGGGTATGCACGGACAGGATAACAATGACTGTCTAGAATGGCATACCGCTGTTCTTGCTCTTTTGTGAGGGTTCTAGCTCGGTTGTGTCTATTAAATTAGGACTAATGTAGGGTCCCGTTCCATTAACAAGCTTCTCACTGGGCTTACTTCCTCCTCTGAAATGAGAAAATAAAAAGACTCAGATTTAATTTCATGAACATTTTTTACATTTCCGCGCTCTGTGTATTACCTGAGAGAAGGCGGAACCAGGTCTTGAGGCAACGTGAGAGGCAGTGGGCGGCCGGTCTTAGCCATGTCCACCAGGTGCATGGCCAGAATAAACTCATCAGCCCGCAGCTGACCATCCTTATCCACATCTGCCAGGTTCCTGCACTCAAATTATTGTATTTTATGTCAGTAATTTGTCTTAAAAAAAAAGAAAATAGGTGCAATACTTTTACTAATTCTTTTCCTGGTGGTAAAGTCACGGAGAAAAAAGGAATACAATATACTCGGTACGTTCTGTACAACTGGAAATGGCACAAGTGGGACTCAGAGTTTTCCTCAATCTTATCTGGATAATGCAGTTTAATTTAAAGAACCTTTCCACACATACAGCAGTTAAGCAACAGAACAGAAGTTACAGATATCAGTTTTAACATATATTAGGTCTTTCTTATTCAGTGTATGAATTCTTATCTAGCAAAAAATATGTAGTAGTATATTCAAATATATTCAAATCCATCTAACTACACACGTATACTAAAAAACAATCAAACAAACAGTTATAAAAAAGCTGCGTTCATCAGCATGAGGCTTTCTTTGGGTGAGGGTTTTGTTAAAAGAAATGTCTGAATGAATTAAATGAATTTGAAAGGACTCAAACAGGCTGAGGAGAGATTATTTCTGGATCATTTCTGTTACACTGGTGAACACATTAACAGCTTATGCTTACCAGATGGTGGCTAGTTGAGTCTGGGTCAGGTTTGACGCTATCAGAGCATTTCTGACCTGAGGTCCTACAAAAGTAAAACATTACAGCAGAAGCAACATCATTTCATTTATTCTGCAGTTGATGTGGATGAGTGCTGCAGATTTTCTGTCAGATTAGATTAAGAGCCATCTTTAGTACTTCAGCGCATGTGTGCACCGTGACGCAGAGCCAGAGTCTTGCCTGCCGGAGTGTGACGAGGCCGCTCATGGGAAACTTTGTGTTTAGTTAAGATGCTCTGTGGGGAGGCGTGTGTTGGACCCACCTGACAAGTAGCCACTCATGAGCTTGTCTAGCGTGTTGAACTGCTGACGGTACTTGAGTCTGGAGGCCTGGGGAACGGCCCACTCGCCTGCACCCATCTTTGGAGAGTTGCTGGTCAACGACGTGGTGGAGGAAGAATTTGAACTATGACAAGAAAAAGAAAAAAAAAAAAAAAAAAAAAAAGACAGGAATGCTGATATACCAAGATATTAACCAAAAAGGAAATGACACAATAACACGAGATGGTCAGCGCTTTCCTTCTCCGACTTCTTCAAGCCACCACTTAAAGCCACAAATTGCTCTGAGACTCCCTGATGTTATTTCTCAACTCTTAATTATCTGCAGAGGAAGATGGCCAGAACAACCACTTAGACATTAAGCCTCATAACCTCAGCAACGTACTCCTGGACTAATCATGCAAAGTTTCTGCAAGAATAAGAACAAGTTGCCTGGGATCCAAGGTTTTTATTTAAAGACAATGCATACATTTTTTAATAATTATTATTATTTCTAGGCGGATACTTGATCTGAAATCAAAGAAGAGGCTTCAGGGAATGAAGGGGGGATGGAGAGCAGGCTCCCCACCCTGCCTTGGGGCTTTCTCTTCTTTGTGTACACATGTATATTCATGAGCTTGTGTATGAGCGTTAATTAGTGCTGCAAAATTGATAAAAAATATAAAATAAAATCCGCAAAAGAAATAGTATGCATTTGATGTTTTATTAAAAAGTGTAATAGTCACTAACTGCTGGGTAAAAACGATCAGGGTGGATCAACTTGTACTTTCTTCCAGAGCACTCTGATGCCCTTATTGACGCCCGCATTATTACCGACACCTCAGGTCAGGACGTTGTATGTGAGGCACCGTGCTATTCTAAACGGTGAAATCAGAGCTCATCCTTATTCTTTTCTAAAACCCACACAAAGTGCCAAGAGGAGTATCAAGGTTATTAGATATGCAAGTGAATCTGGCTCTCACCAGAGGAGCACAAAACCTTTCAGACCCTGTTTTTTCCTGTCCCTTCTCCTCGTTACATCCCACTTTTGTAACCTGACATTGCTTCACACAAGTGTATACACGGAGGCTCGATAGACACTATAAAGTGTGAAAAAACAGATGACGCATTAAGTCCCATGACCCACTGCTTTCTAAAGAGCAGTTTTCAAGCTTTGTCTTCTTCCTTTCTGGCCACAGCCATGTTGCCTGGTAAGTCGACAGGGACCCGCCCACCATATATGTCAATCAAAGTCAGCAGTGGCTACCAGGTGTTTCAGCCGATCCCCCTCGAAATAGCAGCAGAGGTGCCGGCATATGAGGCACATGGCATTATTCATGCATTATTATTATTATAACAAAAAAGACTAATATAAGAGGTGGTTTGCAAATTAACCACTTGCATACAATAGAAATGAACCTAATGAAAAAATGATAAAGTGGCCTTTCAGCCAGGATTGTAGTGAAATTTCTTTTCACCTGTAAAGAAATGACTTTCCGTATGTTCAACACTAGGGGGCACCAAAAATATAACACGCAATAATGGAAAGGACTCATAATTATGGAGGAACGAGGTGGGTTTCTTTTCAATACAGTGTTTGACTAATATATCCTGCGACGGACTAGTGATCTATATACGCACATAAAAATCTGAGATGAAAGCTGGGACAAGCACTGGAAGATCAGATGGATAGATGGATCAAATGTTCCGCCCAGTAGAAGCAGTCCGTTGGTTTCCAAATTCAAGCATTTGTCTGGCTCTGACTTCGAAGCTGTAATGATTACTTTTTCAACAACACTGTTTTAGAATGAAGGTAAAGCCTGATTATATCACCTTTCAAGGCTACTAAAGAGATATTTTGCTGTGATGAAACTATGATATCATCTTCTGGGTCAAGGAAAAATTATAAACACATTCTACAGGCACTTTAACGGATAATAAATGAAACCGAAGGAACTGAAATGCAACCCCAATGATGACCTTTCAGAACAAGAATGCAACTGGAGTCCAGTTATCCTGTGTTTGTGGCTCAAATCAACTCCACTTCCTGCTGAAAAACAGAACATCTGATTTCATGTCCTTCCTGCGTTCTCTTATCCGATTGTTTAATCTCCGCTTGTGATCTGATTCCCTACCCTTCCCCCCAAAACACTGCGTCCTTGTAAGCCCTGAAATACAGTTGCGTACACAACACGTTCTGTACGTAATAAGCAGCAGATTTTAATCGGTATACACTTGGTTCTAAATTCTCGTTTCAGCCAGCTTGATTTCACTTACACTGCGCGCACGTATACCGCGGCATCTTTTAGATTGAGGGTCTCACCTGCTCAATCCCAGGTCCAGGAGAGAGTTGGCCTTGGACATGCCCGTGGACGGAGAGAAAGCCATAGGAGAGGAGAAGCCAGAGAGGGGGGGTCCTGCAAATATGGTTGGAGATTTCTTACCAAATTGGCATGTCACAGATAAAAATTGTACTTGATGGTTAAGATTAAAGAGAGCAGCTGGGAGGCAGATGGAGACGTGACTAGAGAGAATGGGGTGAAATAAAGACAGATCCAAACAGGAGAAACTGTAAAAATAATTTGCGTACCCACAGTTTACAATGACTTGTTTTTTTTTAATCTTACAACTGCAACAGTAACATTGCTGCAGTAATAACCGTCATAACTATCATGACTACTGATCCACTGGTCATGTATGCAAACGCCTGTAATGACGTTCATGTTTTATTGAGCTTACATAAGTTGGGCAGAACCACATTGCGTACTTAAAGAGATCCTGAAATAGCATCAGATTGGGCTTCACTGAATGGCTCTGGAACATAACCCTACATCTGTACTGTATATTCCCACTTTTGACCAAACGTCAAGCCTGAAGGGGCTGGTTTGAAGCTGCTGACGAGTGTCTGTCTTGATTTGCCCATGAATGGTTCTACTGCAGAACCAACCTGCATTGTTGGGAATGAGTGGCGGGGTGAGGAGACTAACGCTGCCGTTGGGAAGCCCACAGCTTCCGAGGGAGGTGATCAGGGGAAGAGTCATTGGAGTTGGCATCAGAGGTTGCAAAGAGGGCATAGGAGGATTAGCTGGGATGGGTGTTAGGATGGGCATGACGGACATGGCTGACATGGATGACAGACCAACGGACAGATTTGGCAGAGATCCCATTCCTACACAGAGGAAACACACAGGCAAACATGAGGGGATCGGGAATACCGTTTAGAAGACAGACCAACATGAGAGGAAACATTTATCACAGAGATAACGTTCATTTTGTGGACTTACTGTGTTATCAGCACCTATGAAAGACTCGAGGAACCATATTTTGTGAAAGAAGCTGTCCTCTCAAACATATAATTAATCCATTTTTAAACAAACTTCTTTAATTGATAGGTTTTACAGTTAAACCTCACAGAACTAAGCGTTTAAAAGTGATAGACTTTAGCCAACATTCTTGATTCTTTTTTGTTTGTTTTTACCAAATCTTGCTGATGAAGGGGCGGCTGAACTACTAGTGGAAGTGGGGGGTTGCTTCATGATGATCGGCAAGGCAGACGGCAGGTTCTGCCCCTGCAGCTTCAGTTTAATGAGTTTCATGGCGATGGAAAACTCCAACCTGTCCATCTTCCCATCACTGTCCAGGTCCGCTAGGTTCCTGCAGGAGGGAAAAGGAAAACGTGGTTTAGACAATTATCTGTTAACTGCAAACAGCATGTTCCTATTTGTTGTTTTTTTTCTGGACCAAGGCAACAGAAAACGCAAGTTACATAAGAAAACAAGTATCTGGTGGGATTGAGTTCCAGCTGCAGTTTTCCCCACACAGAAGCCAGCGTGAGCGCGCGCAGACACACACACACACACGCACACACACACACACACTGCTCTAATTACCATATACCCCCCCCCGACCTTTTAACTAGGTGTGGCAGTCTGTGAAGGAAATGAGTGACCGACAGGAAGTTGAAAACATGCTCATGTCCTGAAATGGTTCTGACCTAAAACAAAGCTTGGACCTACTGACCTATTTGCTTCTGGATCAAAATGCAATCTGACAATGATTTAGTGAAGTTTTAGTTACCAGATCTCAGCCAAGACAGAAGCAGGAAGGCCAGACTGGAGAAAGAATTTCCTTGCTTGTTCTCCTGCAGATAAACAAAAAAAGTGCAGGATTCAGAAAAATGCCCATCTGATACGCGTTTATCGCTCATGACAGCCCTTAGTGTTATTTAGAGCAGAGACTAAGGCCTACCTGAGACGTAGCCCAGGACTGGGGCAAGGGTGTCAAACTGCTTGTCATGTTTCCCCCTCTCCTCTGGAGTAATGGTCCACACGCTGGCTCCACCTGGACATAATCAAGACAAAATTAGGACGAGGGTTCAGAATTAGGCAAATTTTGTGTGGCAGATACATACATTTGGGTCGCCAGCCAAGTGACTGTAAAAGAACTTAAATGACCACAATGTGCATATTTATGTGTTCTGAGACTGAGCGCTTTCCCCAATATAGGTTGTTTTTTTTACTATTGAATTCAAATTCAAAAATACTTTATTAATCCCAGAAGGGAAGCAGTGGTCATGATTAAAGTCTCTTCAACGATTCATTGTAGAGGTTTATTGCTGTGGGCAGGAAGGACCTCCTGCCGCGGCCTGTGTTGCAGCAGATCTGATGAAGCCTCTGGGACACGCTGCTGAATCACTGTGTCGTGAAGAGGATGCTCAGGGCTGTCCATAATCTTCTTCGGTGAACGAAATATCCTCCCTCGCACAATCAACTCCAGAACAGTTCCCAGAACAGAACCAGCCTTCTTTATCAGATTGTTCAGTTTCTTGAAGTCGCTGGTTCGGATGCTGCTCCCCCATCAGATGACTGCACTCTCCACGACAGACTTATAGAAGATATTCATCATCTTGCAGCAAACTCTGATGGACCAAAGCTTCCTTAACAAGTCAAATCTGCTCTGTCCTTTCTTATAAACAGCATCAGTGTTGTATCCCCAGTCCAGTCTGCTGTCCAGGTGAACTCCGAGGTATTTATACACCTTCAACACCTCCACTCATTTTCCCAAGATGGAAAAACTATTTGACTTAATCCTGGCTCTCCTAAAATCCACAGTCACGTTCTTTGTCTTGTTCATGATCAACATGAGATGATTGTTCCCACATCATACTCCAAAATGGTCCACCGGTTCTCTGTACTCAGTCTCTTGTCCATCACTGATACACCCCACAACTGCAGTCATCCGAGTATTTCTGCAGATGACAGGACTCCGACTTGCACTGGGAGTCTGAGATGTACAGCGTGAAGAGGAATGTGGAGAGTACAGTTCCTTGTGGTGCTCCCGTTTCTCCTATGCATCTGATTAGACACACAACCATTCATTCAGTCTCACAAACTGTGGCCGATGTGTCACGTAGTTAGTAAAATGATATCGTTTTAATTAAATAAGCAATTTTATGATTTGGAAGCGAGATTCTTTGTGTTCAGGACCAGAAACTGTACTTCCATCTCACAAAATTCAGGCATCGCAATTAAATAAAGTTGTGAATGTAATATTATTTATTTATAACAGTGTCGCTGAGGTAACAACAAAAGTGAGTCTGTGCACCAATAACTGTAGGTCATTTTTTTTTTAATGCAAATAATGCATGATAAATTTCTATGACTGGGAAAAAAACAATTAAACTGAGACATCTTAAGCTCTTGAACTTTTCTGTGAAAAAGGATAGTCCCGCTGTCAGGGTAAACGTGTTTGAAACAAACCATACGGGCCTAACAGGAACATTAAAGCCTCAGCTCCCAGCCTTCTTGGCTCCAGAACAAACAAAACAAAGAAACGGCTACTTGCAGCCCCCACACACTGGCTGCACGCCACGCTACCACTTGGACCACTTCCGGTACAAAACCATTTTCCTCAATGACTATTGCCATGTTTTATCTTTTTTCAGAACGAAAGAAAGAAAAAAAAAATGAAATCAGAGTTTGATTTTATAATAAAACAAAGTTCAAATGCTGGGTGACACTTGTGGAGGAGAATACGTCAATAATAAATGTGCATTGGTAGGTTTCTGAAAACAGCAGGTCTAGTCTAGTTTCACAAATATGCTTTAACAGAGGGGGGTGACAGATTATAAATGATTCATGATACGGGATAGCATGAATCAATTAAATCATGACGAGATTAGGTCGTCCTCAAAGCCCTTTTCTAAACAGTTTTTCTAAATCGTCAAAGTTACAAAGACGTAGCTTATTTTGTTGGAAAGACTTGATCATTTGTGCAGATGGATTTGGCTTTGCGAAAAAGCGGTGGAGAAGATGAAGAGACATTGACAAATAAGGTTAGGAAATACAAGAAAGAAAGGAGCAACAACATCAAAACTAGATTAGCTGAGGGGTGTAAGCTGGGCTCATTTATGCATGAAATAAAGCTGAACAGTTTATCAAATTCAAATTGCAACTTGAAATAATGCAGTTAGTAAATCCCAAAGGCTGCAGTTATATTATAGATCATGCAGGATGTCTGAGGAGGACTTAAAACATAGCTGCTCGCTGGTTTTACAGAGTCATAAAGGTTTAGTTGTGATGCAGTTGTGCCCACCAGCAGATGTAACACTCTTCTCACATAAAAAATTACACCAAACAATCAGAAATGGCTAGGACATAACTGAGCCATACTTGTTTGGCACGTTTCACCTAAACCACGAAGGCTTCATTTCAAGAGTCAATGTCATACTTTCACGTTTCCAGATAGCAACAGCAATTACTAGGAAAATCACAGCATTTATTCATTTATTTAGTTGTTTTCAACTTTCATCGATTCAGTTTTGTTGAGTTTGATTTTATATCACAGCACATGCTGCATTCCCATGGGATTGGTTCATGGACCTGTTGTGTTCATGGACCAATTTGGTTCATGGATCTATTTGGTTCATGGATCTGTTTGGTTCATGGATCTGTTTGGTTCATGGATCTATTTGGTTCATGGATCTGTTTGGTTCATGGATCTATTTGGTTCATGGACCTATTTGGTCCATAGATCTGTTTGGTTCATGGATCTATCTGGTTCATGGATCTATTTGGTCCATAGATCTGTTTGGTTCATGGATCTGTTTGGTTCATGGACCTATTTGGTCCATAGATCTGTTTGGTTCATGGATCTATCTGGTTCATGGATCTGTTTGGTTCATGGATCTGTTTGGTTCATGGATCTATTTGGTTCATGGATCTATTTGCATCTCTTTTCTCTGTGGTCTAGCTACTCGATTTTAATAGATGTGAGCTGTTGCTAGACTGTTAGAAAATGAAAATGCAGAACAGTATTTTATTCATTTTTTTCTCTTTGGCTACTGTGGGTCAGCGCATTTTATTTTTTTCAGATGGTTTAGGAAATGCCTACCAGCCTATGATGGAACTTCCATCCCAACACTAAACCAAACAATCCACCGGCTCCTGTCGACCGCACACTCCACACTCCACACTCCACACTCCACACTCCACACTCCACACTCCACACTCCACACTCCACACTCCACACTCCACACTCCACACTCCACACTCCACACTCCACACTCCACACTCCACACTCCACACTCCACACTCCACACTCCACACTCCACACTCATCTCTGAGGAAGGAAACCATCAACTCCTGAGCCAACTATGGCTTCAAGAAGAATTCTCAGATTTCTCAAATGTGGGAGCATCTGAAACTGTGAGCTGTTTGCTTCAGTAAGAAACTGGTTTCCACAGCTCGAAGTTAACAGAAACAACTGCCCGACACCAAAACAGGAACACCTGTTCAGCTGCACACTTTCTATATATTTTTTCTTTTTTACCTTGACAAAGCTGATGTTAGCAGCTGCTTGGCCTACTTTTGGCTTTGTCAGCAAAACGCTGCTGTAAAAAGGAGAAAGTAATTAATCTCACACAGATGTGAGTATTCTTCACATTGTCTCCCTGGCTTTGACAGCTCCCCCCATTTAGAGCCATTGTAAGTGAGAAAGGGACGTGATATTTAGCACAGCGCCACTGGGATGTGCAGCGAGCATGGCCACATTCACATTTTGTCAGTAAACTCGGTGCCTGCACTGGGGCTGAATGCTCTGTGAGCAAGTGGGGCACTGCATGGCAGAATTCTCAGGGATCTTCTGGCATTTGGTGCTGCTGCAAACACATGCCCAGATACAGATGCGTCAAATTTCTGAATTAGTACCGTGTTAAAACCCAACCTGGAGCCTGCTCTGACACAGATGTGCCAACACATACCAGTCGAGTCGGGGTATCTGCCAGCTATGAATTCCTTTTTTAGGACGCTTTAACCAAATGCCTGTAATATTTCTTGCCTGGGGATGACAGCTTGTAATATGATCATAAATAAACACGTTTCTCTTACATTAGCCTAACTTGGTAAGTCAGGTCATAGCTGTTACTTGATCCAGCCAATCGGGTCACTATTGGTGCTAATGATAGACTGTAAAGACCAGATGAACACAGCCACCACGATGCCACCCACTGGTTTGTTGGTTATCCCCAAGCCTCAGCTGTCATCGTTGGCTGTCAACTTCAGACGTTCAGAAGTAAATAAGAACAAGTATCATTATTGGGATGAATCTCAAGTCATTGCAAAGAACTGTTTAAAAAATAAAAACCCGGAGGGGACGAAGCTTTAGAGACCTGCCTGTTACATGTTTGTTTATTTCTTAATTCCACACGTTGTCACGTGTCTGGCTGATTGCATCTGGTTTTGTGCTGCTGTTTGGGTTTATGGGGTTAATTTTATAACAAGTGTTGTTTTAAGGAATTGCAGGCATTTTTTTTTTTTTGTTACCCACTTTCTATCCATCCGAAATATTGATTACCCTCCGACTATGAGCTGGAACTGATTTCTTTTCTGTAGTATTTAATGCTGCTGATTCTATTCTTTATTCACTTGCTGTCCTGAAAAATCATTATCATCAAAGATTTTATTTCAAGTAAGCTTTTTTTTTTTTTTTTTTTTTTTTTTTTTAAAATGACCTCTCACTTTCTGTGATTTCCAATTCTTGCATCAGGAGTTTGAGTCTTGCAGGCCATTTCACAAATCGGAGCAATGCGAGGAGAATATAAAAAACAGCCTTTGAATAAGGAACCAAGAACACAAACCTTCAGAGAATACACACAAGCTTTTTCAGCCAATATTGAAACAATATGGATACCAACCACGGAAAGAGCGAAAAACAACAACAAAAAACCAAAACGCATCACTGTGCGCACAGAGAATGGCTTCCATAGCAACGTCACCTGTGCAGAATTTAAACCAACTGTTCAACATCTCGCCTCCATATGAGCTGATACACAAAGAGCCTCTGCCTTGCGTGCTTTCCCTTGTCTTTGCCGTTGCATCTGCGGTTGTCTAGGTGCTGCAAAGCTCAGTCAGGGGACACTTGAATCAATCCCCGAAACGCCCAGCTCCAGTCTACTGGGGCAGCCCACAACGCCGCCTCCTTAACTATTTACACATCAAACATTTCGCCCGAGGAGGACAGACGGATGTTTCAGATATATCAAGGGGATCAATATTCTCTGCACGCTGCAGTGTGTTTCAGTCTCCACGTACTCACACACACGCCGCGTCTTCTTAAGGGTTGTTGCAGACTGTCCAGCCAGTTTGGAAGCTCAATGCAAACAGTGCTGCCTCCCATGTCAACAGTCTTTATGCTGCTCCATGTGCCACTTCAGTAGAGTGTAATTTTGGGGTTTTTTTGGGTTTTTTTTTTGCAAAAATGGCCATGCGGATGAGATCCATCCAACACACACACACACCTTTTCTTTGAGACATTTGCCACAAAGGGCTTTGTGGAAGGACTAGTGTGTACTACAATCGCAGGATAGAAACAAGAAGATTATCACACATATTCACACACTACTGAGAAAGCATGGCTCACAATCGGAACAAAAAAAGATGCACCACCTTTAATTGTGAGCAAAGCAGAACCCCCCCCCCCACCCACAAAAAAAAAAAAAAACCAAAACAAAAAACCCCCCCACCAAAACAGCACTCTCACACATTCGTGCAGGCACTCTTTAGGGACTGATACATCCGGTTAACTCCTATTATCAGAACAAAAGAGGGACTGAGAATGGGCTTAGTTAAAGTCTTATCCTCCTCTTCTTTCTGCAGATCAATAACCCAATAGCATGATCTGAACTTGGGACAAACCGTTGCATGCAACTGAGAGTTCTAGCTGGTTGAAACAAATTCGACCAAGCGTTTGGTCTCGATGCAAAGACGACTTAATGGGAACATCACATTTTAAAGAAGGGGTCTGAAAGCTGGCCGTTTATTGGTCTTGGCAATTTTTCTTCTTTATTCGGCTTTTCTCCTTCACTAATCAATGTCCACTGAAGCCAACTTGGAATAGATGGATGGATGGATGGATGGATGGATGGATGGACGGATGGATGGATGGATGGACGGATGGATGGATGGCTAATTTTCAGGGCCGATCATTGCCTGATCGTGCTTCCAATACGTAAACACGTCATAAGCACGAACTCGCGCACAATGAGGACACAAGCAGTGTTCTTACCATTCATGGCTGCAAAGCACAGGGATTAGAGGAAAGTCCTCTACTCAGCTGGCCAGCTCTGTGACATCTGCAGAAAAAGAGACAAAAAAAAGAGCCATGTGTGAATATGTGTGTGCCACCAAAGCAGTGGATATAAGTGAGGAAAGTATGTGTGAACGAGGGAGGAGAACATAAAGGATTCAAATCTGGGAGAGCGCAAAAAAACATGTCACTGTTAACAATGAAAGGAAGGCACAGTGAACGACTAACATGGTGAGGGGATGATGGAGTGACAGATGGGAGGGTAGACAAGAAAACAGAGAGACAATGGCAATAGAGCGGGGTAGGCAACAAGAGGACAGATGCCTAACAGAGCGGAGGGAGAAGTGATGATGATGCTCTGTGAGAACGGCTGTCTTTATTATTTCCTGAGGCCGTTCACGGTGGGTCAAGGGTCCGCAAATCTAATTGTGTCTTTTTCCCCACACTATTGGTTTTTTATCGTTAAAAGTTTGAATAACATGCAAATGCATTCTAATTTGGAAGAATCTTCTAGTAAGTTGTTTTATTTTTTTTTGTTTTTTTTAGAACACACAGCAAAAAGCATCATCGTTTCCACGATGAGTGTTACAAACCAATTTTTTTCTTTTCTTTGTGCTCACTTGTGCTTCTTCGTCAGTAAGAAGCACTTAAAATAAAATACTACAAACGCTAAAATAAAATACTGCCACCAGGTTCAACAAACCTCTGCAAGTGCAGTCAGCAACTCGCAGAAGAATCATTGTTGACTGACGTTTCACCTCGGATCCGCCTGTAGAGGACGCGGACTGTTCTGGGCCAGAGGCTCACAAAGACAAGTGCTCTTAATGTTGATCCTTTTTTATTATTATTATTTTTTAAATATTCCATGTAATTTTTTAACATACAATTGTGACGTTTCCAATAATCAAGCTGGTAGTTGGGGTGGTTTTCAGCTTCACTTCACTTGTTGCTTACAGCCTTATAAAGTATTTAATTAAAAGCTGTTATTAAAGAAAAAACACATTTGTCATCTTGAAAATGACTAATATATGTCAATTAGGGATGTGAACATTGGGAATGCATGCTTCCATGAGAACATAAGTCTGCCTACACAGGCGTAGAATCCTCCGCAGGGTCGATTCCACGTCCGACTTTTTCTCAGGCCAGAAATCCAGTTACTTTACGTTGCTGTTGTTTCAAAATCCTTCCTTAGTTTAATGTTTCTCCCCATATACCTTATTTGAGCTCCAAATGCCCACTCTGTTACAGATGTGGTATCTTCCAGCTATCAGCCTAATCAGTTTCCTGTTTCTGCTGGTTTACATTATTACCCCCCACCCCCCACCCCCCCCGTCCTACAGCACACAGACCTCCGCCCTTGATGTCAGATCTCTCTCGCTACGAACCTATAACAAGACAGATTCCTGTCAGGTCCAAACAAACTCTTCTTTGCTTTCAGCAAATCAGTTCTTCACAAGCTTTTCCTCACTTTAGCATTTCAACTCCTTCAACACCCCCCCCCCCCCAACATATATTTATTCTGACATGACTCCCAAAGAATTTCTCCTCTCCTTATTACACACCATTGATCCATTATTGGTTCCTTTGTTTTTGTGGGTATTCCTGGAGGCGAGACCGTGGCTACGTTGCATTATAAATCATTGCCTCCCCACCCCAGATCTGCCAATTCCTTAAGTGCAGGAAGCACACGTTGTGGTTTGTATCCCTCCACGTTGTTGATGTCTGGGCTGCTGCCTGTGTGCAAAACTCATTCATAACAATATTCTGTTACTGCTCAACTGAGCAATAATGACATGAAATGGTTCAGAGTCATAAACACATTTAAGTAAATACAAACGAAAAAAAAAAACAAAAAAACTCCACCACTCTCCAGCATTTTTACCTGTGGGAACACATCTATAGCTGAAAATCTGTCATTTGAAAACAGCAGCTGTGCAGAAAGTCTGTATTCTGACTTATTTATATGTGACGTAACCCTGTTGATTATTCATTTAGCACTGGTCCTGAACCAGGAACTAGGAAACCATATCCAAGTCTTTATCGACTCAAAAGAGCATTTCCTGCCATTATGGGAAGCTTTTGATTTCTAGGTAATTTGCTGCATTATGTGTCTAAACAGTACAAACGCTCTCTCTTTACACCATTGTGAGCAATAATCTTATCAAGTCAGGTCCAATGTGTAAAGGTTTTTACATTATATCCCCTGTGTTCTGCAAAAACAGGTATTTAAGCAAAGTAAAGGTGTATTTCAGTGAGGTTGTGTTGTGCAGCATAACTCTGCACTGCAAAGGCATTCGCAGACAAATGAACTAAAGCACGTACTCAGCATGTCACTAAATACTGAACCTGTTTGATATTAATCACATACAGAGCTTGAGAGTGTGTGTTTCAGCTTTTTGTACAGCTACAAGTACCAAACATACATTTTAATTTCTCACTATATCATGACCAAAGTTTATGGTGACTATCCATAAGCAGAAATAAGTCACAGAAAATAATAAGTACCATTTCAGCCCTATGAGTTGCCGTTTAGTCAGCTTAAAAGTAAACGTGGGAATAAATAAAACTTGTTAGTCTTATTCAGAGATGGCCGTGTTTAATATAAGGTGTGACATGGCAGTGCCGGCAGAAACTGGGTTTCTGGGAGATCTCACTTTGCATCTTCTCTCACATATTTCCTTTACAAACAAAGTGTCAGAGTGTCAGAGCCTCTGCTGGCGAATCACAACAAAAATATGAATAGATAATTAAAAAATAAAAAAATTGTAGTTTGCTAAGAGCTTCATTATTTTCCGGGGGGGGGGGGGGGGGGTGATTCTGTCTAAAGTAATAAGACTGTCGGCTAACTGGTCACATCTTTTTATAAGTTGTTAATTACCTCACATGAATCATTCATCCAACACACTAATACCTACCACCTAGAAATTAGTTATATTAATTAGTTTGTTTGGCAAGACACTACAATATCGACTTTAAAACATATCTTCCAGTTAAACTAAATTAAACCTTAAAATGAACTCGTCCGACAACAGCACAACCACAAGATCGTCATTTAAAAAAAATCTTGTTTTTGCTGTTTGAATAACTACATGAAAAAAAGACACCTTTATGGCTGAATTTAAGCTCTGTAGATACACTCTTTCTCTGCTGTGCTTTAAGCAGGTGAGGCCTCAACTCACAGGGAGCCACAGTAACAATAAACTGAATCCATCCATTACGTGTTAAATCATTTGTAAATGATTCCTTCAGAGCGTGTAGCCGGAAGTTAAAATCACCCTGAGCTGTGTGGGTGTGCATGCATACAGTGTTTATGTGGATCTTTAACACATTTACGCAAGCCATGTTACTGAGCCCTCACTGTTCAAACAGGACGTTTCCTGGATGGAAACAACGATAAATTAACTTAAGGAACAGAGGACACCCTCAACATAAACACTCCTCACACTGATGTTGATAATCACACCGGTCCTCGCAGAGCAGGTCTTATGAACAAAAACACCACAAAAATGAGAAATATACTATTGAAGATGGTGTCACTGCGCAGAAAATGTCGAGACCAATTTCTTTAATCAGCTAACATTAAAAAAAAAATATCTTCACCATTCTCCCACTTTGTAATTAATCGTAGCATTTGTCCAAGGCAAAGAAAGGGGCCAATATTTGCTTTGCTGACCCACTACACTGAGGTATAAAATGATGAATCAAAGGACCATTGACTCTGCCCTGCATGCTGACTGGCACCTGTGAGAGCCACACTGGTCCAGTTGGATGAAGCATATCAATGCATCGGCCTGTGTGCACAAGTGTGCCTAACACACACTCCTCACACAGAGAGGGACCCTGTTCTGGTAGACACAACCCAGGAAGCTTTGCAGAGACTGAGGAAGAAAGACGCCAATGTACGTTTGTGTGTGTGTACGTTTGTGTGTGTGTGTGTGTGTGTGTGTGTGTTCACAAGAGCAAAGAAACACAGACATACAGTATAAAGCTTCCTCTGGTGTGTTGCAGGTGAGCTTAGCAGCATCCCCTGTATTTTTTATCTACATGCCTTTGACACCTTTTTTTGAGTCAAGCCTCATAAGAATAGACCATGAAAGTCACTTCCACTCTCATCACAGCAATAAATGTGCGTGTGCATGTTATGCAACGCTTTGTCTTGGCAGGTGGATATGCAACAGACCCTGCAGGGATGGGGGCAGATGTCACAGTAGCTGCCGCTCAGATGGACTTTGCCACTTCAGCAAAGATAGTCTCTTTTTTTTTTTTTTTTTTTTGCAGCAGAACTGTGCATGCATATCTGCACTCACGCACTCTATAATGAGTCTACGCTGCAGTGACTTAACAGAAGCATATAGAAACGTGTCCCGGTCACATGGTGTAATGTATATATGCATTAGGGTTGAACTTCTATAAACCTGATAAAAGCTTATTATGTCACATGTCTTAAAGCTGGTAACTGTAAGACAACAAGGGCACAGGTCATGTCATTTTTGTGAGGAGGCCTTGCTTTGTCTTCTCTTCTCTGTGCTTTATGAATCTGGATCTCAAATGGGATCTGAGATATTTCAGAGATCTCCCCCTCAAGATAAGGACAGAGGATGGACTGCCATGCGCCTGCTTTCCTAATGAATAAATCACCTCCGTAAACATTATATTTACTAAAAAGGTTGCTTACATGTCTTGTCTGGAAACTATGATGTCATTGCTTGTTATCGCAAGTTATTGTAATTTCTCTATGATGGCTAAAGAAAATAACTAAAAAAAAAATACATCAAGACTCAAGGTAAAACCGAGACTGTCATTGCTGTCATTAAGGCGATTTGCAACCCGCAGCACTTATTTTGAGTTCTTAAAAAATAAATCTAAATAAAATAGTGTCTTAAAATATGCATGGAATATACAGGCGTGAAAAAAAGATTTATTTTAAATCCCCATATGTAGTGATCACTAACTAAAAAGCACACCATAGCCCACCAGTGTGGGTTCAGACATGGTTTTTTTTTTAATCCAATTCTTTGCAGGTTAGAAAAATACCAGGTCCACTGCAGCAAAACAAACCACACAGTGTTACTACGCTACACTGCATCGCCTCCCGGGCTGCGCGTTGGATGGAATAAAGCAGGACATCCCACTTACCTTGACAGAGCAGGTCAACGATTGAAAAAGAAAAAAAAAAAAACAATCTCAGTTCCAACAGTTCTGACTGCGTGTTATATGTCGCCGTGAATGGTTAAGCAATGTCACGATTTATAGTCATTTACCTGTTGCCGAAGAAGAGCGGCGGGGCTGGACATCCAGGCGGATAATGAAGATCCTGGAGCGGCAGGAACGAATCCGGCAGCCGGGAGGGTGCGGAGGAGTGGGCTGGAAATGGGCGTTTCCATGGTGTCGGCGAGAGAGTTACGGGGGGAACTTCCGCTCCTGGTTTTACAAAATAAACCTTCTCGACGTTCAACTCCTTCAAATTAAAACTATTAGCTGAATATATCGGGAATCATCAAACCATATTCATTATTAATGAATGTGTACTTTTCTTTAATTAAAAATTAGTATTTCAGGACATTTTTGTGTATATTGGTCAATTCTTATTCTTATCACTGAAGGTATTTGTCTCCTACACATAATTACACCAAAAAGCTGCACTTAATGTTGTGCACCCTTCATGTATTTTTATGAGCTGAACCTTTAGAATAAGCATGTTTTTGACGTGCATAAAAACTAAAAAATGCAAAAGCTTTTTACCACTTTTTTTTATATATGAATGATCACAAACTGATCAAACAAATCATCCATCCATTAACTTTACCCGCTTACTTCTATTGAAGCTCGTGGGCAACTGCCTGAGCAGATCCTCAGGTAAAACACCCTGGAGAGGTAAAAGTCCCTTTTAGGGTCACATTAACTCAGACAACCACACATCCTTTTTATGGCCACTGAAATGGTTAATGTGTAGTCACATCATACAAACCCGTGCATATATACTACAAAATGGCTTTTTATCAGCTGTCCACTGTAGCAGCAACTATGGACTACTTGAAATGGTTAAAAGTAAAGGCTTTTGATAGACCTGCTGTATTCAAACTGACAGGAAAGGGTTGTTATGAATCACACACGATCATTTTAAATGAACTAATAAGAATTACCTAGAAACGTAAATAGGAAGATAAATATAAAAGTCTTTCTATACGTTTTTTTGTTTATTTGTTTTTTAAATTAATGTGATTGGTGTAAAACATCCAGCAACAACTATTTGCTTGTAATGTCTCATAAAATGTTTGGGTAAACTTTCAAACCAATGCAGTGAAAGTGTATTAAAAGGAAGCTTTTAAAGGAAATTCATGATATGAACTATGAGGACTGGACATAATAAAAAGGTTGCAGTACTGCTACTGGCACAAGCCAGGATGAAGTGGTTGCATACCTGTGGATACATCAGCATTCACACAGAACCTTTGACTTTGTTGATGTTTAATGTTTAAACATCACTTATCAGTTGTGAGCCGTTTGTTCACAGTCGAAGAACCAGGTCAAAATGACATTTCTCTCAGTGGCTTAGCTTTTATTCACAGGAATTACTAAGATAAATGTATATTTTTCACTATATATTTTATATTAATTTAAATATTAAACCCTTTATTGCCTTACATATTGCCTTCACGTTTTAAGGCAAGTTAAAATCCCCCCTTTTTTGTTTTATTCCAAAAGATTATTGTAATAGTATATTTCTTTTGAGTGCAGCTACTTTATTTATAATTAAGTGTATTTAGCGTTTTAAGGTTTCCTTGTAGAGATAGGATAATTGCTGGTCTGGAGCACCACTAACAGGCCAATTGCTGTATTACACCTAAACTCAAATAATTTGCTCACCAGCGGTTCACTTCTTGGTTTAAACTATGACACTTGGTGTTAAACTATTAAAGCATTAATTAACAAGTTCACATAAAATAAAGGTATGCTTTAAAAAAAATTAACTGGTCAAGCAATGAACAATAAAGTCTATAACTGACAGTAAAATTACAATAACCTGTCATCCACAAAACAGTTAAGTTACTCAAACAGTCTACGTAAGTTACTAAAAAAAACACTTATTTTCTCTGCTACGTCTGCTCAAAGGAAGCGTCATCTCATCTATTGCTGGATTGTTTGTGTGCTTTCCTTTTTTTCAGTTGTTTCAGGCTTGAACATGAATGACAACTCAACACCTTGTCTCCGTTTGATACGGTCATTACATTTTAGCATGGCACTCATTTTGATTAGTTTTATTTCATTGCAAAACTGTTCTCTGATTTGGTTTATGCTATGGCATTTGTACCTTCTGCTGCCAAAAGGGCTAATTTCTTAATTTGCGCATCCTTCCACTCATTTCACTGTTTTGTAGACAGTGTGACAGTTTGCTACTAGTTGGGAAGACATTGATGAACAACAACTTCACTAAACCATGCAGAATCTCCATCACAACAAAAGTACTCATATGGTTTTAGAGGCTGCTCATATCTAATTTAAAGACCTCTGTGATAATGTCATTGACCATCCTTGTTTTTGTTCTCTCCTCCTTGCAAAGTGATAAAACTTAAGTCATATTCTTCAGTCAACATATCCACATTATCAGTTGCTGCCTGTCCACAAAAAGCAGGAAACGTTCAGGCTTGATGTTTTTTTTTTAGTCTGTATAACCAACAGAGATAATGTGATTCATATCACTGGCAACAAACATTGGAAGGGGTCAGACCCTCCCCAATGAAGCCCGTCATTTCTCCCTCGACTACTTTTAGGGCAATGAGGATTATTCTCAGTACATTGAATCAGGGAGCCGGTTCCTCAGAAAGCACGTTCCTTTGAGAGAGCCTGCTAAATGCCGGTCCGTTGGTCTATTCCTTGTAGGAAACTGCAAATTTAATATTTAATGCTTTAAGCCAAGGAGAAATGCCCCGCAGGAAGTGATGAAGCAAAGCAGAGGTTGCCACAAGTAAAAGTGCAGCAGGCGTTCATTTAAACAGAAAGTCACTTGTGTACAACTGAATGACCTGTTTGTGACGTTCTTTGAACACATCTGGAATTATTGATTTTCTTTCTCCGTTTAACATATCCCTGCTGCTCACAAAGAATACAGACATTTAATTTGCTTCAAAGAAAACCAACAAGAAGGCCTTAATAAACTTAATTAATTCCCTTTAAAAGTGCAAAAAAAAGAGAAAGAAAACAAGAAAAGTAATTGAATTTTTGCTCTACAAATAAACTTTAATATCATTCAGTAAATCAGGATACCCATTAATATTGTTCTCAGTTCAGTTGTGAATGAAAACACAAAATAAACGCTGGCAATTTCAAACTTGACTCAGAATGAGAAACTACTTACTTGTCCTCAACATGTGGGTATTTAATCAACTTTGCAATTCATGCAAATCATAAATTAACTACATTTTAAATGAAGCCTTTCTTTAAAACTCCAACAAAGTTGAAAAACAAAACAAAAACGTCCTGTCGGTTAATGCGTGAACATTTCATTCTGTGAACAGAAGCCTGCAGCGCTGTTACGTTAACTAGGGCTTAGAAGGCTCGGAAAAGTTGGTTCGGCATGTATCCGAGGTGAAGGAAGGATGTTTGAGCTTCACTCTCAAGGCTGGCCAACTCCTGGACTGTCGGGGCCAGAACATCCACGTGACCTTTGTAGTTTCCACCTGGGAAAGAACATCAGAACTGTTAGTAAGGTCCACCGTACTTGGATAAGGAATCTTAAGGGGCATTTGAACCTACAGACGTACCTCCCAAAGCTCTGCGTTGCCCATAACTCACTTTCCCATCAAAATCATCTACTGGTACTTTGATGTCAGGCTCGCACTGTGTGATCGTGCACTTAAGATGCTCTTCAATATCTGAAAGCAGCTGCGAAGAGAGGAGAAGGGGAGAAGAAGTTCACAAATGTTCCTCCTCAGAGACTTGATTCAGCGTCAGCACCATTAACTGGTGGTCTCAGCTTACCTCCTTCTCATTGTACCAGATGGTACAACCTCCATCCTCCTTCAGTCGGGTGTTGAAGCAGCCTCTGCCTCGGTTCGGGCAAACGTGGTACCACACCTGCAAACAATGAAATACGTACTCACGAAAAGTAACTTAAACATCTGTGGGTTACTTTTATCCAACTCACCTTCTCTTTTTCCATGGCAACCAGTGAGATGGCCAGTCCCATTCTGCGAGTTAAAAAGAAACTTGTCAGCCAAAACCGTATGTAAAAAAAATCAGTATTATCGATTATCAATCAGACGAGTTACATAAACGTTTGATATTGCGATTATGATGAATGTTATAGTCCAATGTCACATTAAAAACAGACCAACACAATTTCTTTCAAAGAGCATCGGTACCAACCTCTCAGCTCTTCCAACTCTGCCGATGCGATGGACATAGTTTTGCTTCTCATCTGGCAGAGTGACATTAATCACTAGAAGACAGAGAGAAAATAAAAGAGCTGAAAGTTGTGAGAACTGATTGCAAAAACATTTAAATAAAAAAAAAAAAACAAAAAAAAAAAAAACAAAGAAACTTCTGCATACCATAAGGAACTCCAGATATATCGATTCCTCTGGCAGCTACATCAGTGCAGATCAACAGCCTCACTTCTTTTCTCTAAAAACAACAAAAAGATCTTAAAATTGTTTCCCTTCATGGCTCAGTAATGTATCATTTACCTGAACTGAACAGTATTCACAACACCCATTTGTATCCTCACAAACTGCATCAGCAATTTTTCTTTTTTTCATTTTCACCTTGAAGCGGTCCAAATTATTTTTCCGCTCGTTAGGCTTCCGATCACCGTGAAGACAAACACAGGACAACTGGTGACTTTTCTTGTCCGGACCTTCGGAAGACATGCCAACGTTGTGAATTTTTCATTCCCAAAAAGTCAGAGAGCTGGTGCTCGCTTTTAACACTCGTTTTCAGCAGTAGGTAAAAATGAGATAGATTTAAAAAAAAAAAAAAAAAAAAAAAAAAAAGAAGTTCCCAAAGACTCCTCACCTCCTCCTTGCTGAATAAAGTACTGCTCCATGTTATCACAGTCGATCTTGGTGCGACAGAAGATTATAGCCTGGTCCATCTTGTGCTCTTTAATGGCCCTCACTGTGTACTCGCCCTTCAGCACCTTGATGGCTTCTGACCACATTTCTAAAATACACATTTACTGCTGTTTACAGAAGGGAAAAAGCCAATATCTGTCTTGTTGTTTATGTGATGTGTATATTGCTTGGAGTTGCTGGAGGGGGAGAAAAAAAGAAGCAAACTCCACCAAAGCAGAGATTTTACCCAACAAATAGAAGGCTAAGAACCAATCTGTTTGTACCTGCACTATTGGCACCTGGTCTGGTGTTGTCTTTGGCGTGAACTTCATCCGTCTGCAGATCAAAGAGGAGACATTTTAATCAACAAAAGAGCATCCTTAGAAAAAGCGAATCCGAAGTTTCAACCTCTAGCCTTTCCCGATGTTTCTTTTACATGAACCAGTTTCCTTGTGTGAGCCAGAGAGACTCGCCTGAACGTGGTTCTTGCCGACGCGCTCCCACAGGCGGTCACTCTTCGGGTTGACAGGCACGACCACGTGGTGGACAGTCTCTGGAACGGAGTCCTCTCCTTTCAGGTCCACCCAGGTGGGGAAATGCATGATGCGTTCAGACAGCTTCTTCACGTCAAATGAGTGCAGCGTGGCTGAACACACGATGACCTAAGAAAGAGATCAGGTGACTTCTGAGCAGGCTGCACGACACTCGACACACAAGCTTAAACAATTGTAATACATTGCTTTGAAAATGTTTTAAAAGTAAAATCTTAGCCAAGTACTATCACATTAAATTAGAAGAGATACCTGCAGCCTTTTGCCATCAGAGGTGACCTGAGGGATCTGGTTATGGATCCTGTTGATAAAGTCCGTGTAGCCTGCGGACAGGAGGCCATCCTGCAGACACAACAAACACTGAAATACAGTCGGCTGCACCTGTACTTTGCTGGCGAAGCAAATTTTTTTTTTTTTTTTTTTAAATGACTTGAGTTGGTGAAATACTGTAGATGCGTTTCACATACACACTCATCCAGGACCAGAAACCGGACTTGGGAGAGACTGAGTTTCCCCGTGGATACGAGATCATCCAAACGGCCAGGTGTTCCCACCACAATGTCAATCTGATTACAAGACAGCACCAGCAGAAATGAGAAAATGTGAGCAAATGGGAAGAAAAGCACATAATCACTCTTCCATCTGTCACCTCCACCAGATTAAAACTAAATCAATTCCCGATTGGAAGTGGTGCATGTCACTTACCCCCTGCTCCAGAGCCGCCAGCTGCTCTCTGGCAGCTACGCCACCAATCACCAGAAGTTCCCTATAATGACAGATCAGCAAATTACAGCGCAATCTGGTGACACTACTGACACGTTTACACTGCCTCCATCTGCTGGTATTTAACAGGTATTACAATAATGAAGAAAACAACAACAAACCCCAAACACTGTCAATTCAAATAGTCATACCTGAGTTTGGGATTATCCACATATTTCTTAAACTGTTTGACATTGTTGAGGGTTTGCTCAGCCAGTTCTTTAGATGGCTCAATGATCAGAGCTTTGGGCGCATTTGATGACCCTTTAACTTGACTCACTTTGGCAGTTCCTGCGCAGCCACAAAACAGACGCAGGGAAAAGTGGAAGTTAACCTTAACTAGATTCTCTCTGTTTGCAGCACCTTAAAAACCAAGTTGCTTACACACACCTGTCTGAGATGATTTGACTATGTGAGCCTCTGGTGCCTTGTCGAAGGCGACAAACCCAGTCTTAGGGGGATGTTTAAACTCTTCTCCTCCAAAGTTAAACTTCAGCTCAGCATTCTGGCAGGAAGATTATAAGTTGTTCAGGTTGAGAGGTGTAACTCAGACACATCAAACGGGAGTCTTAGACAGTTCGTTCGATTTGCTCTCTAGCCATACCTTGAGAACACAGGAGGCGAAGAAAGCCTGATTCCTCAGATTCTGAGGGATTTCAAAAGCCGTGCCCAGATCGATGCCTTGAGAAATGAAATTAAAATGTCAGGAAATGTCCACAATTCTTCCCATTTTCTACAAGTGCAGATATGGCAACAATTCCAGTTAATAACTACTCAGACCGCACCGTTTTTAGAGAAGGAAATCTGTCCCTTGTCTTGATCCAGGTAGCATCCAATGGTGTCATGCATGGTAAACTCCTGCAAAGAGGTAGAAAACAACCAGGACCCACATTTGAAAATTATCCGCACAAATATTTTATAAGTTAAACGACGGAAGCAACCGTTACCTCTCCATAGCTGTCAAACTGCTTGTTGTTGGATTTCTTTCCAGTGCCACCAAAACCAAAGCCATACTTGTCAGTTCCTGGAAAGCAAAACCACAGTTTGTGATTGAGTTGCTGTTTGAATGAGATGATGTTTGTAGCTACTGTGGATGACTCGGGAGCATACCCAGATCCAGAGCTGCCTGACTGGTGGACCACCCCACACGGCACAGACCTTGGTCATGGCAAGTCACCTCATAATAGTACTTCCCTGGATAAAATTAAGCAAAACAGAACAGGTGAATGGTACAAAACAAGCTCTGTTCTGCAGGTGTATTACGGGTGGGTGGGAACCCCTCATCTATAACGGTTGGAGGTATTATTTTAATCCATTTTTAAGCACTTTTGGCATTTACACACCTTTAGTTGCTCCTTTAGTGGAGCGACAGCCGTGCCACTCTTTAAACTCCCTGCTCTGACAGCACAGTCCATCAGGGCCAATGGCTGTGCACAGATAAGACAATGAGCACAACTTGAAAAACAAAACAAATACAGTAAACATAATAAAATGAACAAAGATCTCTTACCAAAGGCTGCACTGCGATCATATGGGTTCATCTGCCAGTTGTTGAAAACTGAGGAAAGCAACCGTTTATGAGCAGGGTAAACATGAGCAACTCACACACGGTAAATATTCCTTCATATCCGTCTGCACTGCGACGGGATTCCAATTCATATGGACTTGAGAGTTTTATAAACGTGAGAATTGACGCAGTGTCAACAAATGTCTTGAATAACATAGCAACCATGCACACTGCCCGGCCAAAACAAAACAAACAAACACTTCTTCTACATATTGTTTTGTCCAAAGTTGTTTTTTTTTTTTGTTTTTTTTTTTACATCAGTTCCGTTTCCTGACACAACGCGTCATTTGTCCAGGTTTGGAACTGGTACTTTGAGAGCTTAGTGACTGGACCAAGGATGAAACGTACCGCCGCAGGACAGTTTGGGCTGGTGATCCATTCAGCAACCTTCGTTTTGAAGGGAAAAACCAACTACATGATAGCTGCCAAAAGTTTTTCTCCTATTTGGCATGTATCCTGCATGCACAAACGCTACTAATTTGGATTGAAAACATTTGAGTTGTTATCTCTAATCACGATCATTGAAGAATTTCTTATGATTACATTTAACCACTACATTTTAAAATAATGATAATCAATGGAACACTTTTTGTAGTTTCAGCAATCTCCTTAGTTTCTTTGTGTGCTTGAAGTTTACAGACTAATCTGATGTTTAAAAAAAACAAACAAAAAAAAACATCTTTTCCACAAACATGGGGTTGTTTAAGGGTTATCCATCAGTTATTGCCAAATGACCTGTTTTCAGGTGAAACTTCTTAGTTAATGCAGAGCTGTCCCACTAGGAGGCTTTAACCTATATGCTTAGTTAAATCAAGAAGAATCTGGCCAGGCGGTGGAGACTAAAACTAAATGGAAATGTTAATAAAAGGTTATCTCACTAGCTCCTCCTGTTTTGATAGCAGCTCTGCCTTTCTTCCCCTCTTGCTGATCCTTCAGGGTCTCGTAAACAATCTGTATCACTGGGATGCTGAACGCCTGGGGATGAAACGGGTAACTTAAAACTGCACAATTCAAAGACACGTGCATTTGTTAATTCACAGAGCGGGTGTAAAATTGCATTTCAAAGATAAGTAGCTGTACTTACTCCAGTCTTGCCACTGCCAGTTTCTGCAGCCTTAAATAAGAAAAGAAAATTAACGCAGGTGTCAGACGTGCTGGTGTGCACATTTGGTGCGAGAGAGATGCCCAAGAGGCACCGAGCTCACCATCAGCACGTCTCCTCCACCAAGAATGAGCGGGATGGACTCTGCCTGGATGTCAGTAGGTAGCCTGCGGTGACCCAGACACTGAGTTTAGAATCATCTGAGGGCAATGACACCATGACACCGTGACACCGTGCATGAATGAGCAGAACGACACTTACAGCCAGTCCATCTCCTCCACGGCCTGCGCGATTTCAGGCATGACTCCCATCTCTGGTCACCATGAAACACATGTAAGGATTAGGTTGACCATGCGTGTTGAATCAATCAGTCAACGAAAACGACAGAGATGTTGAAATAAATGCACATTTCTCACCAGAAAACGCTGCCATTTTTAGCTGCCAGCAGGGAAATTAAACCGGATCCAACGTGTGCAGTATTTGCGGCTGGGTACAACTCTTCTGACGCGACTGCCACAACAGCCACGCGACGTTGGTTCCGGATGCTAAACGGCGCTTCTCCGTAAAATGCTCATTGGGTTATGTAAAATTCAAACTACAATAATAATAAAAAAACACAAATGCGATATTAAGATGTGAACATTTACACAGTGAAGAAACCTATTAAAGACTGCTAGTCTTTTACCATATATCAAACATCTACGTTTAAAAGTCTTTTAACACGCATTTCCCCGTGACTTGTTTTGTCCCGTGTTCGTTGCCGTAGATCTCTGACAGCCGCTTTACGCAAATATGGCTGAAGAAAGCTTGATTGAAGGCGAAGACGAAAACATTTTATATGATTTACTTGTTGTTACTGAATGGCCGTCCGAAACCGACACACAGGTTAGTCTTATGTCCAGTCTGCCTTTAATTTCCCTCGGGTTAGACCTTGTGCTGAATGTTTATTAACCGAAACGGGACCGTGCGGGAACTGTCGCCGAAGCCACGTAGCAGAAACGCGAGCTGAGCGTCGGTAGATTTAGGAGCAAAAGTTTCACTTTTCAACGCGTTTATTCATTTAAGCGCAGTTTCAGCGGTCACACTGTTGTTTTACGGCCAGTCGGGGGCTTTAGTTGACATGTGCACTCTCAAACATCACTACTTCATGTAATGCACGTAGATATACTATTGATTGTATGTGCACGTCTGTAGTGGAAACGTTGACTGAACACAGTTTCTTTGCGGGGAGAAAAACAAAATGATTTTTATGTCACCTGTCGCATGTTTTTATGTGCAGATACGGGGCAACAAGGAGCACAGCACGTCTCTAATTGCCAAAGCGGTGACGGGTAAGTTGTGGTTTTCAGAGCCAAGAGCTTTCTGCGCTTTTCTGCTCCTCTATTTGCTCTCACCAGGACCTGTGCTGGGATCAGTACTAGTAGGATTATTTTTCCCCTGATAGGCTTGCAATTCCATAATAATTAATACGATTTGCTCCAAAATGAGTACTGATACCAATAGCATCTATTTGTTTTTTAATATTCTGTAGGATTATGGGTGCCAGTCATTTTTTTTCTTTCAAGCATCTACATACCAAGTCTAATCTGAAATCAGATGATTATGAAAGATAGGGCACATGATACATATTACTGTTAATTCAAGTATGCCTTGTCATTATTATACCATATTATTATACCTACCATGCCATTTATGAAATTCAATCTGCTTTAAAATGGCAACAAAGATTAAAAAGCAAAAATCATAGCAAGATGATCTAATATGTCACATGATTATGACATTTACTGTAATTGTGCTTATTAACTGTGAAAATATTTCCCACAGGACCGTTCCGCTTAATCCTTCACTATTTGTTCCATAGGTAAGTTTCTTCTTATCTTTTCACATTTAATATTTTTATTTATTTATTTTTTTTACAGATGTGTATACAGGATGATAGATATTATCCCATTTTAGCACTATTTTGAATATGTTCTCATTTTACTGCATATTTCATACTTTTGTTAGAGAAAAAATGATTGGCTTTCTCATTCTTTGGTTAATACATATTTTGAAGGGCAATACATTTGTTATGTTACACACATGAGAAATATAAAGATAATGTATTCCTTTGATGCTCATCCTAAAACAGGGATTTTTCATTTTTATATGCTAAAAGAAACTGCTCACACTAAGAAGTAAAGTGTGATGATGGTTCAGTTATGTTATACTGTAGGAAATGTAGATGGACATTCACATCCAGCTACACACTGATACTCATACACATTCACACTATACACTACATATCCTACATATACTACACTATATATACTACACTACATATGCTACATATACTACACTATATATACTACACTATACACTATATATACTACACTATACACTACATATACTACTACTATATATATATATATATATATATATATATATATATATATATATATATATATATATATATATATATATATATATATATATATATATATATATATATATATATATATATATATATATATATATATACATACACTATATACACTACATATAATACGCTACATACGCTACATATGCTATATATACTTCCCACTACATATTCACACCTACATACACAGTGCACCCTGAGAGCACCCAGACCCCCACCCAATCCCAACATGCTTCACTCCGACACCAAAACCATCCAAGTCCAGTCCCCCCACCAGCCCTAACACAGCACCCCTCAATGACGGTGCGAGAGCAGAACTGACCCAGTTGGCCTGCACAAGACGCCACAGCAACACAAGCACCCAGACCCCTGACAACAACACCTACAAGCCAACCCTAGCACTACCCATGTCTCCCTGCCAGCCCCCGAGAACCCCCCACCCCGCAATGGAAGCACCCCTGCTGGGGCGGGTTGGGAGTGCCTAGCCAACAGGTGGACCCCAACCAGGCCGTGGAGACATCCCGGCAGCAACGAAGAGCGACGGGAGGTACCCGAGCCAAATCCCGAACATCGCTACCAAGGGCCCGGACACCAATCCCAGTGTGGCGCCCAACGCAAACCCCCCAAACTCCACAAGGACCCTCAGAACCCTGCCCCCTGAGGACTGAAATACTTCTGGATACTTTAGCTTAAACATGTTGAATGTAAAGTTTCCAGCAGATCTTATGGTTGATCATCACACCCAGAAACTTAATTTAATTAACTGTCTATATGTACACCCTCTATCCCAACTTTTAAATCACTGTTCCTCTTATGATTTCCAAACAATATAAACATTTTGTCCAAATTTTATGAAAGTATATTTATGACAAATCACTTTTTTCATTTGTTCAATTCTCAGGCGATTTCCTCTATAAGCTGCTGTAAATTCTTCCCTGCACAGAAAATATTTGTATCATCAGCAAACAGAATATATTCTGCATATTGCATTATGTTTGAGACTTTTCTCTATAGATTAAAAAAAAATAAAAAAATTGCAGTTGGGGTGTTTCTTAACCTGAAAAAAACATTTGACGCAATAAATCATGACATATTAATTAAAAAAAAAAAAACGGGAGCATTATGGTATCAGGGGAGTGGTTTTATACTGGATGAAAAGTTTTATTTTTAATTTTATTGTTTGTGGTGTCCCCCAGGGGTCAGTATTGGGACCTAAACCCTTTATTCTATACATAGGTTTATTGCCTATAGAATAAAGAGTTTAGTTTTTCTTTTATATCCGTACAATTGTCTATTTTTTATATATATATATATATATATATATATATATATATATATATATATATATATATATATATATATATATATATATATATATATATATATATATATATATATATATATAATTTATTTTTTCTTAGCTTCCTTAGTTCTATATTTTATGAATTCTTAATAGAGTGTGTTCTTTGTTTTTGTTTTTTTTTTTTTACACTTTTTTTTTAATTTATTTTTTGTTTTTTACAGCATTTTGCAATCCCTTTGTGATCCCTGGTGACTTGAATTGTTGAGATTTAAATGAGTCACCTCAATTTTCCAACCTGAATAATACCTTAACTCAAATTGAAAGCAGCCTCTAAATATTTTCTGCACGTCTTAGAATCAGTTTATGTATATTCTGTAATCCACTGATCTAAAGTCAAAGTCAAGTCTAAAAATATTTCAGACAGGATTTTTTAAATTTTATTTTGTAAATCAGGATGTGCTTTTCCCTTACTGCACTGTCTGACAGAATACATTAACACATGTCTCGATTTTTTTTTTTTTTTTTTTTTTAATTTATTTTCCAGCAGCAAATTTTGTAATGCTTTAGCCTCGAGGCCTGCTTATCCTCTCAACAGGCGGGTAGCTAGCACCGCCATCAATAACCTTATTAAATATTTAAGAACTCCTCCAGCCATGTAAGTCTTTTTTTATTATCTTTTTTTGAGCGGGATGAGAAAGGATCAGGCTTTTTCTTTTTTCATTTAATATAAGCAGGCTGCCCTACTATTATTGTACACAATGTGCCTCGCTACATTCAAAGATCAAATAAAAACATGTCATGAAAAACTGATTTAAAAAGAATTAAGAATAATTTATTAATTTATTATTAAATAGATTTGTTGGGTTTTAATTGAATTCAATATAATTTTGTTCAGATCTATATTCAGTGAAAGTGAAGATACTTTAATTAGATAAAGATTGTAATTAAGTTAAACATTTTAACTGACTATAAAAGGATTTTATGCTCGTCCGGTGTCTTGGGTTTTTTAGTTTTATATGAGCTATTTTAAAGTATCTTTCCAAAAATTCACACATGTATAATAATAATATTAATAATAATGTGATTATTATTAATTTTAATATTAATAATGATATCTGTCTTTCATGTGGTGGCCTACTGGTTACGGATGTGGGTGACAAACGAAGATTATAAAACAAACAAACAAAAAAGAAAATAATAGATAATCCAATGACATTTATTTTTGCTGGACAATTTTATTTTAACATTTGATATTGCCTTGAAAACAGTTTAAAATTTAAAGGGAAAAAAAAGACTTAATTTGCATGTTTCCAATAAACTGAAGCAAAAACACAGAAGAGCTGCTGCTTGAATGGTGTCTGCTCAAACCTGTGGAGCTGACCAATGAGAAAACTCTGATTTATTTATTTTATTTTATTTTTTTTTAATGGAGAAAAGGAAATTGTAGTTACCAAGTGTATAAGACGTATTTAAATGGAAATGTGGACTGAATATAACGAGTACATGAAGCCACAGTGACCTCACACAAAAGTTTCTGAACTGATACTTTGACTCTTGAAACCTAAATTTGCTTAAAAGCATATTTTAGATCTAATTAATTAATTAATAGGAAATTATACAAATATTTTTCAGAAAATTCACAAGCTCACTGTTCATAATAAGTTACATTATTTATTGACAGTAAAAAGACATTCACAGTTGCCTTTGGATTATGTTTTACCGTTAAAATTATTGGTAAACCTTGTTTTATATTTTATCATTTTTTAACATGCATTCATTGTGCATAACAAATGGGCAGTTTAGTAGATTAAAATGTAACTTGTTTTTACTTAATGACTTGGCTAGATTGATTGATTCAGTGTTGTTAACTTTTTCCACTGTGTAGATTTTAAACTTGTTTTTTTTTTTTTTTTTAACCTCAGTCCCTCCAGCTCCACTCTGCCCCATGGTCTTGTACGACTGGCAAACAAGCAGATCAGCTGGCAACTGGTGCTTTCAAGGTAGAACAATAATACAAAGTTACTCACTGTAAACTGATATTGGTGCCTGAATGTAGGCTACTTGGTGTCCGACACATGATGAGCCTTCCTCTTTCTTTGTGTCCGTTTGCTTCTTTCCTGCTGTCTGTGCTCACTTTAACTGAATATTATTTTGGTCATGTTTCAAGCAAAGCTGCTCTCATTCACTTATCTATCTGCTTCTGTTGTCAAATGGTAAAACATTCAGAAATTGATGAAAAAGTGGCCCATTGAAACTACATGTTAACCTGCACTCAGTATTGAGCAGCATTTAAACACTGTTCCAGTTCATTTATTTATGTATTTACTTACTTATTATAACAACAGTGTCGACATCAAAAAAGACCCTCCTTCCATGGCAAAAAAGGAAGTTATCCAAAATGCAAAGTTTCTTCAGCTTTACTCCTCAATAAATTACATTAAAGTGACCTACATTTGTGATTAGTCAAAGTGATCTTTTGAAGCACTGCCTCACAGTTTAAAAATGATTTATGCACGTCCTTGCACATTAAAGTCATCAACTGAAAGATTTTTGGGACGGTTGTCCTATTTGAAACTTTGTCCGTTTCCTTTAGCTTTAAACTTTTGACGGCTTATTCCATGTGTTCAAATGCGACAAATTACAGCCATAAATGGCAATTTTTGTCCTCATTCTCAGCAAGCATCAGTGTCTGTGTCTAGAATATTTGCATAATCTCTGAGCTGCAAGGAAGTTATAAGATGGATTGCAGCAATTACATTCAAAATGACTTGAACTATCATCAAAGTGTTTAAAAAAAGTTTTACAGATGCAATGTTTTATTTTGCTTATTTTGTTTTTATTTTGCTTAACAAAAACAAAGCATTTCAGCTTAACTTTTATATGTGAATTTTTAACAAACAAAAAAAATCCAAACCAAATGTAATTTTTATACATTTATGCTTACTAGTTTTTTTTTTTTGTTTTTTTTGTTGTTTTTTTTACAGTAAATGGTAACCTTAGATGTCAGAATGAAGTAAGGTTTAAAAAAAAGCATTCATCTGAAACATAGAATTGAAACAAAATAGGACATAAATCACAGCTTCCTGAAGTTTTAGTAAAGTCCTATATTGAATTGAAAGTCATTATTTGCATTCTGTTTTAACAGGGTGTCAAATTGCTTCGAAATTTAGCTCCAAAATTCTACTCCAAAAAGTAGAGCTTAAGCCCAGTCAACCCATGAACACAGGCAATCTCAATGTTTGATCCTGTTTTGCTTCACCCACCACTTGTTACTGGATTCAAGTTGTTTAAAAATGAAAAAAAAAAATGTTAACCTCCTTTTTTTTTTTTTTTTTTTTTTTTTTTTGGTTTCTTATTTACTCCTCCGTCTCTGTGCTTTCTCTTGTTTTTTTTTTCTCCTTCAATTCTGACCATTCTCCTTTTGCTCTGCAGTAATGGCAAACTGCTAGCAGTGGTTCAAGACCAGTGTGTGGAAATCAGGTAATTACTGAACTCTGTCATGTCTGTAGAGTGTGTGTGTGTGTGTGTGTGTGTGTGTGTGTGTGTGAGAAAGTGATAGAGAGCTTCTTAATTAACGGGGTGATTTATCACATTTCCCTTAAAAACACTTGGCAAGTTTCACTTTGCATCTGAGAAACAAGAACTATTTCTCATTCGCAGGTACAGTCACGGAAACATTGAAATCACCGGCGTTACAACATTTGAACGAATAGAGCGAACTTTTTGTTACAGACATTTGGATCTCCTGCTAAACTAAAACAAATGCTAACTGAATTTTTATGCATTTGTTCATTTGTGATGCATTCCTTCTGTAGAAAACAGCCAACCCATACATGCCCATGAGTATGTTTATGCCCATTTTCAGTGGTTGTAATTATTTCCCGACACAAATCCAATTTCCCCTTTACACAGAGAAAATACACCCACTCAGCAATGTTCCCTGTTGACACAATGTAATGCTTTTAATCGTGCAAAATCAAAATCAATAGCCAAGAACCAGGTATACAAATATGTTTTGGTCTCCAGGGGTCAACAAAAGGCTCATTCACATTCATTGTGAAGCTTTTGCTTCACTTGACCCTTTTTGTAACTTGAAGTTGCTTTGGTGAGACAAATATGTAAAACCTCAGCACGTGGCCTCAACTTTGTGTTGTGAGTTAATTTTGTGTTCTTTTTTTGACCATTGCTGACAGTTTAGTGTGTTTAATATCTCTGCTTTACTGCATTAGTGAGCTGCATGGTAGAGTAGATGTTCAGTCAGTACAAGGTCTTATCCTCCGGGTTTTGGGAAAAGGAGCCAACGCTCCCACGTCCTTCTGATCCATTGAGCTACTTTAACTGGCAGGCTGTTACAACCTACTTTTATAACAGCTCACTTGAGGTCAAGTCTTGTGTTTATCTTTGTCATCTATTGTAATGCCGCTGCTTTCCAGGTTCTTATTTATCAGTGCGCTTCCTCCTCAGGTCTGTGAGAGATGACTTTGGCTCGGTCATTGGGAAATGCCAGGGTAAGACCGTCTACTTTATGTTATCAATCACATATGGTAGTTTGTGGTAAAGCATGTGGTAAACTCTCTGCTTTATAAATGGAGTGATTACTGTTGTGTAGTGCAATCTGTTCACTGTGTGTGCTCCTGCAGCCCCTTCAAAGTGTGTTCTTATACCATACAGTGTAGTTTTAAATGGCTCTGAGTGGTTCTGTGTTTAAAAATGTGGAAAGAACGAGAATACAATTGTATTCAATGCCCTTACAGTTTACATGCAGGAATTGCTGATTGGTTTAGAAGTAAAATTAACAAACAAAAGCTTCTGACTCAGTATCTGAAGAGGCCTGCTTTCCACAAACCTTGTTGCACTGACATTGCATCTGCAAATCTGATATGTTTTTTTGCCTTTTTATCGTGGAAAAGTGAACAACATTCAGGTTTTGGGGACGATTTCTTCTAAAAGAATGAAATCAGGACGGTGCGGGGGTTTGCACTGCCACCTGTTTAGGTTTTCACCTGCTCGTCTGGCTTCGTCCCACAGTCCAAAGATGTCCGTTTTTGGTTAATTGGTGAATTTATTGCTGACCGTAGGAGCGAGTGTGAGTGTTACTTTGTCTCACGTCTCTCTAGACCTGCGATGGTGTTATCGTGTAACATGAACCACTGATTATAGTTCTAACAAAGAAAACCGGTATCAGCAGGCCAGACCTTTTAAGAAAATTGTAATTGGCACAGAAAGTTGCAGTCAAAGCATCTCTAAAAACAATATTGCCTGGTTTCTGCATAATTTAGGGGAACATATAAAGAACACTTTCTAGAAGGAGTTATCTAACTGACAAATCGGTAAAATATGCCTGTGAGAGTTCCTCTCAGGTCTTTGGAGCGTTTAACCGTCTTTTTTTCTCCACGTTAATGGCCCATAATATTTTAGCTTCATTTACTATTCTCAACCCAGCATGCATAATCATGCCTAATGTTGATCAGTGCATCCTACTGAGGTACTGAAGGGAAAATTAGCTTTTAACTAGGACTGATTCAACTCAAAGTGCAACTTGTGGTTTCTGGGTCTCTGGCAGCGCCCAGACTGTAGCAACATAAACCAGGATTGTTTTATATATAAAAGCAAAGGCCTATGACATCACTATCCCTGTGGCCTTTAGATTTTACAAAAAAAACAACCAAAAAAGTGTTTTATTGTCTATGATTGGCATGTTTCTTTTTGTCAACATTTACACTCTCACTTCTTCATCAGCCCTTTTTGCTAAATTTTGTGGACAATTAACCAGCGCTTTTAAAAAGAACCCCCCCCCCCCCCCCCCCCCCCCCCCCCCCGAACACAAGTGTCAGTGCATGGACTGACACTTGTGTGGGTTTTGTCAAGCTCTCCTTTTGTTTCATTGTCTCTCATCTGCATATTTTTGTCTTTTTATTTTTTGTCAACTCCCGCACCGTGTCAGTCCGCCTCTTTCTCCCCATAGTTGTGGGCTGTTGTTCTTAATGGTGCATAGTGTGGATAAAAGTAGCCCCCGGGCCTGTGTAAACCCCAGCATCCCTGCTCTCCTTTTCTTTCCATTTCATTTTTCTTCTTCATTTTTCTCTACTTCATTTCATTTCACGGAGATTTGTCCTAATGGATTTCACTGTGATCCTGCCTTTTAATGGCATTTTGTTTTAATGGATGAGTGTGAGTGTCTGTGCGTGTGAGGGCGTGCATGTATGTTCGAGTTCGGGTGCATCCACACCTACATATAACTCTGCCCCCCCCCACGTCTGTTTCTGCTACACTGGAGTTGTCTTTCTCCCCCGTACATAATTCATAAGCATTGAGCTCTGATAAATGCATCTGCAATGTTTCAGATAGAAGGTTTCTATTGGGTCATTGGGTGTAATTCTCCCCAACTTCCACCTCCACCATCGCTAGAAGGGGGAGACAGAAAAAAAAAAAAAAAAGAAGCATCGTAGCATCCAATTTTACAGCTTCTCAAAAAAGCCATCTATGTGGAAATGGAGCCCTCTGAGCTGCAGAACAACTTACTGTATACAATTTATAATGGGAGATGAGATAGCAAGTGAGCCAGTGTGAGAGTGAAATAATAAAAAAAAAAAAAAAAAAAAAAAAAGAAATACAAAGTAAAAGAGCTGGGGAAAAACAAAAAAAATCGAACAGAGCGGAGGCTTGGCACCTCCGTGTTCTTGTTTGTGCTTCCCAAGTTGAGACTCTCAAAGGTCTGTTAAGCTGCCTACCTCCTGAAGTCCCTCTTGATAGTTAGGCCTTAACATTTGGGGAACTATTATTCCTCTCAGTGGGTGCAGACTTCATTGTTTCCCTCTCCATGTCCTCCCCAGCCTCCCCCTTCATCTCATTTTCTCTTTGTCTTTGTCTGCCTCGCCTCCCACTTCTTCTCTTTGTTCTTCATTTAAAATTCTAGTCATACAATATCCAACGCCTCCATTCGCTTTTGCAGGATTGCCCACCAGGGGTTGCAGCAGCATTACACAGCCAAGAAATTGAGTACAATAACCGCCAATAGGGCCGTTATGAGATATCAACAAAAACATAACTTGCTTGTCGTTACTTTATTGCTTGGACACGGCACCAGCGTTATCGGATGCAAACAACAAAGCCCATACTACATTTTCAAGTTTGGTTAAATCGAGTAGCTGAATATTCTGTTCAGTTTTTGCATACGCTTGTGCAGGGCTTACCCAGTCCCCCCCATGCCAAATTAATTCATTGAGAGATAATCAGGTATTAATAATGGAGGCCTGCCAGAGTGCCCCAGCTCTTCTGTCAGGGGGAAGGATGACAGCGGACCCTTGAGAAAGTGCCAGCAGGCAGGGATGCGTTTCATCACAGCGATATGGTTACACTCACAGCACTGCTGAGGCAGCAGATTGGTAAAACAGTAGCCCGTACTTCAATAAAAACTCAATTTATGATCTCTGCTCTCCTCCCACTTTTCTCCCCGGCGCTGTTTCTCTCCGTTTTCCCCCCTTGCTGCGAGCTTGCGTGCGAAAGTATGCGTGTCTTTTACAAGTAATTATTGAGATGTTGTTGCAGCCGTGTCTCGTAGATTAAATGGATCCATAGACACATTGCGTTGATGAATGTTGCATTAGCCGTTTCTTTCTTCCCTCATTGGTATTCATCAACAGTACACTATATCACACCAGGGATTATTTATGAAAAGTTTTCTCATCTCACTTAATTTGCAGTCTTTGATTATTTGATCTATTGTAAAGTTTTTTTTGTTTTTTTTTGCTGCAGTGCCAAAGGACCCAAACCCACAGTGGCGAAGAGTGGCGTGGAGCCACGATTGTACTTTGCTGGCGTATGCTGACAGCACCGGGACCGTGCGCCTTTTTGACCTCATGGGCAGCGAACTTTTTGTGATCCCACCGGTAACTCATCAAACAACCTGTTTCAACTTTTTTTTAAATTTTTTTTATTAATTACAAAAACAGCCTTACTATTTATTTGACCTTTTTTTTTTTTGCTGTTTTATGTCTGTATTCCGTAAAGTTTTTCTGCTGTTTTGTTTAAGAACTAAAGCGGAGGTTGCAAGTTCAGAAGGTGCAGGCTGAGTGTTGCAGCAGATTCGACTGTAGTCGTAACTTTTAGGAGGATCCAGATGTCGTTTCTCTGCAGGATGTCAGTCCGGGCTCTGTTGTTTCAGTGTAACATGCCTTCACTGGGTACTTTGAAGTAAATGCCTCCTTGTCAGACAGCCTGTGCCCTCTTTGTCTGTCATCTGAGTTTTTTTTTCTTTTTTTAGTATATTGTATGTTGCTTCTTCTCCAGTTTAGCTTCATAGCGTCCCATCCTTCTTTACCCCATCTTCGTCACCTCCTGTCTTCAATTTTTCACACAAGTGCTGCTACCCAGTCTTCTCTTTATGCCCCGGCTCTCACATTTCTCTCATCCCTGCATGTCTGTGACAGTATCTTTCCCTGCACTGCCATCTCAAGTCCATCTTCCATTCCGCCCTCATTGTAATGCCGTCTGTGTGCTGCGTATTATTATTCCTCCATTTCTGTCCATCATTCCCTCTCTTCCCACATCAGCCCTGTCAGTGAGTGCAGACACTCGTCTTTCTCCCCAGACACACTTAACTTTGAAAGTCTGTGATCATCGCTGCTTTGGTGCAGTCGCTCTTTGTCGTGCGTCTGCATTGAGGGTGCTTGCACACTTACATCAGCACCCCTCAGCTATGCTGCACTCTTCCTCTTGTTTGTCACTGTTAAGTGCACACACCACTAACTTGATGCTATTTCTGAAGAAGATGGTTAAAAAAAAAAAAAGTGTATGTGACAGAAAATGTGCCAGCATGGAAAAAGTATCATCTTTCTTTCACTATCTTCTGTTTCCTTGTTACTTCATGTTTACTTCTCCTCGTAAGTGTCTTTGTTGTTTGCCTCTGTACAAACTTTGTGAGGGTGCAAGCCATTAATTATTTATGTTTTTCTCCATCGTTTTCTTTTTTCTTTGTTTTCTGCTCCTTCCCGATCCAGGTGGTGAGTTTTCCAGGAGACTTCAGTTGTGCAGTTGCAGGCCTGATCTTCTTGGAGTACACAGCCAGTGCTCAGTGGTCAGCTGAGCTTCTTGTGATAACACATGGTGGTGGGCTCAAGAGCTACCTCGTAAGGTGAGAGACTTAACTGCTCAATTAAAAACGAGACCCAGGTCGACAGCTTATAGAAGTAGTGATCACATTGGGACTTTTTTTTTTCTTTTTTCTTATGATTTAACGTTTTCTCTTGAGGGCTTTTTCTTTACGCTCCAGCTGCAAACTTTATTTTAGTGCCTTGGTCGTCCTTGGATAAGAAAAACTACCCGTTGGAGTAAAATATAATTACAAACAGGAAGCTGGCCTTGGCATAATAAGACATTTTGATCTTATTATTTTTATTATAAATAACTTTCATAGATATACATTTTAGATTAGCTTGTGTTTGAAGATTGTTGATTTTTTTGTTTTTTGTTTTGTAAAGCGTTAGAGAGCATCTACTGTGAGATTTATTTATATTAGTTAGGATGTGATTTAAGAAGTGCGGTTGCCCCATAAAATAACAACAATCAAACTCTATAAATAAAGCCTTTAATAATTTTAGGAAACAAAGCTATAGCTGTCATTTAAAACTAACACCTGTTGAATATTATGACCAGATTACTGACAACAGGTGACGTTGTCTGCTGTTAGTGCTGAAACTGCTACTGGACCAGAAACTGATATCTCATATAGATGGTTACCAGGGCAACGTAGGGAGGAAGGGCTTTCTGCTCGGCTGACATTTCAAAAGTGATTCAGGGAAATACATTTTGTAAAGGGAAGTTCTCCCTTATCAGAGAAGCGGAGGAGGAGACTGTGGATGTGAACACGGGCACGATGAGCATGTGTAAACTTCCATCCAGAACGGTACGTCTCAAACACTGGATTTGCACGTTCTTGCAAAGTACAACAACAGTGTTTCAAGTGAATGTGCATCAAATGACACTTGAACTGCTTTCATCTTTTTACTCTTTTAGCAGTTCAATAGCTGCCACCACTTCTTTCAACTTGTCAACTGTGACATTTTGACTTTGTTAAACCTTTTCTTTTCCGCTGACATTTTAACTCCTTTCTACAGGAGTTGAAATGTCGTGTTACACATCTGCTATTCACAATACTCTCAAACCACACTGCTCTGACTTGAACTTTTAACTGTATTCAGCTGCTGTAGTTGTTTTTTTTTTTTTCTTTTAGTTTCAGGAACAAAGTCAATCCTTTTAACTTGGCTAGTAAGCTCAACTGAGGCTGTTGCTGGTTAAAAGACTTTCACTTGTTTAAATCATTTACATTTGGATGTTCAGCTTAAGCGAGCACAATTTTTCTGACTTCAGCAAATACTTAACTGACTTGTCTAAAAGCATTTTGAGCCAACTCTGAAATGTCGGTTCAACTTCATACAGTTCATCAGTTTCTGCTGTTCTAAGCGGCAACATTTCAGCAGCGAAATCACCAACGAATTCTTCAGAGGTTTAAATCGGTGGTGAAAATGTCTGATAATGGGCACAGGGACAAGTTGTCAGACATTATTTCAGCTTTTTCTTTTTTTTTTTTTTGCACCGTTTCTCTATCATGTGTTGCTTGCATAACCCCAGATCTCCGGTCGCTCGAACAGACAGCGGCGGTGGTTATTTCGTACGCGTTTCGAAATCGGTTGGCAGATGCGACAACAGTGACCCTTTCCACCCACAGCACTTATATCCTGCTAATTGTTGTGAGCAAGCAGAAGTCGGCAAAGAAGCCATGAAGCATCATGGTGTCAGTTACAACAAACAGATGGTGTTTCAGGGGTGATAATGAAAACCATTTCATTTTATTCCATCTTGTTTCTAAAATTAAACATGTACTGGAAGTTAATTGGTGAATAAATTCATAAGACACACACACAGACACACACACACACACACACACACACACACGCGCTCTCACTCTGAACCGCTGCTGCATCGTCTCAACCATTCTCCTACGTTTTTGTGGGGTGATTTGTTGCAGCATGTTGGCTTTAAGTTCAGAGGCGAGGGCAGTGATATTTCTCGTTGAGTAACAATTTCTGAGCTCGCAGATTTCTAATATTTTTTTGCCTGATACTATCCGTTGATGCCCAGACTTTCACCCTTTTTTTTTTTTTCTTCCACATCTCCCAGTTTTATCGTTTGAACATACCGGTACTTCTGTTATGCAAAGCTGTGGTGTGGTGACAATGAAAAGCAAAGAGTGAAATTACACAGGTCATGCATGTCGAATCTTGATCAGACGATGTCCTGCGCTTTAATACTTCACATCATTTGCACATGCAAATTAATGTTGGCTGAAAAAAAAAAAAAAAAAAAAAAAAAAGCAGAGAGGGGAGAAACTGATTTATTCTCCTATTACAGACAGAAATGGTGTAAGCTGCTTTTGGGAGGATTGAGGTGTGAGTCCATGTGAGGGGAGTTAATTGAGATGTGGGACACATTTGCACTGGATTTTTTTTTTTTTTTTTTCAAGAAGTAGGTTTAAAGGTTCATTTTCACGTTTTGTATTGAGGTCTCAGTCACTTTTTGTCTCCGTATGACTGCATTCCAATATTGTCGCTCAAAAACTTTTAAATTAGAATTTCAGAATTATGGCTGAGCTTTGACAGTAAGTCACTTCTCTCACTCTATTGCTCTGTGCCAGCAATTTTGCACACACACACACACACACACACACACACACACACACACACACACACACACACACACACACACACACACACACACACATCACTACTTTTCTGTGCCATAAACACCTAAATGTCTGCAGCAAGCTGAACTGTCAAAATATTAAATATCCCTCAGCTATTTCCCTTGTGCTCTTTCTCTTTACCTCTTTCTTTTCTTCTCTCCATACATTTACACTGCAAAGAAAGATTTCCCCTGCGAGATATCCCGTCACAAATTACACAACATCTCCTCTAGTACCAATCTCATTTAAATTGCCCTCCTTAATTAGATTATATATTTTACCATGTCTCATTTTAATTGCAGCTGGGAGAAATATTGCTCTGTCGTCTTTTTCAAAACAGCTTTGAAGCTCCGTTAACATTTTCCACACAAGTTGCTCGTGTCTTTTGTTTACGTGCCAGAGCTTAATTGTCATCTGTTTACCTCCTATTGTTCTGTTTCAGCGTGGGAACCAATCAGAACTTTCAGGAGAACCATACCTTCAGTTTCTCCAGCCACTACTCCCATGGGGTCACGTCAGCAGTTTACCACCCAGGTCACCGGTATGTTCAATATTACCAAACCCTGCATCCTTTGACTGCATCTTTAATATATTTGGAATAATTAGTATTTTGAAAAAAGTAATTTTATTTATTTATTTTCCCAATATTGAGCTTTTAATGTTGATATGACAGCCCAACTAATGCTTTTAATCTCCACATGACACTCTTGGAAAAATATGTTTTCTTTTAAAGACTCCACAGTCCGAGACTGCTTCTATTAGTTTCACCGTTTGATCATCGGTGTTTTTCATGCATTTATATTCGGGCATCCTTATAAATCCTTTGAATCAGATTTCATCATTGGCTATATGTGCTTTAAATATTTAGTTGTAAACATTTTTTTTTTTTTTTTTGTAATTTCCAACTATTTCATCATTACACAGGTTTGGACATAGTTGATAAGCTCTTAAATGCTTTCTATTTTGATTACTGTGCAAAAACTGAATTAAAATCAACAGTATTGCAAGTTCGTCTTACCTTTTTAAAATGATTTGCTTTTCATCTGGTTCATCTGGTTGAAAATACATCTGTCATGCAAGCGTAACATTAGAAGTCCAGAAGCTATTTTTCTTTTAGCCACTAAAGGATATTACTCAGTCATGGTCCCGGATAACATATCTGAGAAAATAGGTTATAAAGCAAGAATGTGGATCGACACGTGGCTCTTTTTCTGTGTTTTTTGGGTCGCACACAGACGAGCTTAAATCCTATTATATTTAGGTGTTGTTATTTGTGATGGCATGGAAATAGAGAAAATGGAATAAAGTTGCATCAAGTAATAGAAAAATGCCAAAAGAGAGCGTTTAAAAGCAGAAAGTGCTAGATTTCTTACAGAGACGTCCTGCACGGGCATAAGATGTTGCACTGTGGAACAGGGCCAAGGGGCCCACTCAGTAATAAATGAGCCAATCACTTTAATGTAATACCTGCAGAATTTCACTGCAGCAGCGCAGAATGTCCTGGTTCGTTTTTAGTCATTTGTGTTCAAAGGTTTTGTATGACTATACCCTGTTTGTACTTGTATCTTTCACCGTTTCCACCAGAAACGCCAAATCCATTTACACCAGTGAGACGTGGTTGGGCAGTGTAATGGATTTTGGCAGCTACTGTCAATGTTTGCCAGCTGATAGATCGGATGAAACTTTAATGATCTCAGCGTGAAAACTGGGTCAAGATCAAAGAGAATAGAAGAGAATTGAGAAAAACAGAAAGGTTGAGAAACTGGATTTTAAGAAAAATTTGTTTCAAAGGCCAAACAAGATTATGAAAGCAAGCGGCGTCTTATTTCATCGAGCACGGGCAGATGGTAGGCGCGCACCAGGAACGCCAGAGGTTGTGTGGATGAATCTGCATTTCTAAAATCACAAGATCACAGAATACAGAATAAACAACTCGTATTAAATATGACCAGCTGTCTTATCACACATAGGCTCCTCTTCAGTGTGTGAAATAACCTCAGATCTTTCTTCCAGCTGATGTTTGGTTTCTCAGCACCAGGGGGCAGTGGTGAGCTGAACAGCCCTGTTTCATTGCTGCATCTGGTCCCAAAGAGAGAGCCACTAATAATATATTATATATATTTTTGTTTTTGTCATGATTATTGAGCCGAACTTCACTTTTAATAATAAATAATTTGTAATGTATTGCTTCACTAAATGGAAATCTGGCTGTAATAATTCATCTTGGCTTGAACCCAGGTGGACGGACGACCCCACACCTTTAGTTTCTGTCCTTGTTTCACAAAACATATTGATGATCACTAATAGTTTTTGTGTTTATAGATTGCTGCTGGTTGGGGGCTGCGAACCGAGCGATGATGGTGCATCTAAGGCCTGCTGCAGTGGTATCACAGCCTGGAGGGCGCTTTCTGGCTCGCCATACTACAAGCAGGTCACCAGCTACGAAGATGATGTCAACCCGGTGAGGAGTCTCCACATATGCGTGTATATTCACAGAAACGAATCGGTTATGCAGCACCTCACCTCTTGTATTCCCCGTGTGTCTTTAGAATCAGAAGAGAGGTTTCTTCAAGATTCCCAGCTTTAGATTTTTTTCCAGACAAGGAGATGAAAAGGTACTGCAGCCTTGTTGTGTGTGTTTACCTCACTGGGAGATGAAAGTGTTTTCCAGACACGGTGCTGTCTTGTTCTCTTAAGAGAAAGTGTGTGTCGGCATTTCTGTTGTCCAGGAAGGTGTGTTTCGGATGAGTCTGAGCCCTGATGGCACCCTGCTTGCCGTTATCTACTTCTCCGGACGCTTGTCCCTCTGGGACGTCCCCTCCCTTAAACAGAGGTCCACATGGACTCAAGACCAACAGGTACACGTCCAAACTGTTTGTATTTGGGGTTTCGCTTAAGCTAAATAACCATATGTGCTCTGCTTGGTGTTCTTTAGTAATTTTTTACACATTAGATGCTTGACTGACTGTATTAATATAATCTATTTCTGGCCAAGGTATGAGTGTGTGCATGTGTGTGTGTTAGCAGTGATATTCTCCAAATGTTTTTTGCGATTAATGCAGCGTATGTGTATGTTCTGCTTCACTGCTGGCAGAGCTTGTGCGCGCTGTAAGTGTAAACAGGGTTTGCAGATTAATTTCTTACCCCATCTCTTTTTTTTTTTTTTTCTTATTTCTTTTTTTTCCCCCACCTCTCTCTTCTTTGGTGCCTTCATCCTTCGGTCCTCCCTGCAGCCAGGATTTGAGGAGATCAACCCAGAGTGGAAGACATCACTGGAGAGAAGGAAGAAAATAAAAGGTATTTTGGCCTGAAGTGCTAAAAACAGAAAAGAAAAAGAGCTTGATTTGTTGCTGACATCGTAGTGCAACTTTGGATACAATTTAATGATCTTTGACATGTCGGATTCAATGAATTACACAGGTATTTAGATATAAAAGCCATATAGCATCTGACATGGTGAGCAGATATTTTTCTCTTTTTGATGCTTGTGCACTAGCCTGTAATCTTATTTTAAAAGAGTGTAACCTTTGCAAACTTTCTTTTACCCTTCACAGATAAGGACCAGTACTACCCACTGGTGGATGTGAGCTGGTGGAGTGACAGTGTGCTGATTCTGGCTCGCTGCTCCGGCTCGGTCACCGTCTCATCCGTCAGGACGTTGCGCAACCTTCTGGGCAAATCCTGCGAGTGGTTTGAGCCCTCACCTCGAGTCACAGCCGCACACGATGGGGGGTTCCTCAGCCTGGAGGTAAATGTCACTTTACTGGAACGTGTGTTAAGTGTGAATAGTTGTGTGTGTGTGTATGTGTATGTATATATGTGTATGTATATATATAATATCAATCTTGAACTTGCTGTTGTTTTTGCGTTAAGTAGAGGGTTAAATATGATGTTGTTACCAACTTGAGCAAAGCTGGATGTAAAACTTACTGCACTGTAAGCCATGCTTTATTTGCTTTACTTTAATGTTGGGATTTAAATGTCCATATGCTGCATCAGAAACTTATAATGACGCAGTTGTAGGAAATCCAACCAGATGGATGTATTTTATGTAAAATGACACCTGAAGCTTTAGGATGTTTGTACCTTCTTTTTTTTTTTTTAACTTTTTTAAAATCTTTTGGCCTCTTGTAGATCACCATTTTTAAACCCTGCGGTTTCACCTTCTTCATTTTTGCCCCCTCTCTGTGTTTACATCCTCTTTAACCAGTGCGAGGTCAGGCTCGCCCAGAAGCGTGCGCGCCTGGAGAGCAATCTCAGCAGTGGGGCCAGCGAGGATGAGGAGGGAGATGATGGTGGAGACTCGGACTCAGATGAAGAATCCTCAGCCAAAGCCCGCTACTTTGGCTACGTCATGCAAGGCCTGTATTATGTGACAGAAATGGAAAGGTTCGCTTCGCCGCGCAAACGCCCTCGCACTGTCATCAAGAACTACCGTTTGGTCAGCCTCAGGTCAACCACACCAGAGGAGCTCTACCAGAGGAAGGTATGAAGCCAACAGTGTCAAACTCCAAACTTAATGTTCTTCTGCACCTGCTGGTGATGGGTAATTCAGATTTTTACAGCATTTATAAACCTTTTGCTCTTACTGTATTTAGAAGTGAGGAATTTATATCCATAGCAGTGATAAATGAAAGGGCACCGCAGTCGAGATCTCTATCGCTCCGGGTTGAAAAAGATCCAAAAGGGTCTTATCCTCTTTATTTAATACATACTCAATTTATAACAAGCCGCACTTGTATTTATCTAGTTTTTGTAAGTCCAGAAATGTAGCTTATTCCTAATGTCTATAATTTTTCCATGAATATTAGCCTAAAATTCAACTTTTCATACATTAGGTTGGTCCAGTCAGTTCCTTTACAGACAGAACTTTAGACGAGACAGTGACTGAATGGTACCGGTGACTAGACCACCATGACTTCAACCCAGAGTGGGTTTATCAGCCCGCACATGCAGATGAGTCAGTGCTTGGAAACGCTGGATCCGTGCATGTTGCTGATGTGGCAATAGCTGTGGCTTACAGATAAAAACTCACACGCTACCACAAAGTGAGGTCACACTTCTTTTAAGCTGGGAAAGGGAGATCTGTCTGAAATAAATGGGATGCAGATCATTTTCTTTTTGCAGAATTTTGACAGCCTGAATCTTTATGGCCGCATTTAATGTTTTTTAAGATGTCTTTGAGTTTTGAAAGAGCCGAATCTGTAATAGGCAGAGAAATAAGGCCTCTGTGGGGCTGCGATTAATTTCAGCCGTTTTGTTGTTTCACCTTGTATAAAAGTAATCCAACAATTCAATGGAAGAGCGTGGTACAAGTGTACTAGTATATGGTTTTAATCTGGTTATAATCTGTGCCATCACTGACATTAAGTTGATATTAAGCATTTAGAATAAATCTCAGCAAATATTGTCATATTGTGATAACTTAACCTTTAACCATTAATCTTTTTCATCCCAAGAAAACTTCACTTGCAAAACAAAATAATTGACATAACCGATAGTCTACCTAAGATGTTCCTGATGGCGATCGTTATAGTTGAATATCTTTTAACTTGGTTTTCTGCATTCAGCAGAACAAGTAGCCAGCTGTTTGGTCAGTGGCTGTTTTGTTCTTTGATTTTTGCATCTTTATATGGGCAGACGCAACTAAATTGGACAACGCTGGTTGCAGTCGTGAAAAACTCCACATTACTTTTCAGAGTTTTAACACGATTGTTACTTTTTACTTGGATGAGATGAATAACATTGATGTTACGTTATGTTATGTCCTTAACAGCACAAAGTATTTTTCATAGCTTTCTTATGACAGGAGTGTGCTGTGTTAAACCAAACGGTGGTGGGAGCGGCTGGAAAACGTGATATATATAATCAGATGCAGAGCAGAAGCTGCAGCTGCAGCTCAAATGCTTGATCGGGGTTTTGTCTCCATCATTCGGCTCAAACGCTGTGGCAAAATGGTTAGACAGTTTGGACAGAGCAATGTGTTAGATTTCTAAACTAACCTGATGTTTGTGTGATGTAATGTGACTGCTGAATTACATCAGACCATGTCGCTCGCTGACTCATATGTGATGTATACATCTTACTCAGGTTTTGGTTATTATGCAAAAAGAAAAAGTTTCTGAAATGTTACCTGGGGGCTCGTTTTTAGAGAAGACACTACACATGCTCAGTTTCTATCCAATTAATAGAAAGCAGGGAACTTCCTCGCCGTGGTTTTATTCCGTTCACAGCACCGAACACCACAGGCTCATTAGATGGTGAAAAGCTCAGCATTACCAAGAACAGCTCCGACAATAATGTGCAGCTCAGCCTCACGCAGTGTTATAAATTTGTTTTTACAGAGAAATGCATATTGCATTTTTAATGCTTAGAAGATAGTCAATTTCTAATTATGTCATCACTTACGCACTCACTTACTTTTTTTTTTTTTTTAAACTAACAAATGAGTAATAGGTGCCTCAGTGTAAAGCCAATTTTAAAAGCGGTTGATATCACATTTACAGTGAACATATCCATTTCTTTTGGTGCTTAATTTAGCAGGAATTTAAAGGGTTCGCGTACATCCATTCTGTGATTCAGTAAATTGTAACTGGCTGATCAACAAAAATGCTTTAAAACTAAGTAAATCCTCTCTCACATCAGTGAAGTCTATTGTATGGCTGGTGCACTGTTGAGGAGAAATGAGAACCAACCAAGATGCTCAGTCTGTTTTCAGGCTATTTTTCAATCCGTGGGGATTTTCTGAAATGCTAATTGCAGAATTAGAAATATGGCTGTTGGAGCTGCTTGCTACAAATTGCTGCAAAGACAACAAGATGCTCCATCATGGGAACACAGTGAGAATGGCTGTAATCTGCTCTCTATGGTCCCAAGTTTGAGCATGGTTCATCAGTCATTTTTATGACACATCATCTGCTGCCTTCTTCATCATTGTCATCATCATTAGATGCCATTAGTCATCTCCATCAATCCTACCACTGGAGAGTTACAAAGTAATACATCATTATTATCTCTTTGTAACACTTGGTACAGGCAGCACTTCCCCCTCTGCTGATGCTGCTCATCTGCTGGAACTTTTCTTTCTTTTTTTTTTTTGTTTCCTCACATGTTCCACTTCGAGGTGTGTAATGGAAGGAGCTGAGGGCCCTTTCTTCTGTCTGCATGCGTATTGTACATATGTGTGCATGTCTGACAGGTTCAGCTTTCCGCTAGTCTCCTGAAATATTCACATCGTCTTGACATTTCTGTGAGTGGACACACACACAGTCGCACAAAGCAGAGTGAGCCGATCTCTCCTCGGCGATTCCCCTCGATCAGATTTATTATTCATATTGTCAGAGAATAGGCCAGAGGAAAGGCCTTCGGGGTATTCCCTCAAGTCACCTGCTCATGTGTTTCAGATTCATTTGAACCAGGGGTTAAACTGGGTCGGAGTTCTCTGGGGCTGAGCCCTGGCGAGGCCAGCGCATACAAGTACGTCTCGTCGTCATGCGGTTGCCAACTTTTGCACATCTTTGGTAATGCTTCAACACTTTGTCAGGCTTTAAGCCATTCAAATGTGAAATGTTCCATGACTGTTGTTTTGCAAACAACACTTGAAGAGTCAGTGAAGCGACCTTTTTTCTCTCAATCTTCCAGTTTTAAGGAGAACTTGAAGCATGATTCACAGAAAAACATTGGTTAAAGTACAGAAAACTTATTTTGCCATTTATTTACAGAGGTCACATTTTTAAAACAATCGCGTAATAATTTACCAAGCTGATGGATGTCTGTGGTCACTTTCATTTATCCGTACATAAGAAATGGCCAGATAATGGAGAGTGAGAAAACTGTGTTATTCAAGAATAAAAATCACATAAATCCACTTGAAATGGTGTTGAGGCTTTGCAATATGATACTCTCAAATTTGGTTCAATAAACTGTTAAATTAAAATAGCTGATGAGCTCTGCTTTGGAAATAAAATTGTTAAGGAAAAAAAGCTCGTTGTTGTAATCATTGGAGGTTTGAACAGAATTCCAGAGTAAATTAAATTAACTTGTGGTTTGGTGATGTATGCAAATATAACTGTACCTAGATGCAACATTAATGGATGAAAATGATAATAATGAAAATCAATTAGTCTGTCTTCTTTTTTCTTCTTTTGCCTCGCAGAATTCATCATTCAGTAATAGTTTATCAAGCCTCTTTATACCTGGATTCCAGGTTACATTGGTCATGTACCAAAGTCTTTTTAATGTTTTTTTTTTTTTACTTTTCAAGTTTTTTTTTTTTTTTTTTTTTTTTTTTTAATTGTAAGAAAGTGAAAACTTGAATTTAATGGTACATTATAGAAATTTTGTAATGTTGTACGACATAAACAAATTCTAATGTAGATTTCTTTATCAGCTTTGCAAGTGGTCAACTGCAGTCGCGTTTCCATGACGCGTTTCTGCAAAAAAGAAAAGGAAAACTCGATAAAGGTAGCGCTGCAGGGGGTCGGCGTTTCCACTGAACGGTGTTTTTTGAATACGGGTAATTCTCGTAACTCTTCGTATCTCGTCCTGCCAGATTTCTCTTCAAAGCAACGCAAAAGAAAATCTCAACGAGTTCAAGAAGATTGACACAAAGTCTTTGACAAAATATCATGATTAAGACAATAGTCAGAGGATGATTGCAGCGGATGATGATTCAGTTGAATATCTAGAGGCAAAGCACTTAATGCACAACGATTAAGTAGTGTTACAGCAGAAGTACATTGTATTAATGAGGTCAAAAACAGCTGGAAACTAGAAAGTGCAACTTTGGGGGGAAAAAAATGGAAGATTGGATTGCCTGAAAACCCACTTCTTGAAAGTGTAAGAAAAGGTCATTTTTTACAAATTAGAGCCTTTCCATTAAAGGTTTTCATTTTCCATATTTAGGTTTTGCGCAAATCTATGCAATGGAAATGCGACTTGTATGTAGTGTGGCGGCGGTGGCGGTGGCGGCGGTGGTGGCAGAGGCGGCGGCTGTGGCGGGTGACTATCTGGCTGTGTGATTTGCAGACTGGCAGGGCTGCGAACAGTTTCATTAGCTAAACCCAGACACAGCAGGAAGCGTTCCTTTTGACGTCCTCCTACATGAGATTTAACTGTGTGGGGTTTCTTTTCAGCCTCCAGGAACCGGAGTCTAGTTAATGCGTTGCTTTGTACTTCCTACACACAGAAAGAGAAGGATACTCGGTGTGTCTTTCTGCTCGCATCTATGTTATTTACAATCACATTGCATGGGATGTACAATTAGGTGTCATTCTACTCTGTCTTATCAGTGCCACACAAAATGAATTAAACCAGCATCAAAGACTTCTACTATTCAGTGTGAGTGATGATGAAAACATCAACAAGAGATTCCCATCTCGAATATTTAATTATTATTGTTTATCACCAGCTGCTTTTACAGAGTGTTGGCCAGGTTTACTGCTGAATGTCTTATTGAGCAGGTTTAGCAGAGAAATGTTTTTTACCCATCACAAAAACCCAGATTTTAGTTACTTCTGAATATCAAAGCATGTAGTTTTAAAGTGTGAGATTGTAGGTACAGACCTTTTTAGATTTGTAAGAAAACAGTTATGCTCTGAGTAATTTTCTTCTTATTGTCTAATATCTTGCTCCTGATTCATTCTGTTGGTTTCCTCTTTTTCTTTTTGATATTTTTCCTTCATAAAATGTATGTTGGTACATGGTTCTTTCTCCTTATTCTACTCCTTTTCTGGCTGGACCACATTGCACATTGCCATGTAAAGTGATATCTGCCAGACTGACCTTTAGTAAATTAACTAAATTGGTGTATTACTCTTCTGGTGTCATGTGCCTTTTTGGTAAAATAAATATCAGAATCAAAAAATGCTTTATAAATGGTTCTGTCGGTGTCATGTTTCACGATGAGAAAGGAAAAGGCACGGCTGTTCATCGTGCTCACATAGTTATGTGCACTTTTGTTTTTCTATCACAGATCGACAACGAGGAATATGGTGAAGCCCTGTCTCTCGCCCACGCGTATAACCTGGACTCTGACCTAGTCTACCAGAGACAGTGGAGGAAGAGTACAGTCAGCATCGCCTCAATACAAGATTATCTGGTAAAAATGGAAAGAAATAGATTTTTTATATATATATATATATATATATATATATATATATATATATATATATATATATATATATATATATATATATATATATATATATATATATATATATATATATATTATGACTGACTAGGTGAAATGGACAGTTAAGTGCTGCAAGAATCCCCTTACTCTATTTCACGCATCATTTTTGCCAATTTGTAGTGTATTTTCACGCCCTCCCCTCCTAATGCTATATCTCATTTTATCCCATCATTTCCACTGAACCCGCTCAGTCTCTTTTCATTGTCTATTTCGCTCCCAGAGCAAGATCCGCAAGCGCTCATGGGTGTTGCACGAGTGTGTGGAGCGTGTCCCAGAGAATGTGGACGCAGCCAAAGAGCTGTTGCAGTACGGCCTTAAGGGAACTGACATTGAAGCCTTGATAGCCATAGGGAACAGAGAAGATGGTGGCAGGTAGGGCATGTTAAAACACACTAAAATATATGATGTGTCTCTAAGTAACAATCAGTTTTGCCCTCTTCCTCCATGCGGGGACCTGTTTTTCACCGTCTCGTTTTGTTTATCCGTTTTTCCTCATTTGCATTTGTGTTCATCAGGTTCATCATGCCAGGTGACGTGGACCTTGATGATCTTCCTTATGAAGACATCCTGCCAGACGACGAGGAGCTGGAGATGAAAAAGGAGAAGGAGAAGAGACGTGAGCTGCTTGCCAAGGTCGACTTCAGCAGGTAAACAGCAGTGAGGCTGTCGGTTAGTCGAACCTGTCATTCAGTCAAAACAGCAGATGAACAAACAAAAATGATGGATAATGCTGTAGCGTATGTATAATTTCTGCCCTGGCGTTCACATTGCAGAACATGCAGCATCACTGAAGACAAAAATTAAGTTTCCGCGTGTACGCACATGGACAGATTTACTGCTACACTTTCATTAAAGAAAGAAAAGCAACAGTGGTCACTATAATAACTGAGAAAAGTAATGAGGAATGATAATTAACTGAACATTGACCAATAAAAATCAGACACTGGCTTTGAATTGTAGCTCAACTGATTCAATAAAAAAAATAAAGAAAAAGAAAGAATAAAAGAATATAATGAAACTAGCCTGGGCAAAAATAACGGGACCTTTTTAAATGTAATATTTTGTTTCAGAAACTTTTGAAGCAGCCGCCGCTACCGATTGATTTCTGTGTCTCGCCCCTAATTAACAAGGTTTCTCAGGTTTGAAGGTTGCCTTCTTCAGACTGCATGTTTCAGCTTTTCTTTTCTTTATTGTGATGTTTCTGTTGAACTTAAACTTAAAGCAATGTCTGATTTTTATTACCCACTGTTCAATAAAGTATTAATTATTATTACTTTTCTATAGTATCAAAGTATTTCAGCTATTATTGCAGGTTTTTCTTTCTTTAATTTAAGGGCAGCATCAAATTTGTCCATGTCTGTTCACAATGAAACATCCTGCAGTACGCCTTTTTTGTGTTTTGTCTGAGAGCGAACTACATGCAGATAATAATAATAATAATAACAACTGTCTTTATTTGTATAGGATCATGTACAAATTAGAGTCTACTCTACATAATCTGCCCTGGTGGATCACCATGTTTTTGCAGGTGGCCAGAGCATATCTACTCATAGACAATCTACCCATTGTATTTACCACGTTTTAGCAAAGTCTTCACGCTTTTGCTTTTTAAGGGTATAAAAGTGGTGTTCTTTTGGTTGCAGTTTTTAACTTCTCCTCTAGCAGTCAATAAATCCTACACATGCACGAGTCCGTTAACTCAGACGCAGAAGTTTACAAGTCATTTGCTGCGTCCTACCAAAGGAAAACTGAATTTCTATGCCTAATCCACCTGAGAATTTTATCTTAAATGGTTTTAATAGGGATAATGAGATGCACAGTTTTCTTTTATTGCTTTTTTTTTTCTCTCTCTCTCTCTCTCTCTCTCTCTCTCTCTCTCTCTCCTAAATCCAAGTATATTTTGCTGGTGGGGATAGACTTTGTGTTGACAGAAAACTGAAAGAAGGTGGGGGGTCCTGGGAAAGAAAATGTCTTGGCGAAAAGACATCCGAGAAATGAATTTATTCATCTAATACCAGCAGCTGCAAGCTTCCAGGGAGATAGGACTTGGTTGTTTTGGAGATGCTCTTGGGGATTGGGCCACCCAACATTTAGGAGGAAAGGAAAGAAGCTGGAATCCTGCTCACACCGCCTCCCTCACAACCGCTCCTGCCTATTACTTCTTTACAAATAGAGCTTAATCCCTGCATGAAATTCATGCATTTCTCCTTTTTTACTAAAGGCTCAAATTATTGATCTGCATTGATAACAAAAGCTAACCAAGGAGATTGAAGAAACAATTGAAATTGGCTTAAAATTCTCAAACAACTTATTGAAATCTGGGAGAATAATAGGAAACTTCTTTGAGTAAGAAAAGACAGAACTTTTGTGATTAAAGATCATTTAAATGGTTGCTTAAATTTAACTAAAGAAAAGCGCCAGTCGAAGCCTTAACAATGTTTGATCATGACAGTAAAAGCATTCCCACATACAGTGGAAACAGAACTCAAGGTATAAGGACAAAAGAGCTGTATAGCCTTAATAAAACAATTTTTCACGGAAACTAGCTTCTGTGACCAAAAAGCAAAGTCAGCTAACTATACCAAATGACTAGGTCTTCCATCAATAGATTTTTTATTTTTATTCCCCCTTGGAATATGTTTGTGCCACGATATCAGGATTTCTAAAGCCCAAATTGAGTAAGACTGGTTTAGGAAACGCATGGCATCATTCTCATGTGTGGGACTTCCTGAAGTCCAGACCTTCACCCCTTTTTAGAAGGTTTTATATGTGCTGGATAAGACTTTAACGCAGCAGTCTCACTCCTCCATCCTCAATACAAGATCAGGACTTATTTGATGGACAGGCAGTAAATATTTCACATAAAAAAAAGTGTTTCTGTATTTTCTTTTTTTACTGTATGGATGGTGCGGACCTGTATCAAGCAGGCGAACGTGATTGTGTTTATTTAAAACGTGAGAATATTCAGCTGGATAGGAGTTATTAGCCTGTGGACTAAAACTCATTTGACAGTGGACCCTGCTTAATTATTTATTTATTTATTTATTTTTTAAGGTAATTACTAAAACTTCTAACTATGTTTGTTTTACAGCATATTACTCTGTTTAACTAAACTCTCGGTGTCTGTTTGTCTTATTTATTTGAATTGGAAGACAAGAGAGACGAGTGTTATTGGAAGGTTTTCAAAGGCAACCTAAAACTGATCAATACGCAAGAAAGAGAAAGAAAGAAAGAGTGGATCAAGTTTTTACTGTTTGCTGTATGTTCTGATGCACCAAACACAACAGACTTTAGTGGAAGTGTTTTAAGGCGTAGACTCAGAAACCTGGGGGGGATTGGAGAGAGGGCTGCCAAATTTTACACCGATACGTTGATTAGGTGGCACACCAGAGAGGAGATCATAAAGGCTTGGATGTTAATGAGGATGAGGGAGAGAAAGACAGAGAGAAAGCAGTGCTGGAGATTAGTGGGTAATCTGCTGGAGGTAATTTATGCCTTTGTTGTCAAGTGCCCTGGGAAAGACTAATGAAAAACCCTTTAGTGATCACTAATCGCCTCTCATACATGCATGCAAATTCACATGCTCATGTATCATGAAACACTCTTAATGCAATTTCATACCCATTACACACACCTGTTTAAGTAACCAAAAGTAAACATAAGAAAATAGGCATAAACTGGCATGAACGACACAGATTTGACATGCAAATCCATACACGGCGTGCATCGTGAGCGCAGGTTTTTGCAGTCTTGAGTAGTTCGATTGTGCGGCCTCTTTTTGTTCTTCTCTCATCGGGTGCGATCAGTAACTGGTGAGCCTCCGGTCTGCATTTGAATTAGGAAGAGCACAAAGTGTGTAATTTTAAGCCTTCGTAATGATCGTCCTTCGGTTTGCTGTTTAGTTTTGCAGTTTCTTTGCCTGTGTGATGTTCAGCATGGTTCATTCCCTCTGTAATAAAATTGAGCCTTTATTGGAGACCTGTAGTCCTGTGTAGATAAAAGAAAAGATGGAGGATGAGAACAAGGATAAAAGAGGGTGTTTTAAAAAAAAAAAGTCAATAATTTGCAAACATTACATTAAATCTTAAGTGAATTAACTTCTTTAAATATGTCTATTTTTCTCCCTTATCTGTCTCTGAGTCAGGGCGGCTGACACGTTTTCTCAGAGTGTGTTTTGTGTGTGTGTGTGTGTGTGTGTGTGTGTGTGTGTGTGTGTGTGTGTGTGTGTGTGTGTGTGTGTGTGCCCCCACTAATGGATCTAACCATGTTGCCTTGAAGCCTGCGGCTGACGCCTGGGACAGATAATAATTCTCTTAATTTCTTTTTAACTACACCACCATTACAGAAATGGCTCAGTATCGATCACATCTGCACCGTGTGTGTGTGTGTGTGTGTGTGTGTGTGTGTGTGTGTGTGTGTGTGTGTGTGTGTGTGTGTGTGTGTGTGTGTGTGTGTGTGTGTGTGTGTGTGTGTGTGTGTGTGTGAGATGCTGTTGTATATTGATAAAGTCTGCCTATGACTACTGACCCTCACACAGTGCTTTTTTTTATTTTATTTTTTTATATCTTGCCACATGGCTAGTGGTCACAAGTTTGCACAATAGAACAATCTGATGACTGTCAGCTGTTTGGTTTTGAAACAAACATTTTAAAAAACAACAACCTTGGTCAAGTTTCCCTTTGCTTTCCATTATGAGACTGAGTTCATTTTTTTCACTTCACTCACCGATTCTTTTTAAAGACCCAATAAAATGATGGGGTTTGATATACTTTCCCATCCTTTCTTTCTTTAGTTTTTTTTATTGTTATCAACCTGCCATGCACATGTCAGTGCTAATTTAACAGTACTAATTGAGTCTCAGGTAGTAGAAATATGGACTCTGCGTCGTTCTGTTTGGACTGGTTTCAAACTGCTGCTCTGACTCCATGAGTACAGGATGGTAGCGTGCATCTGATGATGTATCTGTGAGGGAGAGATGGATGGAGAAGAGCATGAAGACCAGAGAATGCAGTCTGCTGCAAGGTGTTTACTTTCTTATCAGATCAAATTCAGACCACAGTAGGAGTCTAATTTCCTCATTTTCTGCAGCATTGGACGTGTGTGTGTGTGTGTGTGTGTGTGTGTGTGTGTGTGTGTGTGTGTGTGTGTGTGTGTGTGTAATTCTATTTTTGCTTTTTGCTGTGGCATTTGGGTGTGTAAGTGAAGGCATTACCTAAAGTGTCTTTAAAGTACTAGTTTGCAGGCACACCTTGAAGCAACCGGGTTTCTGTCTCTTTGCATTAGACGGCAAGTGCGATCATGTGTGACAGTCTGAGACAGAGTTTAAGGTGTGCACATTACATCTTAATCATTACAGCCCTCAGTCTCCATTCAGATGTCTCAGTTTTTATTCATCGGCCTCTGTCTTGCCCCACATTTCCCCTTGAGCTGCTGTTTTTATCGTAAGGGCACTTGAATACAAGCTGTTTCAAAGGCACAAGTTCTCTATATGGTGTGTCATCAGGTTTAACCCTCTTGTATGTGAATCGGTGAACTGCAGCACATGCAGTTTAGACCGAACTCGGTGGAATTGGGCAGCAGGATTAGCAGTTTAGGAGCAGGAGATGGAGTGAACATTCAGCCTCGTCTGTCGAGCTACCGTGGCAATTTTCAAAATAGCTCTCTAAAATTAGTCAATGAATTTTAAACAAGGAAAAGCTTTCACAAATGGATATTTCTTTCATTAAAATGATACATTTTACTATTTAAAAAATGAGCCACAACCATTCCGGTGGTCACATTTTCATGTACTGTAGTGAAGGAGGTTTTATTGAATTTTGACTCGACCAAATTTACAATGAAATATATCCAATGACCAGATTTTCTCTCTCTGGCTGTTTTATGTTTGGACGTGATGAATAAGCAACCATTGAAAAAATCTCAAGAGAACAACGGATGATGAGTAAAATAGCTTCCAAATGTATCTTCACATCCAGCACCCCCGCCCCAGCCTTCGCATTGCTCCATCTCTACTTTCCTTGCATCGCTCCAAGGAAACAGAGCCAAGTAATTACCACCACTGCAAGCACTCAGCCACCACTCTTTGATGTGCCAGAGTGTGTTTTGAGCCAGTGTTAATCTTTGTTAGCCTGTGTTGAGGAGCTGTGATAAGACCTGATAGCGCCCTCTGTAATGAGGGATTAAGGATTAAGACGATGGAGGAGAGGTCGGCTCCCCTGTGGTTGATCCAGGGCAGATTTCAAGAAGGCTTGGACACTGCTTCACTTGGCCAGTTTGTGAATTATACTTCGTAGGTGTGTGAGCAGTGAGTGGAAAAAAAAATGTTCTTTTTGGTTTTCATGGGTCGCGAAGGGGTTGGACCCCGGTAGTTTTCTGCCTCCTGGTTTCTTTTCTCTTCTTCATGAGTGACTGATTTGTGGCTCTAGCCTTGGTGAATGTGGTCATCTAGTTTATTTACAGTCTTAATTAAAAGACATTGAAGATTGGTTTGATCCTCGCAGGACAATCACTCACCTCCTTGATGGCCAGCATCCTCTGTGGAACACCTGAATGGTTTTAGTGGTCATAAGGAGATGATTTGTTGACCTGAGGAAATGATTAGGTTTATAGGGAACAATGTGGTGTTATAGTCACCAGTCCAGTCGGCCCCTGTAGGTTTCCCGTGCAGGGTCAATTTTCCGTTAATTTAAAGGTGGTTTGTGCGTTGGTGCGGTCACCAGGTCAAGCTGGATGTTTGGTTTGACTGCGGTGAACTTCAGCGTTCTTGTTCTGCCTTGAAACGCTCGTGCAACCCTGTTTAAACATAAATGCATATATGTGATTTTGCTTGCTCAGGCTGACCCTGGAGCAGAAGGAACTGTGCCGGAGTCGACTGAAACTGCTTTCCTACCTGGACCGGCTGGCGACATATGAGGTAAAGTAAACAGTCGGGCCTTGGAAATCCTTATTTTTACAAAGTGCATAAATTAGGCACGTTTAAATTTTCTATAGTTAAGCAGCCAGTATTGCAACTAATAATCACTTTCTCTATAAATAATCTAGTGACTATTTTATCAGTAAATGTAAGCAGTAAGTAGTGAAGAAAACCAACTCTGTTATGTCCAAGGCTAATGTCTGATCAACAGTCCCATCAAGCAAAAACTTGTACAAAATGTGAAAAACTTGGAGGATATTTTCTGACATTTTCTGGGCTGGAAACATTCAACTGGTGTAACTTCATAAAGATGAAACGAAAAAAGAAACTTCACACTGTTGATTGTTGCTGCGGAAGGTCATTAAAAGATGAAATTAAAAGGATTATTAGAATTTTGAATTTTGATTTTTGCATACATCCATGTTAGGGTCCCTGGTAGGGTCTATTCAGAGGGGGGCATGGGAGTTTGCAGAACCAGTGCTTTGTGGACCTGGAGAAGCCAATCACCCGTGTCCCTCTGAGGGATACTTCGTATAAGGGATTCCAGCACCCCATAGTCCCGGACTGTCCGGTCTCTATACATCTGGTGTCAGAGCTTGTCGCCAGTAAGTTAGACCCATTTCCTGTGAAGGCTGCTCTTTATCAATGGACAGATCGTTTTTGTGGACAGAATTTCTAGGCACAGCTGAGCGATGGAGTGGTCTGGTTTGGTTCTGCTAGTTAATTTGGGCCATGACCTGCAACTCTCGCTGGTGTGGTTTGCAGCCAAATGTGAAGCGGGTGGCATGAGAATCGGTACCTCCAAATCCAAGACCATGGTCCTCAGTTAGAAAAGGGTGGGCTGCCACCCTTTGCAGGTGGACCAGTGTGGCTCTACATTGGTCTGTTGTTGTGAAGAAGGAGATGAGCCAAAAAGCGAAGCTCTCAGTTTACCAGTCAGTCTACGTTCCTAACCCCACCTATGATCACAAGCTGTTGGTGACGACCGAATGAACAGGATCACAGATACAAGCGGTGGAAATGAGTTTCCTCCGCAGGGTTTCTGAGCTCTCCCTCAGAGACGGGGTGAGAACCTCAGTCATCCAGGAGGGACTCAGAGTAGAGCCGCTGCACATCCGTACCAAGAGGAGCTAAATGAGATGGCTTTAAAACCTGGTTAGGATGCCTCCTTGATGCCTCTCTAGTGTGGTTTTCAGGAGGAGGCACCAGTGAGGGCACCTTGGGATGCCCCCAGTTGAGCTGGATGAAGTGGCTGTGAAGAGGGGAGTCTGAGTTTTACTGCTTGGACTACTGCCCCTGTGACCCATGAGTGTCAGTGGGTAAATGAGAAACACTGTAAAGCACTTTATAGGATCTTAACAAGGTTAAAAAGGGTTATATAGGTGCAAGGCTATTTACTGTTTTTTTTTTACTCATAAATGCAAGCAACAATCCCCCAAAAAAAGAAAGAAAAAAGTGGTGTTTCTATTTTACAATCAGAGCTATTTGAGTGGTGTATTGATGGGTCCAGCTCATACGCAGCAGAGTCATCACGGAGTGAATAAATGTTTGTCAGATTTGCATGTTATTTTGGAAACTGGACTCTTAAGAGTTTGCCCTGCGTCTGCCAGACTTCAGAGGAAAGAAAATGTCTTTGAAGTACTATTAGTTACCATTAAAAATACATTAAGATGGTGCTTCATAAATGACTCCACATTTACGTGTTTATGTGAGACACAGACTGCTAAAATATCCACTTATGCATCTTTTTACTGTATATCTTCATTGCTTATTTGTACTTTATTTTTCCATGGTGAACTAATGCCTTCTCCTCTTACATCCAGTGCCTCCAAAGCACAGAGCTCTTTTCTAATCTAACATTTATGGATGATTTTTTGACCCCATTAATCTTTTCGAAAATATGGAAAAGTTAAAGAAGCTTTTTATGCAAAAGGAAAAAAAAAAAAGACAGATGTGCTCCAGTATATAGCTGAGAGGTAGATTCGCCTTGTTTTAAAATAAGAAAATATTGTTTTAGCTCATTATTAACAGACGTAACAATAGAAACGCTTTAGTGGAGCGTAGTTGCATGCTTGAAGTTTAAAACTTCTAACCAAGCGCTTAAAGAAAAAAAAATTGGATTTCATCTTCGCTGTGAATAATGTTAACATGAACACCCTTCTCATCCACAAAAAAAGAAACTGCAGATGAACATTGCCTCGCTTTGCATGAGATACAAGATTTTTCTGTACCAGATGTTCAGTTCAGACAGACTGACGTCTCTCTCTTTGCTTGAACATTGTCATGGTAACTGCAGTACTCGTCAGATTCTTTTTGCCCCAATCCATTTTCTCTAGCTGTCTATGAATATGATATTAGGGTTTTTATCATCCTGACTTGGGCTGGCTCTGTCTGCATACGACCCATTCAAAGGCTATCCATCCTCGCACACACGCCCTGGCATAAAAGATGTCACAGAGATTTTATACCCACAGATAAATCCCTCTAGCCAGAGGCCAGAACAACAAATGTTCCTTCCTGACATATGCACACACACACTCATAACTTCCTCAGATGCTACTAAATAAAAGGACAAGACAGCTTTAGGCCAGAAAGTTAAATGGCATCTGTGTTGACTTTGCCTTGGCGCATTCATTTTGCAGTCTCATCTTCTCGCTCTTTCCCCTCTCATCTTTGGCGTGAATTCTTCACCATTCACAACATTTATCCTGGACAGATTACCCTCTGCTTCACAAATGTCTTTCCATGACCCACAGTTGTATTCCATGTTTTTCAATTTGGCTCATCCTGTTCATCTTTTTCCCTCTTACTTTAAACCTTTCAGGAGATACTCGGCGGTCCTCATGCAGCGGAGCAGAAATATGATGCAGCGTTCTTCAAAAAGTTTCGCAGTCAAAACATTGTCTTGTCAGCAAAAAACTACGCCAGGGTAACATCTGCTGTTTACGTCTTTCAAAATCTCTTAACGAATGCTTTCATTTGAGCTGCATGCATTGTCATTTGAGGGAAGCAATATAAATAATAAATAATAAAGATAATGTTGTAATCTTAGCTGAGCTAAGTGAGATGTGTGTAAGGTGCACTTTTTTTTTCTCTCTGCGTTTCTTAAATTGAATGTAATTTAAGCAATTCTTAATGTTTTCGTCACATTTGCCTGCAGGAGAGTAACGTGCAGGCTCTGGATATTCTCTTCACATATCATGGAGGAGAACTACTTCAGCATCGACTGGCTATCCTTTACAACTTCCCAGAAACCACCTCTCCACATGAGTATACCATCTTGCTGCCTGAAGCCTGGTAAGATGCAGGAAAACGCTCACCAGTATTTAAAAGACAATAATTAGTGGAAAGAAAGGAAAAAAATGTACAAAAACAAGGAATCCAAACCCAGCACAAATCTTGGAAATACAGATATAAAATACGGAAAAGGTAGATGTTGGTCTTGTTATATATATATATATATATATATACGAATAGAGCTTGCCCTTGCCCGTGTTTTTTTAAAAACTTTTTTTTATTGTTTCAGTGATGCAATTTTTTTCTTTTTTTGCAACCAAAGACAAGAGATGGAGATGGCAGTTCTGACAGCAGAGCTTGTGGTTGACGGAAAACAGTTTTTTTTTTGTTTTTTTTTTTGCCTCATCTTGATTGTGTTGGAGTCAAAAGAGCATGTTTTCAGGACACATTAATTCTCATGACATGTTCTGTTTATTTGTAGAATTGTGATTTAAAAAAAAAAGAAAAAAGTTTATTAATTTAGTACTTTTCTTAACAGTATTGAAAGTAAGTCTCAAAAAGAGTAAGAGTGTAGACTCTGTCATTGAGGTCATGGTGACTCAAGGCTTCAAAGACTTCATCACTGTAGAACAGAAGGTGATACTTCTTTAAGAACATAAGACAAAGAAGTCCAACTGCCTTAATTCAAGCCTTTTTAGAGTCTTTAAAAAGCAGTAAAATCGATAATGGATGAAATTTGAGTTAGGCCAACGGAATTGCTTATATACCTATTGCACCAAAAAGCTTTTTTTTTTTTTTTTTTTTTTTTTCTCACTCGTTCTTTTTAATGTAATATGGATCCTGTAACTTGGATTTCACAGTGAACATTTTCACTGGCCTTGTCCTTGGTCCTGAAATCACTGAAGTGATGCAGTCTTCAAGAGGCGAAGCACTCCTTTGATGCCGTGGAAGGCCTCTTAAGTACTCCACATACCTACATTTAATGAAAAGAAGCTATTTTCAGAAAAGAAGTTATGCAGAGTGCAATAATGGATGACTATGGGTAAACCCAGTATTTTTATATAGGGACATTAGGTTTTAATTCAGTCATCTGACTATTGTACTTGTCTAACTAATAAATGTGCTCACCTGTAACAGTAGCAGTAAACTGCACCAGTAACCCTCAAGAGACCCTTTTCCTTTTTTGAATCTCCACGCTAAATTGCTTTACCCTTTGTAGACTGGGTTTGTAATTATTGAGATGATCAACTGGCATTGTAGTCCAAACAGCAACTCTGATTGGCAGTTTTTTTTTTTTCTGTACACTCTATTTTCCCAGGTAAATATTTTTTTTTTTTTTTTTTTTGTAAACATTTGACTGCAATGAGAAATAATTAGTTAAAATTAAATCTAATGTAAATTTGTACCTCCTGTTATGTCGGGGAAAGTTAATGAAAGGTCCACATGTTGTGGTTTTAGGTCCCTTATAGATCTTAGCGTTGTGATTGCTCCAGGTGGCTTCTCTATGCGATAGTGGTTTGCTGGGACTCATCAGTAGCGACGATTAACTGAAATCACCGCTGCTGTACTCCAACTTGCATATCAAACATGGAGACAGTTTAGCAGAGAGACGCTCACTGCAACTAAAGCGTAACCTCCCAGGAATGCAGTCGTCTCACATCTCAGGTTCAAATTAAAATCACCTAAATCACCTTTGGTGGAGCTCACGTCCCGAGGTCTTTCTCACAGACTGTTATTTTTTTTTTTTTTTGTCTTTACACAGCAGGAACCTGTTCTCTCTCTCTCTCGCGCTCACACAAACACACACACACAAGCTTGTTATCCTGCTGCACACATGTAGAGTCAAGACTGACTTAATTGCCACTTTTAAATTTACATTCAGACACTGAACACCTTCAAATGAAACAATGCATGATGCAACAATTGCAATTCTCTGCATATGTGTGTGCTGCTTCCTTTTTTTTTGTTCCATTCTCGTTTTCCCTTTGCAGTGTATTTTCACCATGGGACTATAAGATAAAGGTGGTGTTGGAGGGGTGGGTGGTGGGGGGGCTGTACATTTCCCCAACTTCTCTTTATTTCCTTCACAATGGAGATATCCTCTCGTGTAATATTAAATGTAGCCCAAAAATACATGGACCTTTTTACAAAGAAGCAGTAGTAAAGTGTAGAGTCTGCTAGAGTCATGAGATATACCATATAGGGATACTTTCTCTCTCTTATACACACAAAAACGCACCCACACACTCAGAGTTTTGTAGCTTGCTTTTATTAGCCATGTCTGAGTTTGTTTGGGGGTCAGGCAGTTGCACCTCTGCAGTGAGCATCCATCATGGCACTGCTGCTGGGGGGCACTTTCCTATTTCCCCAGCCTGTGACTTACCAACTGCTGCTCCAACAGCACTCGCTCCCACACTGCAGCAGACGGAGCCTGCTCACGCCATCTGTTTGGAGCTCACTCTCTATATATACTGAAGCCCTGTTTCGTTTGCAGGAGGGGAGGGGAGTGCAGCATTCTTCTGTAATATTGATCAGGCCTGCATGGGGACCTCAACACTGGAGGAAACATGGAGAGAAGTTGCTTTGTTGAAAACTTTGCCTGCAGCTTGAGATGATCAGCCAGGAGTCGGGAGAAGGGGGAGGGAAGAAAAAAAAAAAAAAATAGAAACCAGCTCCAGGTTTGCTTTGCATATCCACTTCACCCTTGCTTCCCTGCCTCTCTGAAGTGAAGTAGATCAGCAGGCACAGAATAATTTATTCCTATCGATAACCGAGCACTTCCACCAATATTTACTCTTGACTCTCTAACTTGGCTGTCTTTAATGAGGAATGAAGACCGGGGAGTAAAGGAAACGTGGTAAAAGGAAATCTCAGACTTTTCAATCACTGTTATGCGAGTGTTAATATCTATGTCTTAATGGATCGAATTGCGCTGTAGTGCAGGTAGAAATCTTCTGCTTTTTTCATTTGATGTAAATCAAAGCTGCCACTCTCTCCTCCTGCATTGTGTGATTGGACAGAATTCATGGCTGTGCAAAAACTGCAGCAGCATGTGTGCAGTTGGCCTTTTACTGGACCGAAGCTGTAGATGATTTGTAACTCGCACTATCTCTTTGAGTTTTTCCGGCCCAGAACACATTTTTTTTTTCTGCCCAGAGATGAATAGATAACAAGGAGAGACACATTACTCCTAGAGAGAACAACAAAAAAAGCAAAAGAAAAAACACCAGATACTCTTTGTTCTCAGAGTTCGGGGCAGTAATTCATGTAAGGTTTTGTTTTGCAAGTGATGTTTGTGTCACGGACGCTGTGCAATGACATGTGAGTGTTTACGGAGCTCGTTCTTCACGTTGGCCTCTTTCCTTGGGTGTGTACTTATTTATCTTCCTCAGACCTGTCAACCTCAAGGAGACTAGGAGGAAGAAAGTAAAGCTCAGTATGGCATTCAGAAAAATAAAAGTCTGCACATATTACAACCGAGGCAACCCAGACTCTTAGAAGGCGATCGAGAGTTCGCGGCTCTATAAGAGCGAGAGAGAGAGATGATACGAGAAGATCGTAGCGGCAGCGAGCGCGAGAGCGAGCGGGTGGGTGGGAGAGAGAGAGGTGGGGGGCGGAGAGAGAGTGGGGGGGGGGAGAGAGAGAGGGGGGGGGGAGAGCTAGAGATCGAGGGGGGGCGATCTCTCTTTTGTTGGTCTATCTTTTTGTTTTTCTTTTTGGTTCTCGAGATTCTGTTTTTATAGCTCTCTATTGTATCTCGATCTCTTCGGTCTCTCTCTTTCTTTTTTTTTCTTTCTTTTTCTCTCTCTCTCTCTTTCTCTCTCTTTTTCTCTCTCTTTTTCTCTCTCTTTCTTTTTCTCTCTCTCTCTTTTTCTCTCTTTTTTTCTAAATGCCTTCGGGGATTCATTGCAGGTGTTGAAGTTTGAAGGGTCGGGTATTGGGGTGCAGTTCTTTTTTTTTTTTTTTTTTTGTTTTGTTTTTTCATTCATCTGATATTTCAATCTGTGTATGCTTTTTTTTTTTTGATGTATTGATTTGCAGTCTGGATGACGGAGGAGAGTTGGCGTTGATTCCGTGGGATGAGCAGAGACACAGGGAGATGGACTGGTGCGAAGCAGACGAGTGCAGGTAAATAGTTTACATCAATGTTGATCAATTTTTAGCTCTGCACATAAAGCTTTATTAAGCCCAGCAGTTAGACAGCATTGACTTAATACAGCATCGTAAACTTTGTTCGTACCTGTGATGGAAAAGCCTCTCGCAGTGCAGAATGGTTAATATTCTGGTTCTCTACAGGACAGATGCTTGTGTTGGCATCGTTAAGCGAAACAAAACATGACATCCTATTATCCAAATGTTCAACAGAGCAGTAACAAACTAACACCCGATCTTGTTGCGTTGCCAGTTTATGCCATTTGCCTGCGACTGTAGGGAGGCCAGCTTCATTTACAGTTTTATTTAGCCAGCTCTTTCTTTTTTTAATCACTCTTTGGTGTAGAGTTGTAAGTCCAATTGAATATTGTGGTAAATTTGGCCAGGGATGACAATAAATTTGGATAATGTTCTTGGCACTGTGGTGATGCCAGTAAGGTTTAGGATGATGTTTTGCTCGCTTGTGTTTTTTCAGTCTTGTTTTTGTCCTACTCACTTTTCTTTCATTTCTTTTTTTTTTTTTAATCTGTCCTTTCTCCTTGCTTTACTCCCACATTTAGAGTTAAGGATATAATAATTATTTTGTTCTCTAAACCCTTGGGAAAACAAAAAAAAAAAAAACTGAAGCTGGCGATTTGTCAGACTGACTGACTGAACACAAGTGCTTGACATTTCTAACCTCTCTTCTTCAAGCTCACACCACTCAACTTCTAAACCATTAAAAACGGTTCATAAACGTGTCGCTTTCATTTTCAATAAAAGCTACATCATCTCCTTAAGGAGCAGAGCACTGCAGGTGAACTAACGGTTTATTTCTTTTGGACAATTTTCAGCTGTAGATCAGTACTTTTGTGTGCAGCAGGATGGTTCAGGGGCAGTCAACTCAGTCATTGCCTCACTGATGCATTGCATGGGTTATGGATTTTGTTCAAGAATGGAACTTTACAGGATGGGAATAAGACTTGAGCGCCGTAGATAATCTGTCTTAGCAATATAAACATGTTGCTTTGATGTCAAGTATAAGACGAATGTGAAATATCACCATATTGGAGTAAATTCCTGATTAGAACAACTTCTCCACAACTTTCCCAGAGTGGGGCTGGACCAGAGCATGTCAGAGGACGATGGTCTCCTGTATGAAGAGTATCCAGAGCTGCTGAGATTCCGTACAGCCGCACCTTCCATTGAGCTTCTCACCGACTGGTACCAGAGCAGAACTCAGGACATTGAGTCCTGTTCCAGACAGGTACGAACACAACGTGAATGCGTTTGGTAAAGTAAAAGACAGCTACATCAACAAACCTCTGAAAAACACCCCATCAGGTAGTCCATGTAGGTAGTCACAACACAAGAACCTTTCATATCTCTTTGTACACAGACCGAGTGTGTAGTTTTCTTCTTTTTTTTTTTTTTTTGACAGGTTTTTACATCATAGCCCTTTTTTTCCCACTGCAGGTTTACTGTTTAGGTGTCCCTAATTAGATCAGCTGTAAACACTCTTTCCCACTGATATAGATAGTGTAAATGTCATGCACAGTCTTCCTCCATCTCCAGAAGTGGCTGGAAATCAAGAGAAAGCTTTGTTACAAGCATCTAGCTACCATGGTGACACACTTTTATCAAGACGGGTTATAGCTTTCAACAGCAATCACTTGCATAAAGGTGTGTGAATTCTTGTTCTGTTCACCTCCAATTTGCCGTCATTTTCTTCACCCTTCTTCAGGACGAAAATCAACTTTGACTGGTGGAAATTCCTCCGTTAATATGAAGCATCTTGCACGTCTTATTAAGATGCTTTTTTGGGTTCGCTGTGTTTGATTGTGAGTTATAGGAGGGCAGCAGCAGAAAGGAGATAATAGACATCTGGCTGTTGGAAAGATAATTGATGTTGCACACTACTTTTAAATAATTGGGGGCAGAACAATATGGCAAGCAAAAATATTGGACTGCAGAAGAGATGTTGCCAGCCTCCATCAGTCAAGGTCACTTTGATCCTGTTTGTGACAGCTATTATCATATTTGCCATATGGACTTGTAATGAAGAGAAACCAGAGCTTCTGTCATCTGTGTTTTGATGGCGTGGCTGAAAAATAGGATTTGATAGGACTTGTTTAGTAGCGTAATGGGGATATGAACGCTGGCGCTGCCCACCGCCTCCACCCGTATTATCCACACTGGAGCTCTGTCTCCTCTTAACCTCCTTCATGCTGATGGATCAAGGTTGTCACAGCGCTCTCTTTTGTCTTTGTGAAAGGACTAACTAGGGTGCAGTCATATCGTTCCCCTTCATTTCTCCATTTCATCCCTTTCATTTGGCACAGAGAGGATGAAGGAATATAGATTTGGGGGTCCATTGCTCATTTTTGTAGACAACTGGGAAATCGTGCCTTTCATCATCCACTCAAGAGAGAGAAAGGGTGACTGAAAGAGTGAGTGGTTGAAAAATGTAGTCTTTGTTAATCTAAAGGAATCACACCAGCTTTCTTTTTCATTATGTCCCTTGTTTCTTTTTAATTAGACCTCATATCCTTTTGCTCTCTCACACTTTACTCCAGGAGCCTCTTGAGACTGTCCTTAACTCTTAATCTTCTGCTTTTTGACACTTTTTCACATAGAAGTGACGAAGGAAAAGTGACATTTTCTGTGCTCTTTGTTTTTTTTACCATCTCTCATCTGGCTCCTGTTTACGCCTGGGAGAGCAGTTTTATGTATGAAAATGGGGGCTTGATTAAAAGGTGCCACATCAGAGGGAGCTGGACTGCTCTAAAACAGTGAGGAGTTGCTGGAAGCAAGAGACTGGAGGGGGGGGGGGTGACTGACAACATGGCTCAGAGAGAGAAAGACGAGCTTGAAAAGGCTTGGAAAATGGAGCACAACCAAAAGAGAGGGAGAGAAACAAAAGAAAAGTGCTGGTATGATGCAGCATTTCTGGTTAAGTTAGTGTATTATACACACAAAAGAGAAGATCGCAGGACTGAAAGATGTTTAGATTAAAAAATATATATATATATATTATCTTGAGGGAACAATTTGTGTAAAAGAAAATCTGTATCTATGAGAAGGTGAAGGGGGAAGAATAAAGGAAAATGAAATACAAATGGCTGTTGAGCTGGCAATGAAATCACATGAGAAAGAGAAAGAAAGCCTTTTGGAAAAAACGGATAGGGGAGAGGGCAAGCTGGCATACAAGGACGGCAGGGAGCCAGCCAGGCAGGGAGTTCACACCGAGGCTACTATGGTAACTGGATGAGGTGGCAGGGAGACAGGAGAGCAGGATAAAAATTGGTGAGAGGTGAAGAGAATATGTTAAAATTATGTCTGAAAGAGGATGGAGATAGCATGGGGCTGAGAGACAAAGGAGACTCTTAATTGAGTTGGAAAATTACAGTGGAAACTGTGAAATCTGCCTGGGCAATGACACGGAGCTGACACACGGAGTGGAGAAGAGACGGAAAGTGTTACGGCACAGACAATAATGTGGGGAAGGGTTGGGAGGCTAAGTCATAATTAAAATATTTCAGCATCTGAATTGTTTGCAGTCAGCTGGGGAATCCATCTCTATAGCAGGGAGGGGCGGAGAAGATGGGTAGGATCTGTCCTCTCTGTTAGATCAATAGACTTCGCCCCGTTCCTGTATCTAATTGCTCCAGCTCTGACTTTAGGTGACTGGACTTTTCTTGTTGTGTTTCCGTGTGCACATATAGTGCAAGTGAATACGTGCAGTTATTTATTCAGCAAAAAATGTGTTGACATAAGCTGGAAATGACAAGGTTGCACAATCTGTGTGTCTGCTTGTGTGAGAGAAAGATGCAAAGCCAAAGAGGAGTACTCCTCTAAAAAATTGGAAAGAAAGCAATCATCACACAGGGGCCCAGTGGCATCTGCTATTGATCGGCCAGCATCCACAGGTGGCTGACCATCGACTGGGCCGCCGAACTGCCAGCGTATAGGTGGTCGCAAATTGATTGGTTGCTCTTCTGGATGGAATTGTATCGATCAGAGCAGCAGGAAGCCTGAATCTTCTCTGTTTTATTGAGGAAAGACTAATGATGGGATATTTGTAAAGACTGATGGGTATTATTTGGCTTGGGATTGGTTGGTACATTGTTGATTTTTCCATATCCTAGTTCATTGCTCACATTGATGCCAACACCCTCTTTATTTGCCTGCTGCCTAAGTGTGTTTGACAAGATTTGAAACAAGACAAAAGGATGCAAAAGGATGAAACAGGATTTAAAAAAAAAAAAACCCAGTGCAGTACTTCAGTGTCACAAAGCACAGTCTTGATGGTTATAGAAGAATGAATTAGATGATTCTCACCAGTATGGATCCAGCATTGATTAATGCAGATAAGGATGGTTCCTGATGGCTGATATTAATAAAATAATTCTGATATATCCTGCAAAGCAGAGGAAACGAGAGCTGACAACTGTTGGCGTTCAGTTGTAGTTAACTAAGGATCATGTAAACTAAAGTTACTGCACGCATTTATGATTTATGACTAAGTGCTTGCTGCAGATATTGAGATGCGGTTGTTTCTTAATTTTTTTAACTACTAGAGAAAAGTTGCAAGGAGTCACCTTTGTGTGATGCAAATTTAATGAAGGGTGGCATGCGATTATTTTATTTTTTTTCTCCTGTTTAGATGGTACCCGACTGCATACGTAACTTCCTTGAGTTTTTGTTTGCTGACCTTGCGAAATGATTGATGGCCAGACCATGAAACATTGACACAGGTTTTATACTCGGAGGTGTGTAGAGAAAAGGTGTTATTCCATCTGCACATAGAAAATAACTAAATCAGACAGCTTCTCGTCCTAGACGAGCATTTCCTTTATTAGCCAATAAAATTAAGTTGTGGTCCATCAGGCACCTTTTTCTGGATAACTTGATCATTTTTAAACGTGTCAAATTACGCAATTCAACCATGAACAAAGCAGAGTGGTACACAAGCCGAACGATTAAGTCCTGTCTTGTTAGAATTTGTCACACCATGTGATTAAAATATATGTACTTCATGTGTCACTCTGCTTTTTTCTTTCTTTTTCTTTTTTCTGTTTCTTCTTGCTTATTTGCATTTCTCTCTGTCCACCAGGTGGACTGTGCCCTGTCACTGGTGCGTCTCGGGAAGGAGCGAGAGATCCCAGGGCTGGGCCTCCTGTGTGATGACTTGATCACCATGGAAACACTAGTGTATGAGACATCATGTGACTTGAGTCTGACGCTTAAAGATTTGCAGCAGCTCAGCGACATCGACAAACTCCATCTGCTTATGAAAAATGTAAGTGACATTCACCTTTTTTTTTTTTTTGTAGTACTTTACTTTAAAATCATATGTTGGCTTTAAATGATTATTTACCCTTTTGTAGAAAAAATTATCGATATCTAATGCGGAACTGAAAAAAATAGAGTAGTTTAATTATCAAAATCATATTAGAATGATTTTAGATGTTATTTAAAAGTTTTTGTCAATTTTTGTTTAGGTGCTCAACATATATAAGCTGCTGTCTGTGAGTTGTTTATTGTCAATACGAATAAGGCATCTAATTGTACTGCTTTATAACATAATTTTAAGCGTTATGAGATACGTAATCATCAAAATGAACCATCTCTGCTTGGCTCTGATGGTTAATTTAACTGCTTCACTGCTTTGAATCTGCAGAGCAGCACCTGCAGTTTCAGAAAAGCAACTTCAGACACAAAGTGTGTTAATGAGAAAATCAAGGACACAAAATTGAATTCTGTAAGCTTTCACATCCTTCCCAATGGTTTCAATCCGTCACAGATGTGGACTGACTGTATAGAAACATTTTGCAGCATCTTATCAAAATATGAGTCTTCAGTTTAGTCTTCATTTTGTTATACAAAAGCTCTGCAAATTTGACTCAAAAACAGCCGGGTCGGTCACTAGAGTGGGCATGTCTTTTTACCTTTATGCTTACTTTGTTCATGTGTTTTCTTTGTGCTGCTTTTGTTTGCAATTCTTGCAAACTAATTGGGCAGCAGTCCATCTTGAGTGAATGGTTACTTAGATCAGGTCGACATTACCATCATATTGTCAGTTGGGAATAATGTGAATTGTGGGCAGGGCCAACTAAACGTACCTAAACCACTTTATAAACCCATGCAGGTTTTTTTTTTTTCTATGGCAACGACTTTATTATATATAAAGCCTGATAATTGCAACACAAAAAAATAAAAGCGCAGTATAAATATTATTTAATTGCCGCCTGAAATCCCTGACATTTGAGGATACAAACCGATCATCCAGCCGCAGCAAAAGAGGTGTGAAAAATATTTTATTGCAGGTGCTACAGTTAAAAGTCCCCGCGGATTACATGAGATGAGCTGTCCTCTAAATTGTAGCTAATAACTGCCAGTTTTAGCCTAAGAGGACCAGTGCCAGTAGGAGCTGCCACATAGGCAGGCAGCCAGCAAATGTTGTTGACTGCACAAATACATGCTGTTTGACTGGAACTCCCTCTGGGTGTTGTGTGCAAGTGGGCATGTGTGTGCGTTTGTGTGTTACTGTTTATTGAACTCACTAGATTAAATCTCCCTCTCTGCTTGTGTCTTTCTTTCAGAGACACAGTGCTGCGAAAATATGAGCGTGTATTTGTGTGTATGTGTCTGTGTGTTTGCATTTGGCTGTACGTTCACATCAATTTTTTTTTTTCCCCCCCTGTAAATGTTCATCATCTGTGCATTGTGATTCAGGGCCATCATAAGGTGGGAGCAAGGCCTCTGCAGGATCTTGACATGCATTTGTGCAGACAAAGCACTACCCACATACTGCAGCAATTATAGTTCAAGTTCAAATTAAATCATCTGGCAGAGTTTTCATGTAAATGCAGTTTGAAGTGATGTGCAATGTTCTGGATAACATTTAAAAAGGAAGGAAAATAAACACATCAAACTAATATAGCTTTGCTCAGCGACATCCACACATGAGGGCACACATGGACACAACACAAAGTTTAATTTATGTAGGTCTTGATCACTTTTAATGATGTTCAACACACCTTTGATGGGTTGAAACTAGTCAAACTAGACAAAACAAAACATATGGTATTTTCAAAGGGAAAATCAAAGTCAGTGAATCTACCATGTGTGGCTGCTCTCACAATACAGATACTGATGATGCTGTCTTTTCTGCCACACGTTGAACAACTATAAAAAAAACACCCAAAAAACTTAAGTTGAAATTGAGCCTTTTCTTTAGAATCATGTCCTCCCTCTTTTGAAGCCAAACACAGACTTGTCTCTGCTACTTACATGTCTGTGCTGGACTATGGTGATATGACTTATATGCATGTCTCCTCACAATGTCTGCATTCACTAGATACCGTCTACCATGGAGCTTTGAGGTTCATTGCAAATCTTAAAGCTTTTACTCACCACTGTACTTTGTATGCTTGGGTCCGATGGTCTTCTTTGTTTTCCCGTAAACATAGATGCTGGAATATATTTATTTAGAAAGCTAATCATGGTATTCATCCATCCCATCTACAGCTTTACATTCTTGGAAAAAGCTCTGGTAGTTATAGTCTTTGTTCCCAAGGCTCATTTCTTTTAGCTGTTCCTAATGTCCGAATTGAGCTGGGGAAAAAGACATTTGAATATGCTGCTCCCTACGCTTGGAATCAGCTCCAAACACTTAAACCTCAAGGATATGGTCTCATTACATGATTCTTAACATGATTTAAATATTTTATGAGCATCCGGTTCTGGCTGTAGATGTTATGACTGATAACTGTCGGGCATGGTTACAATGGTTACCTTTTAAAGGAGTGAAATTTTAAGGGTAATTTTAGGCCTATATATAGGCAGTCTTTAATGTTGTTGTTTTCTGCTGCTTCTTTTGCTTATTTCATGGTTATATAACTGTTATTATATGTGTTTTTAACTCTTGTGCTCTTAATTGCTGCCTATCTTGGTCAGGGCACTCTTGAAAAAGGAATTTTAAACCTCAAGAGTTTCTTTCTCTGGTTAAATAAAGGTTAATAAATCACACAGTGCCATCAGAGAAACATTTGATAATTCCCATATTCTTTGAGCAGCATAAAAAAGAACCATACATATATGGCTTCAGGCATATAGAAGTTTCCTTTGTGATGAGACAAACAAGCAAAACTTCAGCAGACACCACGGGCGCCACAGATCCTTTGTCTCAACATTTGGAAGTCAGTCAGGGATTACACGAAGAAACAGAAGCAGATTAAACCCACGTCAAACCCACAGATGAGCATTTACAATTTCAAAATGCCTCCAAATGAAGCAAAGCAAAGGTTTGGGCGCCATACATGGTTGGAACACCCCCTTTGCCAGTGATCACAACTATTTTTCTTGCTTTTGTTAACAAATGTGGTGGAGTGCTTTGTTGGGTATTGTTCCACCTCAAGTGGATGTCACAGTTCACATCCCAGCTAAAATAATTATGTGGCAATCAATATTGTTGTGATCAATTTCCAACTAATTCAGTGAACAATAAAGCCAATGAAAATACAGCTTGGATCACTCCTCTGTGGTGCTGACTGGACAGCTCCAAGCGTTTGCTCATATTTTATTAATGCTCTCTTTGAAGTTTCTTGCTACCTCTTTATGTGAACTAATTGATTATGTAGGAAACACTTTTCCTTTGAAATCAAGTCTTTGTGGCTTTAGGCCATGATTTAGATTTTTATTTAAAATATTGCGAGAGAAATTACACACAAGTGTGTCAGATTACCTGTAACAGATTAATAAGTGTTAGTCTTTGATCCTGATACCTGGAGTCTTTGAAGTTGCTTACTTTAATTGCCAGAATATCATCAGACTGATGTTGATATACAGCATTAATAAAATTTGAACTTCAAAGATGACTCTTACAGAATAATGATAACATTTCCTAACTTTTGTCTTTGTAGCATTTAGCAAAGCTGCACAGTTCAGATTTTCTTTCTTGGTTTGTCTGCGCGATGTGCAGTCATAGCAGGTTACTAAATCCATCTTTGCGATGTAGGTATAGCTGGACATGCTCAGCATCACTTAACTCTCAGCAGTGTAGGTGTAGTCCTTATTGTTAAGATTATCTGTAACATTATAGTTCTCAGTGATGATGGCCCTGTTAAGTAGTGTATTGCGGACTTTTAGGCTTGTTTAATATCGTAATTTGGTTCAGGACTTAACAGTATTGCTTGCCCACTTTACCAGGCCAGTAAACTCTGTGTTTGGGCAAGTGGGATGACATGATGCACATGCCCAGTTGAGCAACTGAAAAGCCAAACTGTCAGCCAACCGTAATAGTTTTGGACTGTGCAGACCAATCAGATGCTTTTGTTTGATTGTTTTCTTGGTCTTCAAAAGAAATACTTGATCTCTGCTGCCAATTTATGACATTATTGCTGTAGGAAATAACTGACTTGGGGAAAAAAAAACTACTTTATTTTTGTTGTGCTTTGTTGTTGACCTCAATTATTTTGATTTTTGCAATTCCAGGCAGGAATTAGGGTAGCTCTTAGTTTCTGATCATTTGGCCAATTTTTCAAGGACAAAATTTCTGAAGCTTTGAATGTCCTTCACCTGAGCTTTTCTGTTGATAATTGTGATCAATACATAGCCTCAACAAGGTAAACATGATTCGAGACCTGTGTGAGGTTCGTTATGGAGATCTATCTTCTTTTTACTACTTTTTAGAAATATATTAAAAATGTTTCATTTCAGTTTAAGCTTTATGACAGTCAGTGATCCGTTCATCAATTATCCACTGAACTGCTTACAGACACATTTTATCAAGTGGTGCCAGAACCTTTGCATGTCTCTATAACTTCTGCAACAAAATGACACCAGAGACTCTCTAAATGCTTAATAAATTAATCCTTTGAATTTAAAAACAAATTCATATTTTATCTAAAGCAAAAGCTTGCGGCTGGTCGCATTGCCTTTCCAAAACTGGCAATATTCTGCTACTAGATCAGATGACGGGTACCAAAAGTAAAATATGCCAAATGAATAAGAGAGGGGAACACAAAGTGATAGTCAGCTTAGTGCTGACCTTAGATCCTTGTTATTAACAAGTTGTAATTCAGCAACAAATTTAAAAGGCTGAAATCTGTATTTGCTAGGTTTTTGGTTAATATTTTAAAACAGCCTGAGTATTTTCCAGTAAATGTGATGCTGGTTTTGTTTGGATTTGTGAACCGGTTGGCCCAAACTAACCAGAAAGTGCAGTACACTGGTTTATATCTTCTTTTAGCGCGCTGTCTAAGTCGTGCTTGGCGCTAGATAGCTTTCCATTTGTTAGTGGTCTATCTTGTTTTTCCAATCACCAGTCCAGCACTGAGCGCTACGTGAAAGATGCCTTCCAGTGGATGGTGCCATTCCTACACCGCTGTGAGGGGCGGAGAGAGGGTGCTGCTAGATCTCTGCTCGCTGAATACCTGGTCAGCCTGGCCCAGCGTGACCTCACGCTGCCCCTCGTCATTTTCCAGCACTCCAAACCTGATGCAAGTGTCCTAACACACACACACACACACACACACACACACACACACACACACACACACACACACACACACACACACACACACACACACACACACACACACACACGCGTAAGAAGTGTCACACTTGGGTAACCTTAAGTGGTGCTGAAGGAAATGGAATCCCACTCATACACACCGGGGTTGCTGTATGTGACGTTGAGCCAATGCCACGGCCGTGCACTGTAAAAGTAATATTTACGACACCATGAGGGCATTGCCCGGTATTGGTTTGTAAGGAATAAAATACCCAGCTCGTGCACTACTTGGTGTGTGTACTCAGGAGCCATGTTGTCAGTTGAGTATCAAAAGCAGTTTGGACTCTGACTCTAGTGTTGTCCTCTCCAGTGCCAGCAGAAGATCATTGGGGACCCAGACCAGCTGATGGAGGTTGGTTTGGATTGCATCTACTGCTGTGAGAGGGATGACCAGCTCAGCCTTTGTTATGACATCCTGGAGTGTCTACCGCAGAGGGGCTACGGGTGAGAAACACACGCATACACCAAAGGCTACACAGGCACATTCAGTCATATGACTACACATCTTCTCCTCTGCAAACACCACTGATCTTCATAGAGCTTATGTAATCCATGATGTTGGGACAGAAAAGCAGACCGCTACTGTTTTATCCTCGAACGCACTGATCCCAGTCCAACTTCCTCTTTGCTGTTCATCTACCTTTTCCTCTTCTCTTTGGACCTATAAATAAACCTAACTATCACCTCTGTTTCTATTTCCCTCCCTGAGCCCTTTTATTTTCCTCCTCCTCCTTTTCTCTTATATGCTTAACTTGTACTCCAAGGAGCCATCAGTTAGCCCTGATATGTTCCATACTGTATTGCGTACCCTTTGGTACCTCACTCACTCACTCACTCACTCACTCACTCACTCACTCACTCACTCACTCACTCACTCACTCACTCACTCACTCACTCACTCACTCACTCACTCACTCACTCACTCCTCACTCACTCACTCACTCACTCACTCACTCACTCACTCACTCACTCACTCACGCACTCACTCACTCACTCACTCACTCACTCACTCACTCACTCACTCACTCACGCTCCTTCTTTAACACATTTTATTTCATATAGCAGGGGAGCCTGCCCTGTAAATCCCCCGTGATGCTGTGTGGGTATGTAATGCATTTACGGGAAAGTGACTGATAACAAAAGACACAGATATGTAAAACATAAAAGCAGGAATACAATAGAAAAACAACAAATAAAGCACACCTAGAGAGTAAAAGAATAGATTTAATTAGCTGAAACTACTCAAACTTGGATTGGCTACTTCTTCCGAATCGTGCATATTTTTCCCTTTTTTTTTATTTTTTAAGTTGCTCAATTTAGCTGATCTGTGGTGAAACCATAATATGATTATATGATTGTTTTTGCTGCACTCTCCCCACAGAGAATAACTACTGAAACAAGATACAGCAGAGTTGGTTGGAAACGGAGTCCATCTAAACTAAGGTGTATGGTTGTACCACCTGAGCAAGTCCACTGCAGGCAAAGAAAGGTGTCTCCTTTATGCCTCAGTGGTGGCGACCGCTGAAAGTGGGGCCATCGTGTTTTTCTGAATTTCATGGACTCGTTATATCAGGAAAGCCTGCTTCAAATTTGGCACAAATCTCCACGTGGACCCATGGATGAAGTGATGGAAATTCAAAGGGCGACAGCTTTACAGAACACCTTCATATGTCTACTAATTAGTAAAGATAGAGACAGATATTTGAACACTTTTCTGCTGTTGCTGGATATTTTTTTTAACACCTGGCAATGAAAGATATCAGTTAATGAACACAGTGGTGGTTTCCCAGATAACCAAAGCGGGGTGGCCTTCTGTTGACCCAGCTCCAGCTGGCCAGAGGGAGCGATTCCACTCAGCTAGAGTATGAATGTCCACATTCAGCTTAAGACCGTTTGCACGAGTCTGGCTTTTGAAACCAAACCGGATCTGTATATTACTAGAAATCAGAGCAATACACCTGATCCGTAGTCGGTAGTAAAAGTGCATGGTTGCGTGGTTGATTTTAGAAATGTAAAGACCTTTTTGGGTGACAAAAGTAGAAAAGAGAGCGAACTGACAGCAATATCGAAAATGCAGTGAAAACATTCCTGTGATCTGATCCAGTTCAAGAGAGAAATGCAGTTTACTCTTTTCAACAAATTTGTACACTCTGATGTTTCAGTTTTAGATGAGGAACATTTCATATTCCTTTAGAAAGAGCTGAAGTGACCCAAAAAGGGCATGAAGCACATTCAGCAGCAGGAAAATGCGCCATCTTATCAGCCATTTAATACAGCAGATAAACATATTAATAACCTGATCAAAACAGTTTTTTTTTTTTTTTTCTTAACTAGCTGCACCACAAAAAAGTATCAGACATTTCATTCTAGATAAATAAAGTACTGCAGTTTTGGAGGAAGTGCTTAACTTTCCTTGACAGATTTAGTTGCTGGGTGGTTTGGATTAGTACTACCGCAAGGCTGAACTGCATATACAATACCCTCTAATTAACATTTCTCTCAGGAGGGATTTCTCTGACTTACTAAGGTCGAAAAAAAAAAATTAACTTGGAATATTGCATACTTTTGAGCTGGGAGAGAAAATGTGACTTAGTTGTTTCAACCTAATTTTCTAATACTTTTTTTTTTTTTTTACTTTGTAACCAATTTATTAGCTCTAAATATTCCAGGAATAATACAACGTGCCTCACTCTGTAGAGAGTGTGAAATGCAGAAATGAACAAGGGATTATGCTGTGAGTCAGGAGACAAATGGATTGAGGGAGAAAGGAATATTTAAAGGAGGAGGAGCAGTACAGTTGTAACTGAGGAAAGGAATGCAGAGACATGGATTGAGAGGTCAGAAGGTAGTTTGAGTGGTAAGGAGAAGAAAAAAAGGGGAGAAAAAAAGAACATATACTCACTGACGCACAGATACAGGGTCTTTTCATCATGGCCAGTGCTCTGGTACAGCACAGCCTGACCCAGAATACTTTACCTCAAGGAAAAACATCATAAGCTGTTATTTTTAGTGGGAAATCTGAACAGTCCTGCAGTTGCAGACGACACTTTGACTGCATTATAGCCTGTCCACTCACAGCATGCACTTATCACAGTATGTAAGCTCATCTCTGCTTTGTTCTCTGCCTCATTTAATTCAGACAGTTTTTGTGAGTTTCGGTGTGTTCTTATTATTTTACAGACCAGAGACAGACGTCACTGCATCGCTTCACGACCGAGTGGACAAACTTGAGAAGCACCTCAGGTACAGCAGCGTTTGCAAATAATCTGCCGTCTATGAGTCCCTTTTGCACAAGTTAGAGCTCAACGGTACCTTTTTTTTTTTTTCCCCTAGTCCTTAAAATGCTTTCCTTGTGTTGAATATCTTAAATGCAATGTCTTTGTCTTTGGGACTGTTGTTTGAACAAAAACAAGGATTCACTCTGGCTCTTCATCCTCAAGTCTCTGTTCTAGCAGGACATTTTGAAGTGCTGACACGAGCAGCCCCTGTGTTTTGTGATTAGTGGTGCATTACTCGGGAAATGCTCACTGTGTAGCAATGCTTATTATTTTCCTCCCCCATTATGAACTTGATGGAAAACACCAGGAAGGAGAAGAGGCATAAACGCACAGTCAACCCGCTCACTTACTCTGTATCAAAGGACCCAATTCCGTCCCAGGGGGGTTTAAACAGCCTGAGGCATTTTCTGTGTTGCAGGTCTTTCTCCGTCTCCTCCACCCGTTTCCTCTGTATGAACTCGCAAACACAGAATAGTGACAGGGAGGAGGGATGGAGGATGAGGATGGAGGCAGGGGGAGGGCGGGAGCCTGAAGTGAAATGGAATATGGATAATTATGAGGACGAGTAAGCAGCAATGGGAAAGCCGGTGTCTGGGCTCTTTTTATCCTTTACACGTGTTTACTCGCAGGCAAGCAGCTGCATGTGCAAACACACCTCAGGGAGCTCGGAAAGTGTGTTCATATGTGTGCCATGCTGAAGCAGTGCGACTCAGTTACACTCGGATGAATCAAATGTAAAGTGTCTGCTGTCCAGGCATCACCAGAATAAAAGCTGTTTTCAGCAGCTGCCACCACCACTCGCTGGTGCATCAATACGGGCACTGGAAACACGTAGACACTCCCACACACTAACATACATGCATAAACACACATCAATTTCAGGGCTTGTTGTCCGTCTTCGCTCACACGTACTGTATATTCGCAAGCGCGAAACATACACGGGCACCTGTTTACTATGGTAATGAGTTGCAGCAGAGACTGAACATCTGTAGCGGCACGACCCTGTTGAGACCGAGGGTGCTGTGCTAATCCCTCACCTGCACCCACTCTTTCCCGTGGTCACGTAACACAACTTGCACTCGCATAATCCTCGATGCACACAAACACACATTTACAAATAGGTTCCATTGCTTTGATGTGCAGTTTATCAGGTCGCTCTCCCGTCTTGTGCTGCGCTTTCTCCATCTGCACTGTGTCTCACAAATGGCTCTCTGCTGCCAAGATAATGAATGGCTTAGATCGTACGCATCTCCTGTGTTTCTCCCCTGAGTTTGTTCCGGTTTTATTTTGCCATGTTTCTCCCTTCTCTGCTTTGACATTTCCAACTGTGATACCTACTATTATAGTCATCCTGCATAGTTATTTATTTATTTTTTGGTAAATAACTTTGTTGTCCCATAACCAACTAAATTAACATCATGTTGTCCTGACAGAGATGTTTAACTAGTGATTAATCCATGAAAAAGTTGATAAAAATACTCAATTAGAAGAAAAAAAAATGTATAATCAGTTTTACAAACATGTTTTTTTTAACTATTGTGCCACAATCAGTATCTGGTCTTGAGCATTTTGTTCACTTTTTGTGCACATTTCTGCAATTTCAATCACAACTAGTGATTATTGGGATGGAAGCTTGACTAATTTATAACTGAAAGAGTGAAACAATATAGTTTTGCAAGGTTGGGTGAGGATAGCGGGAGGTTTTATAGGAAGTTTTCTTCAAGGAAATCCACAGCGTGAACTGAGGCGGTTTGGTGAAGTCATGTTCAGTCTTTCTCATCCTAGATTGAATAAATGTATCATTGGTTGCTCGGTGCCCCGTGGTCATATATACATATTCATCTGGCTAGTGTGGTGGAGGTTCTGGAGAAGCATGGCCTCCGGAAGCCCATCTCATACGTGAGGAACAGCCAGAACAGCGAAGAGGAGGCTCACCACCTGATGGTTAAGTTGTGCCGCCACACCGGCCGGAAGTATGTACTCAGAAAGAAATGCGTCTGTGAAGATTTGACTGAGAGACAAAAGTCCTTTTCGGATCTAACGGGAATGTTCAACATCTGTGCTTGTGTTGTCTGCGCATGTGCATGTGTGTCCAGAAACCCTCCAGTGAGTGAGACGGTGTGGAGAGGTCTGCTGCAGGACCTGCTTGATATGCAGCAGAATGTTTACACTTGTCTAAAACCTGAGACGTGTCATCAGGTATCACAACACAACTGCAAAAACCACGTAATTCGCTGAATATCAGGAGCCTGTAATTTTAGGTGATAATGAACCTGTTTTTTACACCTGGCTCTATAATTAAAGCATTACTCCGCATGTTTTACACCTCCAGAGCTTCTGTATTTATTCTTAAAATGAGTTACTGTGTATTTCTTCTAAGTAACTTATCAAACAATGTTAAAAAACAAACTTTTGTTCAGTTAAACAGCCTTTTTTCATGTATAATATCCAATCCGTTTCCTGACTGCTGCAGGTTTTCGTTGAGTCCCTGCTGTGCTCCAGCCGTGTGGAGAACATACGCCTGGCAGGGCAGCTCATGCATTGCTCCAAGGTATATTGAATAAGCCGCTACCTCACAGAGTTCCACTCGTACTGCCCGTGGGTTTCTCCAAATATTAAACCACACATAATGAATTTTCCGCTCTCATTGATCTCTACATTTGTATTAATGTTTCCAGGTCAGCCAGGATGTTCCTGTCAGCTTGTCTTTCCGGGGAAAGGGTTGCGCTCTGAAGGTGGCCTATGACAACAGCGTGGAATTGGTGTTGGCCGCTGCAAGAGAGTACTTCAACTCCTCTACGGCGTTAATGGACTCCTGCATGGGATTGGCCAGGTGAGCGGGATAAAGATGAGGAGTTTTTCCAGATATTTGTTTTGCAAGTTTCAACTTCATTTTAAGCCTCAGTGATATTTGTGCGTGCATTAAACTGGCTAGGGTGAGGAAGTGTCTGTTATAGCTTGGTTATGATGTTAACATATTAACGATGTTATGTATCTCACATGTGGTAGAATTGACAATAAACTTGACTCTGACTCTCTTAAAAAAAAAGTGAATGGTATGTATATGTGATACATGAGTACATAAGTGCGTGTCTGTTGCTGGTTTCAGATGTCAGACCAGTGGGTGTCTGACCTTACCTGTTTGTGTTTGTTTCTATTTCTGGTGGGGAAGTGGGACAGTAATTGGGTCGTCATTCATTTATAGTAACTAAGACAGAGACCCCCCCTCACACACTTGGACAACATCATCCATTGCAACACTCCCACTGTGTTGGGCGCATGCCGTTGTACACGTGTGTTTGCTGTTTATGGATATCGGATAGATCAGAGCATGTACCCATTATAGTGAAATGAATAGTCTGCGTAGACCGCCTGCATGTGGTTTTTGGATCGAAATAACTGCTTCAAAGATCTTATCTTGGGTGCCAAACACCAAAGGTCCTAAATACCTGTGGTCAGTTGTAAGCCTTTATACGAGGACAAAGAGAGTCCTTGTGAAAGGCACCCGAGGATCGCCTCCTGCCGTTTAATTGGTACAGAGCTTCAAAGCAACACACAGAGATGTCAATATAAGAGAAAGATACAAAGGGAGAAAAGTAAAAAAAAAAAAAAAAAAAAAAATCTTAGTGACGGGTCCTTTAAAGCTTTTGAAATGTCCTTGTAATTGTCACTTATTCACCCATCTTGAATTCTGAAGCGAATCCACGAGTTTTTTTTAAGTAGTGGGAATCCTTGTTGTTGCAGAAAGAGGTCAAATTGTACAGAAATCTATGAATCTATGAAATGTCTCTTGATTGGGTACCTTTTTTGAGAATTATGAATCCATTTAGAGTAAAATCAATGTTAGAGCAGGAACAACTCTTACAAATAGGCATTTCCATTGAATACTGCGTTGTTTGCAACATGTTCAGACTGCTGCTGCTCACCTGCTGACAGGTACCTGAAAGCACCACCGAGTCGCTCCTGTCCTGTATTCTTCACACTGGCTCCCAGTGTAAAGAATATTGAATGTGGAATCCATTTAAAGCTTTTAGTGCTATAAGCTGCCTTGCTCCTTGATATCAATGCAGAGTTCCCGTCAACCCAGCAGAACTTTGCTTTCAGCAGGCCGACACTTGTTGGAGGACGAGGACGAGGGTGAAGAAGTGCTGCGAGCGTTTTTGAAGTAGCTGGTCCCAAACTCTGGAACATGCCGCCCTCCTCCCCAAGTTACAAACCCTTACTCACCCGCCTCTGCTCAAATCCAAACTAAAGACCCACCTGTTCAGATGCCATTTGACACATTTTAGCACTTTTTACTCAAATGTTTATTGAAATATTTTTATTTTCTTATAGGTTTTTATGTTTTTGCACTCATTCTATCCATTATCGTTTTTTTTTATTTTAAAAGTATGCAGACATCTCCAACCGATTGTGGCAAGGCAAGCGATTTATATTTGGAGCTGGTCCTGTCTGAAGGATTTCTTTGAGTTCACCGTCAACAATTTTTTTTTGGGGGGAGCAGTAGGTTCTTCCGATAAGTTAGTTGAGCCATTAATTCTCCCTGTTGACCTTTTTACATCAAGACCACAGAAGCCAGTTATTACTAAAAAAAATTGCTTATGTGAGTGTAAAATCTTTTTTTTTTTTGCCATATATTTTAGAGTTTTGGTTTAAAATTGGCCCGCTTCCATTTGGTCAGTTTTTTTTTTTTCTTTTTTATTCGTAATTCCAATTCTGTAATATGTGAGATTTCAAAGAGGATGGACATATATGAATAGGAAATGTTTTTCAAGTCCTGTAGGAATGAATTTGAACATTTTAACAAACATTAAAGCTGTGTAAGAAAAGCATGCCTCAGGTATTAAAAAAGTTAGCCTTGAATAATTTTATTATTAAAAAAAAGCACAGCTTTTTGCGAAATTACACAAAAATGTAATGGAAAAATGGAAGTCCATCAGTGAACTGCTTTTTGCCACGCTGTGCAGTCAAACTGTTTGCCTTTTTTGTTTCATTTATAATATCTCTGCAAATTTAAACTTATGTTCTTGTGTGTTTTAACGTAAAATAAGTATCTATGAATTGCAGCTTGCATGCTGCAAAAGAAATCCTGACTTCTGAAAGGGAGTAAATAATAATATATTTTTTTTCCAGTGTCACAGAAACACATCTGCAGACACTTCACAGCATGAGTACATAATCAGCATGTCCCCTTGTCTCTCATTTGCCATCCACAGATTTTTCTTTCTTTTTTTTTTTTTTTTTTTTTTTTGCTTTCATGTTTGCCAGGACAAACCTCTCGTTCCTGGCAAGAACAGGCTCTGCACAAACAGAAGCTGAGTCGGTGTGGAGTGTGTGTATCCGACTATATCATGTTGATTATGATTATGTCATGCATCTCCACGTTGTGTAAAGAAAAAGGTCTGCTTATGTGATTTTTATTTTTATTTTTTTGTCCCGTTGATCACATGCTGTATACCAAGGACAAGCCCGATCCTCTCCTCTCAGCTCAGCGTCAGTTCTCCTTTAAGCTGTTGTTTTATCCCGGATTTCTGTTAAATGTAAACGAATCATTTTGCTTTACTAGTTGTTGTTTTTTTGTTTTTTTTTTGAAGAGGCTCACTCACTTTTTAAGTGTGCTGTTACACATCCTAAGTGATGTGCTGCATAATCCTATTAAGAGTAATGAGCGTGGACTGTATTTTAAGAGAGAACTCCCCATTTGTAAATCCGTCAAATTAGTCTAGACTTGTAAATAAATCCATTTTGAGAAGGCTTGTCACATTTTGAGTAACGTTGTTAAATTTCTCGAACCGTGGGCTAAATTGTTTAAAATTCGTACTATAAATACGTACCAGGCTTCTTCCTCTGCATACCACCGAATCATTTGATTAAACACACCAGGGACAGATTGATTATAGATGATTTTAAGATGCTATTTTTTTTTTTTTCCTATTTTAACTGGTTGCCAACTTCTTTAGGGCTTGCCTCCAGCTGATCACAGACTGTCCTCCGACCATTCAGGAGGAGCTGGACCTCATCAGTGCCCTCAGCCAGCTGGAAGACTTCGATGCTCGTATTCTACCTCTGCAAGGTGATCACAGAGAGTGCATGGCCTGAAGCAGGCACTCGTTCAAATTTTATTATAGCCAGACGTGTGTAATACCCAAAAGTCCTGCAGCTACATTCCACATAAATGATCAAGTTTCCCTGTTAACCCCGAATATGTTAAATAAATATAACCATAAATACATGGTTATGGGTATGTATTGATCAACTGTTAAGTAAACAGCATCTGTCTGAAGGCTTCGTTTATATTGCGGTGTTAAGGCTGTACGTGCATGCACAGAAGCGCACATTTTGACACTTATGCCACACCTGTACACCTGATCGATTCACGTTCTATCTTATGTACCTTTTGAACCCCACTTGGTATCCTTCCTCAGTGATTTCTAGGCAGTCCCCTCTGTTAACGGAGGCAGCAAAGTCACAATGAGCCACGTCAGCCTCTTATCACTTTACCTCTGCCCTGATGTGCTGGGCCCTGTGACCCTTGCCCTCTCAAGCTTCTGTCCTTATCAAGCTGAGTTGTTCGCAAATAATCATAAATCACAGAGACCTTAAAACTGCCATTTCTCTCGCCCTTCCTGCTCCTTTTTAGCCCACTCATTCTTCTCTCATCCTCTTTTTAAATCATAAAAAGAAGGGAGCTTTGAAAGAGATTGAAACAGGCACGAAAAAAATAACTGAAGAAAGAGGCCTTGTGGAAGAAAGTAATAATAATAAAAAAAAGACAGAGTTGTAGTGAAGAAAAAAAATGCTTATTGTGCGATTACTGTCTAATGTCCACTTTTAGTCCTCAGGGTCAGAATGGCTCTGCATCCGTTTACTTGCACTGATTCAAGGACATGCAAGTACTGTTAAAACACAGAAAAAGAAAATGGAATTAATTTTCTTACAAAGTAAAAGCTCCATCTCTGTTACACTCTACTTCTGCAAGTAAACACGCGCGAGTGTGAAGCCAAGGATTTGAACACAGGCAATCCATCTTAGGCTTTTTCCCCACAGTCTTCCTACAGAGCCTAAGGCAATGCTTCATACACATCACCCTCCTAAGAATTCCCTCCAGGTCTCACCCAAAGTAATGCCGAACCTTAAAGATCCTCAATGGGGTGCAGGGAGTCCACAGAACCCTGCCGAGGCTCTGAACCTGCCATTTCCCAAGTTTCACCACAAGTTTGGAGAGAAATGGGAATAAATTTGATGTTTCTGCACCTTGAATTCGTATAAAATTTGAATTCTGTCATCACACACACACACACACACACACACACACACACACACACACACACACACACACACACACACACACACACACACACACACACACACACACACACACAAAATGCCATAACCTATTGTCAGTACAAATTGCTCTACACTGGACTTGGAATGTCTAACATCAACCATTTTCTAGTCAATTATTGTAACATTTATATAATTATATAAAACACAAAGCATGCACTTAAAAAAAAATACAAATGAAAAGAATTATTGTTTGTAAATTATAAACTGTCGATTTAAAAAACTTTAAAGCTATTCAAGAAACTTTAAACAAGTTCTGCAGTTTTAAATCCTGGGAAATTGGCTTTTCACAAATAATATATAACCCAATCTACCAAGAACAGCTGGTACAAATTAATGATTTATAGACCTTATTTATATGTGCACTGAGTTATGTACACTCCCTGGCCAAAACAAAAAGTAACACTAATATCTTATTGGATCACTTTTAACTTTGATGACAGCACACATTCACCATGGCATTGTTTCAAGAAGCTCAATGTAAAAACCAATGTTTTCATGTCCAGAGTGGATTGATTGATTCATTCATTCGTGTATTCATACATATATTCATGCATCAATGCATTTATACATGGTTTCATGCATTCATATGTGCATTTATTCATTTATTCATGCTAGTTCTTAGTTGTGTTTGGGATTTGAGTGTAAAAGAATCCTGGTATCATTTTGGAACATGCCCATGTCGTCAGGACACAAAACATTTTGATGGTAAAACTTAGTATTTATTTGCCCTCATTTTTGGACACATAGTGAGAGAGAGAGAGACAGGGAGACGGAGAGACAGGGACACAGAGAGACAGAGAGAGAGGGAGACAGAGAGAGAGGGAGACAGGGAGACAGAGAGAGGGAGACAGGGAGACAGAGAGAGGGAGACAGGGAGACAGAGAGAGAGGGAGACAGGGAGACAGAGAGACAGAGAGAGAGGGAGACAGAGAGACAGAGAGAGAGGGAGACAGAGAGACGGAGAGAGAGGGAGACAGAGAGACGGAGAGAGAGGGAGACAGGGAGACAGAGAGACAGAGAGAGAGGGAGACAGAGAGAGAGGGAGACAGGGAGACAGAGAGACAGAGAGAGAGGGAGACAGGGAGACAGAGAGAGAGGGAGACAGGGAGACAGGGAGACAGAGAGAGAGAGAGAGAGGGAGACAGGGAGACAGGGAGACAGAGAGAGAGGGAGACAGGGAGACAGAGAGACAGAGAGAGAGGGAGACAGGGAGACAGAGAGACGGAGACAGAGAGGGAGACAGAGAGACGGAGACAGAGAGGGAGACAGAGACAGAGAGGGAGACAGAGAGAGAGAGACGGAGACAGAGACAGGGAGACACAGAGACGGAGACAGGGAGACACAGAGACGGAGACAGGGAGACACAGAGACAGGGAGACACAGAGACACAGAGACAGGGAGACAGAGAGACAGAGAGACAGGGAGACAGGGAGAGAGAGACAGGGAGAGAGAGAGAGAGAGAGAGAAAATGTCTTTGCGTGCGTGCGTGCGTGCGTGCGTGCGTGCGTGCGTGCGTGCGTGCGTAATATACTATATTGCCAAAAGTATTCACTCACCCATCCAAATAATCAGAATCAGGTGTTCCAATCACTTCCACGGCCACAGGTGTATAAAATCAAGCACTACAACTATTTGTGAAAGAATGAGTCTCTGTCAGTGAAGCTCAGTGAATTCCAGCGTGGAACTGTGATAGGATGCCACCTGTGCAACAAATCCAGTCGTGAAATTTCCTCGCTAAATATTCTCCAATCAACTGTCAGCTGTATAATAAGAACATGAAGGTGTTTAGGAACAACAGCAACTCAGCAACGAAGTGGTAGGCCAGGTAAACTGACGGAGCGGGGTCAGCGGATGTGAGGTGCATAGTGCGAAGAGGTCGCCAACTTCCTGCAGAGTCAATTCCTACAGACCTCCAAACTTCATGTGGCCTTCAGATTATCTCAAGAGCAGTGTGCAGAGAGCTTCATGAATGGGTTTCCATGGCCGAGCAGCTCCATCCAAGCCAAACATCACCAAGTGCAATGCAAAATGTTGGATGCAGTGGTGTAAAGCACGCCGCCACTGGACTCTAGAGCAGTGGAGACATGTTCTCTGGAGGGCGAATGGGCTCTGGCAGTCTGATGGATGAGTCTGGGTTTGGTGGTTGCCAGGACAACGGTACTTGTCTGACTGCATTGTGCCGAGTGTAAAGTTTGGTGGAGGGGGGGGATCATGTTGTGGGGTTGTTTCTCAGGAGCTGGTCTTGGCCCCTTAGTTCCAGTGAAAGGAACTCTGGTTCAACATCAATGTATGACCTTACCAATGTGCTTCTGGAAGACTGGTCCAAAATTCCCATGCATTTGGCCATATATTGTATATGTACATAAACACATACACAAAATATATTCGCATCCACATAAAGCGCAACATCAAACAGGGTTGGGCTGTGCTTGTGCAGATGGTACAGCTCTATTATTTTCCTGACATCATGAAAGCATATGTTTTATCATTCACTCTACATGTTTTCTATCAGTTTATTATCAGCTGTAACTTGCTCCAGATTGAATACTGTAATTAGCCAAACCCGCCTGACAACCCTCCATTCTCCTTTCTTGTCTTGTCTCCAGTGCGGCTGCGATCAGACCGTCTGTCTCTGATAGAGGAGTGCATCGCCCACTGCTCCACAGCTTACAAGCAGTCCACCACTCTGCTCAACCTGGCTTCCCTTCTCCGAGTGTCGGGTACATGCACAGAAACACATCACCACTCTATAACCTCTTCTCATCCTTTTTCTATTAAGTTTGATCACATTGAGGTGTATTTGACGCTGACAAATAAGACTGACTTTAGTTTTTTTTGGCATTTTCTCAACATGCCTACTGAGATTAAGTGAGAAAATAGCCTACTTGGAAGCATGCATGGATACTTTCAGCAAATTTGCCAACAGGTCTCGCACAACAAGGAAATTCATCTTCATGAAAGGTGTAGGAGCTTTCAAGCAAAAATCAATACTAAAGTGCAAACACATTAGAGGAGCAAGCAATTTCAAACACGATAAACACTGGCTTTGAATGCTTTCAAAACCGTTTTGTACACTCAAGTATCATGTACTTTTGAATGTCGGAGACGGATTCAGTGCATGGCCATTAGGTCCGTATCTCAGACTGTTAGACTTTGTAAAGAGGATGGTTGTGTCATGATGATGGTCCTAAATTTGTCCCACCATAAAGCTACTATTCCTGTCAGTCCTTTCTTTCTTTTTTTTTCTTTTTTTCATGTGTACTCGTTGTGTATATTGTGCATGGTATGCAGGCACTCACAAGTCAGCCTCTTTGAAGCTGTTTATTGCTTCATGCTGCTTGGAAATCTCTTGGATAAAAGTACCGCTCCATCTTTTAAGGTTGAGTTCAGCTGGTAGGGGGCATTTAGTTTCATATGACAGATAGTTTTCCTTTTTTTTATAATTAAGATTTCAGTGTTAACATCATGTTTGTAATTTTACTCTTTTTCTTTGCGCCACTTCAGACAAAATTACTACTTTACAGCATCTGGCATTTTTTTTTTTTTTTTCTTCATCTTCTGTCTGTGTTGAGCTTAATTTTCTTTACTAAATGATAATTGTCTGGGAAGAATACAGTAGAAGGAAACGATGAGACTGAAACGAGGGATAGACATTTAAGCATTTACGATCCAAGATGTGGTAAGTATTTCACTGCTGGCTATTTGCGGCACTCAAATGTGAATTCAACACTCTCTGTGTATTGTGGAAACACTGAAACATGATTTCAAGCTCTTGATGGACTCCTACAACCCCTAGACGGAGAAGCTTCTTACAAGCCTGATTGAGTGTTGTCGTAACAATTAGATTTATTTTGTGTAACTTTAACGCTCCACATTGTCTTCATAAGGCTTACCTTTTCAGCATCTCATATTGACTTTCTTTATTTTTTAATGTAGTTACACCTTTCCACAACTGATTTTTCCCTCCTTTTTATTTTTATTTCTAGTGATTCGGTTTGAACCTTCATATCGCTCACGAGGCAAAGACAAACTGCTGAACTGCAAACTCTGTAACTTATGACATATTATAACACTTCGAACAATAACTCATTTAGTTCAGACCATTAAAAAGTGAGAAATGCTGGTTGGTTGCAATTTTTTTTTTATATTTGAAGTTGATTTTAAAAACCTTCTTAAAGGTAACAGTGGATGAGCACTCGTGTCTGGGTTTTTTTTTTTATACCAGCTTTATTCTTCCTTGTCTGTCTCTCTCGCTCTTGTTCCTCTTTTTGTCCGATGTCTCTTCATTCATCGTTCCTGCTCTGAGGCCTGTCACCAGATAAAAGGAAAACTGTTAACTGGCCTTGTGGCATTTTTTGTGTCTGTGTCTCTCGCATTCTGTCAGCAGGAAGCTCTCACTGGGTGGCTTCAGAAAAAAGAGGGGGGAAAAAAGGGAACGGGAGATGAGAAGAGGAATAAACATTTTTTTTAAATAAATAAATGCAGGAGGGAGCCTTTTGAAGGGTGCATAGCTCCGGGGCTTTGTGGTGAATATTTAATGCAGGTATCACCAGCACACCGGTTATAAACCCTTAGGGTTGGACTCCTGCCTCTGCAGAAATGCTCTCTAAATCATTAACTAAAAGGCGTAGTGACAAAACAAATGAAGCGTTTTCTCTTCTCGTCTGAAGGAATCAATAATGATGATACTCCAAATTACTCAAAGTTGGCAACTTTTCTTTCTATAATCATTTGTGTTGGTAAAGTTTTTCCAGTTTTATGTTTTCACCTTTTCAGTGCAATCTTTGAATGGCCCATAAAGGACGGGTAAAGATTTAAACTGCATTTCCAGTATATCTAATTTAGATCAGCCTGAAAGATATAGCAGGGAATGTTTGGATTTCAAAGGAACGGAGGAGGAACAAAGGTGTGCTGACACTCACAAACCTCCTCTATATTGAAGTCTTGACAGTTTTTGAAGACACCATTGCACCAGTCACTCTGAAAATATTTGACAAACACACCTTCCCTCTCTGAGTAAACGGCGCTCTTCTGTCACTCACACACACACACACACACACACACACACACACACACACACACACACACACACACACACACACACACGTTCAACCAAACCAATCTAGCTGTATCGCATCTCTTCATTGCAATGTCTCTTTGATTCTCAACGCACAAGCTTGTCTGGAAGTTGTTTCTGCCCGTAACTCTTTTGATTTTTCTATCCTTTTTCTTTTTGTTTATTGTGCTTACGAAGATATCAAACATCAGCCTGAACTGCTGCATGAATACAAACTCTGCACCCAGTCCCCAGTACTGCTGAGATATCAAACTATGATTTATACTTTTTTTTTTTTTTTTTTTTCTTAGTGAGACACCGGGGTGATGTATTTTACTCTTTCATACCCATTTCTTTGAGATGAACATGCATGATGATAACCTCATTTTTTTTTTTTTAAGCTCTTAATAATATGTAGTCCCAAACCTTGACTGTGGTGCAGCTAATCCATATAAATGCAGATACATTTCTTTGTGCTTCAACCTTGAGCCGGCGTGTGAGCACAGCAGGATGGAGGCTTATTAAGAAATGCATTAAAGCAGACTTTTATCTGTGATACGTAGCATTATTATGTGTTACTTTTAATATGAGTGAATTAACAAACTACTGAAGAATGTTCATATTTTTGTGCTGAATCTCTCAGTTATTAAATTGAATTAAATTGAAATATGTTTTTTGCATCTTCAGGAGACGATGAGGTGAAGCGAAAAGGCCAGGTGTTGACGCTGCTGGCAGAGCAAGCTCTCCAAGTTCTGGACTTCAAGGCTTCGTATATCCACTGTAGGGACCTAATGGCTGCAGGTTTGTGCACAAAACGACGAATCACTGCCCAACCTGGTAACTGATCCTTAGAGATGGAGAGATGATGCTGGACAGGCTCGATGTAGCTGCAGAACTAAGTGAACTTGTTTTTGGAACAACAGGAAGAGGCCCTTGCGCAGTAGATCTTCAACTCTCGTCTCCAGCAGAGTTTCTCCTGCATTCCAGGAAAAGCTGGAGTCATGAAATTCAAATGGGACTTATTCTGGTTTTTTTATTGCTTAAGCAGTGGCGCAGATCTGTGACTAGAAGGTGTTTGGAGTGTGTTGTGGCAGCAACTTCAAAACTGTGGAGGTGAAGGGAGCAGTCATGCTTAAGAAAGAGTTCTACTGAGCTCGGTTTTGCTTTTTGGGAATCCTGGAGGCAGCCGACGGATGCTGCGGCATTAAAAAAAACTCAGTGAGGAAGTGTAGAGGTCAGGGACAGAGCTTCAGAAGGAATGGACTTCTGTAAAAGACTGCAAAAATGAGAATTATTATGATAATAATAGTACAGAAACTTCTCATCTTCCCACCATCCTGAGCTACAGGGAAGTGGTAAAAATGAGCGAAAGTGTCGTAGAGAAAGAGAGAGTACAATCACGAGAGTGTTCTCTGTCTTTTAATGCACAGGGAATAATTGAATGCGTTTTAAAATGAAGTCAAATTGTCTGAATGTGATGAAGCTGGAGCAAATAGAGCAGTTACTGCTTTGTCTCAGGCTAATATTTTCATCATGGTGGAATTTGTTTCAGACTTAAGTATGGCTTAATATCCCAGCGGCTGGGAGGGTTTTACTTGTGATCTCACATCTCATCATTACGATGTATCTTGGATTTATTTATTTTTTTTTGTATCGTATATATCCACATCCTCACTTTGACCGCACCTCTCTTCTTGTTTCTCTCCATGTGTTTTTTACATAGGTTATGGTCCAGCATGGGAGGTGTGCAGTCTGCTCGGTCAGTGTGAGGGTTACGGAGACCTGGAGGCGCGACAGGAGCTGTTGGCCTTCTCTCTTACACACTGTCCCCCTGACAGCATACACGGGCTCCTGGTTGCCTCAAGTGACCTGCAGACGCAGGTAAGATGAATGAGTGTTGTGTAGGTTTCATCTTTGGTCACCGACAGCTTTTTGCGTTTTCCGTGACCAAACAACTAGCTTTCAGTTTCCAAGAAGCTGGAAAGCTGGTTGTTTTTTTTTTTTTTTTTTTTTTTTTTTTTTTTCCCACAGATCACAACTGAAGCGGTTTGATTTTCAATACAGGCACTTTCATTTTTATGGTGTCAAAGCCGACATTGCAGCTCGAGGCCAAAATGCAGCATTTTGGGAGTTGACGAAAAAGGGCAGAACAGAAATAAAATCCAACCGGCACTGATGAAGAAATGTCAGATAGTCAGAAAATAACATTTAGGCGCACCGTTCAAGAGAATCTTTAGAATTACCAGGATTTCTGCATCGATTAGTTGTAAAATGTCATCCGTCTTCATCTAAGTCTCAAGAATAGATAAACACACTAAGACTAATGAGTGCGTTTCTCCATCTTCTTGTGAGGCACCCGAAATGTGAGGGACTTCTGGTTCTTTTGAAGTTTATAAATTAAATTCAAGCACTCTTTTCAACCTGTACTTTGATGTCTTTATTGAAAACAATGTGCAGTCACTCAAAGTACAACAGTTTTTTTGCTGGTTTACTTACATTGTTTTATAATTGAGATGTCTTAACTCTAATCGACATAAGATCACATTTCTTTAATATTATAGGTAAAATAATGCTATTTCCAGAGATTTCACATACCTTCTTGCAAAGATTCTTTTTTTTTTTTTTTGTATTTGACTCGACACCAAAGCAACGGCTGTTAAAATTAAATTTAAGTGTAGACTTTCAGTTATAATTCCAGGGCTTTAACAGAAAAATCTATTAACTGTTAAAAAGTTTGTCATTTTCAGTGTGCAAGAATAACTATTACAATTATTCTTGGATGCCAACCCGTCACTGTGAACGACTGTCTCAAACCTGGAGCTCTAATCACTAAATGCTGTTTTCTTGGCAAATCTTTACTGCCGCTGCCACTGTGACTTGTTTGTGTCTCTTTCTGCCTTCAGTTTTGTCCTCGGAGAGGGAATAATTTTGCTTTGTTGGGTTCAAGTTAGGCGTCTGCCTCTGTCGTTTAGGAGCGTTCCATTTCTCTTCCTCAATAAATTGTTGGATCCCTTTTTGAGTAGTTGAATCTGAGCAGAACATGCGGGTCCGTAAGTTTTTGATGCTTCGTCCATCCGCGGTCACACCGGTGCACACCCGTGACCCAGTTCTACCGGCAGCCATGCAGTCTCATGCATTCTCTATAACCTGCTGCTGGCAAATTGAGATATGAACTTGTTTTTTTTTTTTTTTAACATATAAAATGACATTAATTAATCTAATGTAAAATGGCAAATCTCTTGTTATGCGTCTTCATTCTTGTGTCTGCTCTGCAGGTGTTGTATCAGGCTGTTAACTATCAAATGGAGCCTGTCATCACGGAGACTGGCCAGGTGGCCAATGAGACTGATTCTCTGAAGGTTTGTGTCTGTTTTAAGTATCCACCCGCAAATATATTTATTCTTTCCTTTTTTCAGCAAATGACATGCCTTACTGCGATATTTGCCTGGGCTGTTTGCTCGACTAACCCCTTGTGGGTGAGTTTCTGGCTTTGTGTTGCGTTTGTGTGTTTTCCTGCTGCTCCATATTTGATGAGGTGTAAATCTAATGTTAAGGTTGCTCAGTTCCCTTAGTTAATTTATGACCCTTCTCCTCCTCCAGCACTGCCAGCTTTTTATGATGCCTTGAGTGGGTGTAAATGTTTCATGACTTGCATTGCATGGGAGCTCATTTAGCTCATTTGAAGCTTTCTGTTGTCATTTTATTGTTGTATTGATGTCATCTGTCCTCACGTGAGCATATTTAAGCCCTCTAGATGTATGGATGTGTGTGTGTCAACACTGGATTTGCATTCATGTTTGTTTGTTTGTTTGTTTGTTTGTTTGCATGCGTTTCATTCTTACAATTACCAAATCCCTGCCACAGAAGTATTGATGAAGGACGCTTTACCATTTGGCCCTAGCTTACTAAACCTTTAAATTTGGTTTTCTATTTATTTTTTAGTTGTTTATCGACCAGCGTACTAAGGAATTTGGTTGTGTGCTTTCCTAAACATTTGTAATAGACTGTTGTTTTCCCAGACAAAGTCTTTTGCTAGTCTTGTCTTCAGATGGCTGAACAACAACCACATGTTTAGTTTTGCTTTAATGTTGTTTTTACTGAGGACTCCCAGGTACTTGTCAACGTACTCTCCCTGGATTCAGTGCTCCTTCTCCTCTTAAAGTCGATCACCATTTTCTTGGTGTTGATCAAATTTGGATTCACATGATTTATATTAGACCACTGCAGAGCTGTCAGAGTACATCGGCTCATTTGTGCTCATCTTAACAGAACACTGCCCAGCTGGACAATTGTGGTCCTGTTGTCAGGAGATTAACAGTCCGGGTGTTGTGGGACATGTCTACACGCTTCACTCGCAGTTTCTTCCAAATCAGGGGAGAGTAGATGGGGCTGAACATGCTGGAAAAATAAAAAAGCACCCCTGTATCAATCCAGATGCACGTGGACCATCTGCGGGTGATTGCAACATCCACACCCAGCTGTGGCTCTATGCAAACTGCTGAGGGTTAAGTGGTGCTCTTACCTGTGGTCTATGGTGGGCCAAGATCAGCATCTCCATCACCTTCATCACAAAGGATGTGAGGATGCGAGAGATTGATAGTTGCTGTGCTGGGCAGAGTCAACTTCTGTGGAACGGACCAGGCAGCTTCCACAGCTTCTGTATCCGCTCCAGATCTAGGCTGAGGTTGAGCAGGTGACACAGAGTTCTGTGTACTTGCTTTAGTGAAGTCTTTCCAGCTGCCTTCTCACCTGTCCAGGACTCACAGTCCATCAAAGGAAAGGCGCCTGTTAATGGTGGTGGGGATGGGTACACAGGGTGCTCCTGGTACTCCACTCTGGATGAAAATGCAGCTAAAACTTTTGCTTTGAGAAAGCAATACGTGTATTTTCTGGCAGTTTGGATTAAGAAATTAATCTGTGAGTAAAATAAATAATACATTGTACAATGATGCATTGAAGTACAAGAGACCACAGAGGTGCTTCTTTGAATATTAATACATTTAAAGTGTCATGTGCTTGTGTGATTTATCATTTGCTCTAATGTAACAATAAACATGCAGCGAAGCAATAGTTTTTCTGATTGTGTTTTCAGCAAAGTGAAAGTATAAATATTCATGAGTATTATGGAGAACAGTTTTAACTGTGAAGTACCTTAGTGTGTCTACAACTGCAAACTCAACATGGTTCATACATTTGTCTTGTCACCGTCTGGCCCCAGGCTCCCACAGCCTCCCTGGGCTCTCCTGTGGGAAAAGCAGGGGAACTTCTGCACAGAACTACGGCCAAGACCATGAAGGTGCTGACCACAACGGGACACACCACCAAGGCTGTGCTGACTGCCGTGAGTGACCATCGCTGGTGGAAGGAATCACTCAGCTACCTCCGCCCACTGCATGTAAGAGCATATTGACTCAGTTTTCACGGGTAAATAAACATAAATGTGTCATGAACTGACAACCTGGAATTGAATGTGACATGAGCACTGACAGTGGAAGTGTGTGCCTCATATTTGACTCCTGATCGTGTGTGAGAGCATGGAACGACGTAGACAGCATGTTTTTCGTCGCCCGCTCCCCCTTCTTTTACTCTCATGCTCACAGACTTCATTGGCTTCGTTCAAGAAAGCCAATCAAGAGCTCATCTCTTGCATAATTAATTGACCCTCCTGCTAAATATTTCAGCGGTTGGACTGTGGTAGGTGGTCACTGAGGTGGAGAATGATGCTGTCCTTGGTGTCAGAAGCTATTGAAGGGGAGGGCTCTCATGGTCGCATGTTTCTGGAGAAAGTAAAAGAAATGCGAGGATGTGAGCTTTGGGACTGAGCAAGACCACTGTGCTGTGGGCATGTTCTGAAAGTTTAATGATGTTTTGATGGCTCCTCAGGGTCACGATGCAGGAGCCACTAGCCAGGAAGCGTTGTCTGAGAACTCCAACCTGGAGCGGCAAGGCTGTAGCCCCTTTTATCAGGAACTCATTGAGGATCCTTATGTAGACCCGGTGAGTGACTTAAGACCACTTTGTGTCATTGCTTATTATTTTGTGCTGCAGGCCATGATCTTAAATTGCAGAAAAATGCCTGAGTAGACTTGCATCTAAGGGCATTTAATTAGTTTTTTCCCTCTTGACTTATAAATTCCTTCAAAAAAGTGCTAGGACAAAATTAATATTGATTTCAGACTAAGTAATTTTAGTGCCAAAACACTTAGAAAGTGCTAAGAGGAAGGGGAGGAAACCTCTAGACTGTTGGTATAAACGTCAGCACAATCTGTGATATGTAAGGAAAAACATAATCTAACAGTATTGCTTTTATTCTTCAGAGGAGGGGAGATGAATGTAAAAACGAAGAAAATAATGTTGACAGTGGGAGTTATGGGAGTAGAAAAGAAGAAAAGTACGAAAAGGAGTAGTTTGACCTTTATACTCAAAAAATGGTCACTGTGGGCTATGACGGGGCTTTTTACTCGGAGACACAAATCATATGGATAGCTAAGAGAGTGGACACAAGGGGA
>CM026209.1:9254525-9449525 GCA_014839995.1 Xenentodon cancila
GCATTCATGTTAATCTGAGTGAATCTTTAGTTTGAATTGTTTTGTCAAACAACTTCGTCTCCGCACAAACAGGCTTTTATATTGGAGCCACAGCTGTGTTCTGCAGATAAAATCCTTCAGTCAGACATCACTTACTCAAAATCAACATGATCTGCTTGACTATATAAATGGTTCAAGTGAAGGACTGGAAATCATCTGCAAAGATTATTATGGGGTTTTGGTAATCAAATTCTTCCTCCTGTCATGGCTGTTAAAACCTAATCTGGCATTCAGGGGATTGAACTTTAAAGTGGCCTTAAAGGAAAAATCTTTGACTCATTTGGAGAGCGTTTATTAGAAGTGGGCTTGATCTTAATCTAGCCATGCACAACACACAAGTGCACAATCTGAAAATTGTTTGCACCATATGCATGCAGACAGGGGCTTTAATAGTTCAGCAAGGCAAAGGACAACATTCATAACTTCTCTTTCCTCTCACCTTCTGTTTTTGCTCACCTTTCTCTTTTGTCAGACGCACACCTTATCTATTATGATGGGTACTGTTTGTACTGTTTGATGTTTAGCAAACATGAGATGAAACTTGTCCAGGAGGGGGAAAGTAGTTGTTAATCCTCAGTGCTTCAGTTAAAGTCTTTTCTCCCACTCTTCTCTCCATCCCTCCATCCTTTTCCAGTTTTGCTGCAGCTGGCCAATGATGCATTTCCCAGGGACATGATGCTGGCTCTGTCCTACTTACTGGCCTTGCCTCAGGTTAGAGTACTCTCACATGCACACATGCACACAATGTCCTAAGTAACAGTTAAAGTGTTTTTGTATTTTTGAGACTGGGATATATATACGATAAATCTAAACCTATACAAATGAATTACAACCCCAAAAGAGAGAAAAATATTAGGCTCAATATTAAAAAACAAACAAACCCCAAAATGTTCTGTTTTTCTCATCCACTTCATTTTATTTGTTAATTTGAAAAAAAAAATAAAAATGGAGCATTTCAGGCCTGTAAGACATCCCATAAAAGTTGATGGGAGGTGGCAAATGAATCCTTGAAAACAACAAATGTTTTATAAACATATGATGTCAGCAAGTGACTGAAATGATGCACTTGTACAAAAGTAGCATTTATGAAAGGTGAAAAAAGATGTGCGTCGAATTATCAACGAACGTGTGAGAAAACCAATGAAAACGTTTAACATAAAATGCTCTTCGGAGACGGAGAGGAGAGTGAATACATATTCCTCCTGCTACATTGCATATTATAATTAAACCATTAGATTGCATTTCTGCAGATGAAGAGCAGGGGCATATGTCAAAGCTAGACGCGTATAATCTCTGATCACTTCAACGGTACTGCATCAAGAGCCGGCGTTCATCAGTGGCTGATATAACCACGTGGGAAAGGGACTCATTTGGGAAACCTCTGTCAAACATAATATAAAGGGACATTCACTTAAAACTTTGGTCTCTTAAAATGGAGAGTCTTGTGTTGCCTTGTCCAGGCACGGTGTCAACATCTCCAGGCTCCATCTGGGTCGGTTCATCACACAGGAGAAACTTGCATTGTGGTCAGATGAATCGGTATTCAAGATCTTTCAGGGATGAAACGTGGGGCCACAAGCTCCAGGACCATCCAGTCTGTTAACAACAAGCCCGGATTTCGGGTCTGTATTTGTAGGAGGTGGAATCAGTGCCCTTGTCTAAAGATCATTTAGGCTTCTGTGATGACAGCATCAATGCGGAAAGGAAGACACCTTCAAGATTAGAGATTAATTTATTCATCCCAAGGGAAATTTGTCTTGGACGAAAAGGCAGCCACATAAATAAACATGTTAGACAGTACATACATGGATGACCTTACACAGATACACCACCGGGTATCTTTTCCATGAATCTTATAACAAGATTATTCAAAACCACGTGTTACAAAGGCATGGTTGAATAACAAAAATGTACAGGTACTGAACTGGTATGCTTACTGTCCAGACCGGTCCTCAATAGAGAATATTTGGAGATTTAAAAAAAAAAAAATCAAAAAGAACCTGTACCGTTGCAAACCTTAAAATGGGTTTGCAGGAAGAACGGCATAAAGCGACGACCGAAACGCTTCATTGCTTGCTATCCTCAGTGTGCAAACACCTTTTTAAAGTGTTGTGAAAAGAAAATTCAACATCACAAAGCAGTAAAAGCTTTACTCTCCCAACGTTTCTGCAAAGTGGTGGGGGGTATAGTAAGTATATTAACAATGAAATCAAGTTTACAAGAAAAAAAAGAATTATCTTCTATCTAGGTTCATACTGTGCAAAAAAAAAAAAAAAAAAAAGTTAAAGTAAACTTCAGAAATGCTGCATGTTCTTCTTTTTTGAAGAGCATTGAAGACGTATTGGCGTCTTCTTCTAACATACAGCCTTCCTTGCATGCAGGTCTTGGATGCCAACAGGTGTTTCGAGAAGCAGTGCCACTCAGCCTTGTCTCTCCAGCTGGCTGCTTACTATTACTCCCTGCAGATCTACTCCCGCCTTTTGCCCTGCTTCAAAGACAAGAACCACACACTGTACCAGGTTAGTGAGCGCTGGTGCGGGCACGGACGCCGTCAGTCTCGATCCTCAGACATTCTCGTAGTCGACTTAACCCAGAGAGGATGAAAACCAAAAAAGTAGGGTACAAATACCCTACACATTTAAAATATGGTTTGGGGATAAACTCTAGAGGTAGAAAGTAAGAACAAAACTTACAAACAGAAGGCTTTCTGCAGACATAAAACCATCTTATGGTTTAAAACTCTAAGCACATGAAACACTAACGTATTTTGAGCACATTGGCTTTTGAAGAAGTTCCCAAACAATATATATACTCAGGAGTCTAAATGCAGTGTTGTTTATTATCTATATTTATATCTAAAGTTTTAGATATATAATTTTACAGTGTAATTGACAAGTGTTGCAGTTGGGCGCAGTGTCACTGGAAAACCAAAGGAGCAAGCTGGAGGCTCATTTTGGTGGAGAGAGTGTTTTCAGTCATCTCCAAACCAGCCTCAGCGTTTTGCTCTTTCAGACTCTTGCTTGAGTGTCCTCTTGACGGCTAACTGAATGGCACAAATTATGATCCATTAACAAATCAGAACAGTACTGCATGTACTTGTCTGAAACCATCCAGTTGAATTGTGTCTGAGTATTAGACTTTTTTTTTAACCAAATATTTTCATATTCAGACACTGACAGACTCTTGATTATGTACTTTGCAATGAAACCACTCTCTTAAATTTTAAGGTAATTTTCGAGCTTTGTAAATCCCCCCCCCCCCCAAACAGTCCAAACAGATATCGCAAGAACAAGCGAGATACTGATAGATAGAAGACCAGGCTGCAGATGAGTGGCATCAGTGTTGTTGGGAGTTGATTGGCACAGAATAAGTGAGGAAATAACTCTGACCTTTTCCTTTAGTGGTCTGTGCTTCTCGTCTTGTTTTTAGTCCAGGTAGAAGGAGGGAGATAAAATGATGAAATAAAAGAATGAAGGGGAGGGGCGGCAAAAGACTTGTGTAAGTGTTTTCCAGTTGACATTCAAGGTCAGGACTGTGCACAGAAACACACACTTACATGTCAGTGCCCACACAAGTACACTAACAAATTGCACTCAGCTTCATGCACATATTTTCATCCCCGCACACCAATGCACACATCCTTCCTGCATCCTAATGGCCGTAATCATTCCCCAACCTCCCGCCTCAAGTGAAGTTCAAGTCCATTAACTTAAAATATATACAGCCTTTCCTCATCTGCTCTACACTTTAGTAGTTGCACTTTCATTTTTAGCTCATTTGTTCATTTTTTTTTCCTTTTTCTATTTGCCATTCTCCTTCCTCTTTTCCACCTCTAGAAGGTGCTTGTTATCACTTTATTCAGGTTTTATCATCAGTCTGGTCTCATTCACGAGGTAGTGGAGAATTCTGCTCAGCAGCAGGAGAGGGAGCCTTTTTGACCTTTTTACACTTCTCACTCATCACTCATCTTTTATTTTTTTTTCTCCCAGATTCTATTAAGTTATTATAATGACTATTTGTTACGGCAAATGACTTAATTGCAATTGCATGGATGGTAATTACTATTAAACCTAAACTTTCATTTTGAAAGAATTACATGTTGCTTTCTTAAAGAAGGCGTGTTTGGGTTGCAGAGATGTGCACTAGCCAGTGCATCCGAATGGGCTTGTATATAAACAACTTTGAAATGGAAAAACGAGTCAGTTAAATCAAACATAACTAGAAGTCCCCTGCACAGAGGTCATGATGATGGTCATGATTCCAACTTCCTCTCAGTAGGTTTGATTGACAGGCGGTCAGCGAGTGGAACTATACAGTATGTGCAATGATGTGTGAGCCTCTTGCAAAATGACCATTTTGAGTTGGGGTTTAATGGGCAAACTCCCTGGCAAGGATTTGTTTTTACCCAAGCACATCTTGGACCACGTCTGTTTTACCCTATCCCCAACATAAGTGAAAGGAGATCTGGTCTCCACAGCACACTGACATCAAATTTACCAATTTAAGCCAAATGGCTCTCTTTGTTGTTATGCCAGCTCTGGTTTATGCCCGTCCACAATTGTTCTTTACCTCTCTCTGCATTATCCAGCTGTATCTGCCATGGTTTTTCCCTATCGTTTCCATTTTATGTGTCTTTTCCCGCCCACTGAACCGTCTGTTCCTACGTCAAATCTCAGACCTTTCCACTCATAAGACTCTTGAGCTTGCATGCTTTATTCTCTTGAGCGCTCTTGTTCGCCACAGCTTTCTCTTATCTATTAACTTCCTGCATTTTACATACTGTGATATTTAATTTCAGATAAGAACGACAGGGTGTATCTATGTTTTCTATACACATTTGCTTTGCATTGCAAATGAAGTCGGCAGAGAGTAAAAATTGTCACAAGCCAAAGTGAGTTTTTAATACTAGTATGTGCATTTTTGTTTTTTTGTTTTTTTTTTATTATTCAGTATCACTGCAGACTTACCATGTTTGTGTGCTAGATCTATTTTCCTGTGGCAGTGGGTGGTTTATGTGTGTGTTGAGCTGTCTCCAAGTGTTTGCCACTCTCTACTTGAGGAGCAGTAACACTGTCTCAATAACTCTCACGCTCTTTCACGTCTCTCGTCGCTATCACATAATTTCATACCCAGGCAATAAGACGGCAAACACTCAAGCCGCGAAGTCATCCAGTTGCAAATAGGATTGAAACTCCGAGGATTTACTCAAGGTGTTTGATGTGTTTTTAAAGCCTCAATGAGCAGCCTGCTTTCTTAATATTTTTCTAATGTACTGTAGTGGTTTTTAGACGAAAACCGTCTGCAAAACATTAAAAGTTGAAGCAAAAGAAATCAATTTGCTTTTTTTTCCCCCCACACTATGTTGTATCATAGAAAAACACACGACTGTGTGAGAGCTGCTTCTGAGTAGTCACAGTCTTACTTGCAATATCACAGGGGTGGAGGACACACTGGACAAGCCTGTCGTCCATCACAACATAATTTTTCTCCGTCTCTTTTTTTTTCTCCACAGCATACTTTAGCATCTGGCTCTAAATTCTGAGCGTTTGACTCATTTCATTGTTTTTCTTTTCACCTCTTTCAAGGTTATAATAACATAACTGTGTATGCTGTTTGCCATCATGTAACCTCTGCTATAGACGTTGAAGTTTGAGGCCATGTGGGGCTTGCTCAGTTTTCTGACATGAAGTAAAGAGGTCCATCGACTCTCAAGGTCTTCTGCCGTTTCCCGTCTGATTATGGCTCCGAGGCATGACGGAGCAACTTATGGTGCAGCGACACAGAGGCTGGCTTTTCATTTCTCCCCAAAGGCACAGCGAGCCGTTTTCCACTTGCGCGCACTGGAAGTTTTCATTTTACTGGATAAAGTGCTCATTTGCAACCTAGAGGTGATCTTTGCTGTAATTGCTTTGTTGGTGGTGTTTACACAATGTTGCAAAATAGCCATGTGTTTATTTAAATTTTGACACCTTTTTACCTGTCTTTTTTTTTTTTTTTTAATGTATGCCTTTTTTTTTTTTCTTAATAGTGTGTCTATAGGAACGTGTATGCTCGACATAATCGTAGCTGCCAGTGTTTGGCTGCTGTATGGCAATGTGGCAAGTAAAGACGGCGAGATTTTTCACTTAGCCATTTGCCTTGGCCTGCAGTCACTATTCTCTCACTTACTGAGTATTGATCACTCACAAACATACCTTTAAAACATACACAGGCTTATTGCACACATGGGGTATGATTCTAGAGAAAACCATGCTGGAAAACTGCGGAGCTCTTCGCACGTCTCGTTACAACATTCAGATTGAGAATAAAAGCCCACAAGTCAATGTTGGATGCCTCACTATCAGTTCAAATAATCTGGGGAAAAATGTTTCCTTAGTTAATTAGTTTTAAAAGCCTTTTTTTTGATTCTGACCAAATGCAACTAAGGACTAAGTATTTTAGTTTAGTTTAGTATTTGAAATGGCATATTTAACACTTATTAAACATGTTATCCAAATAAGATTTAAACATGTTCCTTTGCTCACAGTCATTGTAGGTGTTCTTCAAGGCCACAGCAGATCTCAAAGCGCCGGCTACAGGAGCTGACCTTGTATGGGCCGGACCATTAAGTCAGCCCCATGTTGTTGAGTTGACTGAAATAATGAGGGAGACTGAGTGACCTCCTGATCATAGAGAAGCGCCATGACTCGCGTAACTTTGCCCTTCTTGTTTTGTATAAATTGTGCACTTGTACAAATTGCACTCATGTACCACAATCATTAGCAGTCGATATTTTACCCATGGGAGCGCTGTATACCAGAATCACTGCAGAGGGGGCCCCTATTAGGCAAATATCCAGTCTAAATGCACTTTTGCAGTTGACGAGAAATGTTTGAGGCTAAGTAGTTTCTAAACCTTTGATTAAATCCACAGCTTTGACTGTGTAAACTCACTCCTGCTCCTCTTACTCACGACTTGCGTGTGATCGCTCCTTTTCATGGTGTATTGTGACCCACACTGCAGCCAAGCCTGTTTATGGAGTGATTATTTCTTTACAACCTATGTCTGGTGTGTTTGCCTCCTCGCTTTCCAACTAATTGCATGCACATACTCCATATTCCATTACAGTATTAGTGCTAATGAGGCCACTGACTGTAGAGCTAAGTGTTAGGCATGACATAATACAACTCATTAAGATCATTGCTAGAGAGAAGGCATAGCTATTTCTACATAACCTCCAAGTGATCCATCTGCTTTATATCTAACACGTTGTAATAAATGCTCATATTTATTGACAACAGTGAAACAAACAGAGTTACTACAAAACAATTTTATTCCAAGATACTCTGAGGCATCTTGATAAACAGCCAAAAAAAATAAAAAAATAAAAAATAATGACTTCAGATTGTGACTGAGACTTAATAGCCCGGAAAAATTAAGATTGAAAATGACAGTGCAAGAGTGGTAAAAGTGAGACAGTGAGACAGATTTGGGATATTATGTTTTTGCATTTCTTCATTTTTAAAAAGCATCACAGCAGGGAGGGAAACAGAAGAGAGAGCCTGTGGCATCACTGTGGTAGCAAAGGGGAAACTGGAGACAGCTGGCACCCCCACCCCCACCCCCGCAGCTAAGTAACATCACGCACAATATAAAGTTGTACTTCTTACATGCAGTTTATACATTCTTTCCCTTGAAGACTATTTGTGGCTTTTTTTAAAATATATTACGACATAAAATAGCACATTAAATAAGAAGAGGAAGGGGAAAAAAACAAGAGAAGAGATATTACAAGCTCCCTTTGAAGTCATTTTTGGAAGTACTAGGAACTTTATGCAAAGAACCGGGATTTTAAAGGATTTTTTTTTTTTTTTGGAAACGGTGAGGAAAAGGGGGGAGGATAAAGAATTTTCAGAAATGCATGTGAAAATGGTTTTCCAGAGAAGGGGGCTGCAGTTCCAGACAGGGCACAGTTCTACTGATGAATGACAGAGAAAGCGAGCGAGATAAAGCAAACAGTGTTTCATCATGAAAGCCTTATTTCAGTCATGTTCTTCAAACACCGGCCTGTCCAGCGGAGTTTCAGCAGACTTTCTTCTCACATGTGGCGTTATCCTTTTCGTGTCATTCTTCCATGTACGAGGGAACTTCAAAATATACACATTTGGAGCAGGAGGGTTGCAGTTTGCATCAATATATCTTTCCTTTTTTTAACCCCTTTATGAAAAATACATAAATATATTTCCAAAGGGAACTTCAGGATCAGATCTAAGACGCACATAATGCAACTTTCTTGATAAAAGATCTGACAGCACAAAAGAAAGACAGAGGAAGGCAACACTTCAAATGAAGATTTGACACCTGCTTATGACAGCATATAAACAACACTCGTCATGTGCTATAAAAAATTCATAACAATAATTACACAGATGCTGTAACATATGAATATGATGCCTTGATTTTATTACATGTGGAGAAATCCTTCCTTACACCAACCATTCTTGAGGCGTGTACATTTAGAGCGAGAATGGACAACTGTGACTGTCACTAATTTTTCACATGAAGGTGTTTTAAGATCTGTGTTGGGTAGAAAACTGCATCATTACAGTTATTTAGGGGGGTTTTCAAAGTTAGCATTATGTAAACTGAAAATGATATAAATTTTTGCTTCACTCATTATTAGTGTCAACCTAGGAAAACTCAAGGTGACAGTCACAGGTAGGGATGTCCCGATCAATTTCTTTTGCAGTTGAGTCTAAGCCAGTTGATTTAATTATTGGCCGATCCTGAGACCCAATCCGATACTTTGGAAATCATCAAAAAAATAAAACGATAAAAACAAAAATGACAGATTTCCCAATTGCAAACAGTAAAAGCTGCTGTCCAACTTTAAAATATCTCCAAATTGCAGACATTTCTGAAATGCCAAACAGCCCGCTTCAAGTTTGCTCCACGTTTACGTCGGCCAGTATTGACAACTCTTCAGTAAAGAACGTAGTTATTGGCTTAAACATTTATATAACATTGTGATAGATGCTCTTGGAGAAAGAGAAATAAAACAAATCAACCTTCTTTTCTTTCTATTTTCTTTCTTTTCATTTTCATTCTCCATTGTCCTGAGTGTATCAGAATAATAAACCAATCAGAATAATATATATAAAAAACAATAATTATTATTTATTATTCAGTGGCAGATAAGCCAGTGAAAGGTCAGTTAGATTTGGATTCATGGAATGGGGGATGGACTCACGGCAGCACCGGCTGCTCACTGAGAAGAGTGAGAACAATGCGAGCTTTTACGTTAGTCTACAAGCCTGCAGTGACACCTGAAAAAAGTCACTAGATTTGTCGCTAGTTTGCTGAATTTGACAAAAAATGACCTAAATGGCAACACTGAAGTCAGCTAGGTAGCTACAACTGCTAGTCTAGATTGAAAGTTACGCCCTCTCCCCGCCTGACAAACTGTTATTATTAACGGTGAAACTTATTGTTAGACAATGAGTAAAGTATATAAATACCAATTAAATAATGCAATTTAGTGGAATAAAAAAAAAAAAATCTGGGCATTTCCGCCCTATCCCGATCATTTGGAAATCACGTGATTGGCCCCTATGTCAGATCGCGTGATTGATCGGGATATCACCATTCCCAGGTCTTCACTCTTCATTCTCATTTCAGTGACGGTGGCAGCAGCTTGGCTACATTCTTGTGCTTATGTCAGCTTCGAACAGACTGATTCGAAAACTTCGGATTGCTTTTATATGGGTTGACCAGAGTATTTATTTTTTTTTTTAAATCTAAGAGTTTGGTATCTTACTTGAGAGCGTAGCACTGCTCAGTGTCAGTTTTATCTCTTTATTTTTCTGTTGCAGGTTAGGAAAACAGCTTGAAACAGATTGGGAGAAATTAACATTCTGTTTTTCAGGGTTTTTTTTTTTTCCCCCTCTGTGAAAAATATAAAGAATGCTATAAAAATATTCAAAAGTATTTTCTTAAAGCTGAAAAAAATGAGAAAACAGATGATGCAGACACACAGGGACACCTTCCTGTGTAGTAAAATGGAAATATTGCATCCAGTATGGTGCCAGCACGGATAAATTCCCAGGCTTTATCTTCCTCTTCTCTCCCTCCTCTTGCCCTTACCCTTCCTTCTCACCATTACTTTCCCTCTCTCATCTCTCGACTTCCCCCACTCAGACTTCCTCCTCGAACTGGCTCCACATGTAAAAATTCTTCCTCTTTCTAACTCTGCTCCACATAGCCTGTCCTGTTTTTGAACTGTGAATCTGCTACCGTGACTGCCATCAAGCCCACCTCCAAAGATATACACACACAAACACCCTGTGAGCAGGAAGAGGCTCAGGGACAGACACACACCTCTGTTTTCAAGCTCGCAGATTTCCAGCAGCCATAATTACCTTATGCAAATAAGATCAACAAATAAACCATCTTCCCCTGCCGGGCGACATCATATGAGATGCCAAAAAAACCCAAATTCTGGGATTCATTTAAGTAGAACGGAGGTGATGGAGAAAATCTACCGCTTGACACTCTCAATCATGGCTGTGTATCGAATATCTTACTTCCCACAGGCCTGAATCACTGCGCAAACCGTAGTTCCTGGTACATTTACTCATAAACTTGTAGAAAAAAGCTGTTTGTTAAACTGCTCGATTTAACTCTGCTGCAGTAGTTCGTGGCAAAATTATGGAAAGGTTGTTGTGCTCGTGGCTTGTTTTTTTTTTGTTTTTTTTTTCTCTCATGCGTTGATTTCTGAAAATTGCTGCACTGTTTTTTAACAGCCTCATTAGTGAGTAACGCGAAGATATGTGAAGCTGTAGAAACTACACGGTAATGATCCTTAGGAGCGCTTTTCATTGGGTCAAACTTGTCATTAACAGTGTACCACATCTCCTGTATTACTAGGAAAGAGCAAAGAATTATTCACCTGCTAGATCTTTTTATCGTCCATTGATGATATGTTATAAGATAAATGTATTGTGCGTTTGCTCATGAAACACTAAATTACTCCTCAGTCTTAAGTGAAATAAAAAAAATGTATAAACCTTGATAATTATACCAAATAAAAGTGGAATAGCCACTCTCCTCTCCCATTTAGCAAATAAACTATGCTTTTGTTTATCGTTTCATAGACTTTGGACTTTTACCCCCTTCAGGTTAATGTTCACATTTGGAGTCTGCATATGAGCAGATTGGACAAGTAGGCTGACTGTTTCATGTAATTGTCCTTGGCCAGACTGCTGAAGTTGCCCCCAGTGTGATCATTGGTGAGATGTAGAGACATAATGACCCACACTGATTATGGAGTGGAAACGAGGATGGTATAGGTGTCTTCTTTTTTTTTTTTTTTTTTTTCTTTGTAAGTGGGTGAAAGAGAAACACTTATAAAACACTCTGTAGAAGTCGGACTGGGTCAAAAATGTACTAGATAAATGCAATGAATTTACCATTAAAAGGTAAAGTAAGTGATTCTTTAAGGTTTTTAAACCAGAACTCTTTTAGATGCATTTAGTGAATATCTCATGCTGCTTGGAAATACGCTGACAAAAGATGTAATTAAATAAACAATTAAATGCATCCTAGAACGCAAACAAAGTAGAGCCAGTTTTCTTCTTTAAAGCTATGTGTCATTCAATTCAAAAATGCTTTATTAATCCCCGAAGGCAAAATTAAATATCCAATAAGTATTAATCCAGCAACAAGACTTTTGAGATGACAATAACCATACTTTTTACTTTAAGTGACAAGGCTTTAACAAATACAAAGCCGTCATGACTCGTTTCTGTCTAGTGCCACTATGGATGCATAGAAGGGCACTGTTGTTGACTCAAATGCATGGGAACAAAAAGTTTTTTGTTAAGCTGAATTGATGGATTTATTCTGTTAAATCTGGACAAACTTTTCTGCAGACGAAAGCAGCATTCCTCCTCTACCTGCTGCCTCACAGAGACGAGGAGGTGACTGACTGTGACTGATCTGCAAGATTTAGAATCTTCAGTCTTCCTGTCAGCAACTTATTTTAGATATTTCACGTTTGTTTCCAGCTATTATAGTTTGTATTGTGATGCTGCTGCAAACATACTGTTGCAGCTCTTGAATGTTTTTCTTTTTCAAATAATTTACCAGACAAGTCTACTGACAAAATAAGTGGAAAGACAGACCGAGTAGAAGCGGCCAATAAGAGGATCCACAAAATTCTACCGGTGAATTAAAGCTTATAAACTCCCGCTCAAATGATTGATTTCTCAAAATGCTTTATATACTTGTATATGTAGTAAAGTTTAATGGTTATTTACATTTTCTTGTGTGATAAATGGCTCAAAATGGGTTAACGTTTAGGTTTGCTACTAAAGACTGCTTATAAAAAGTGAATGTTTTATTGGAAATGATTTTGTGATTGAATTACTCAGATCAACATCAGTTGTCGCTTCTTGGACCAAAGTTTCTGTTTTTGTGTTGTTTTTGAAACACAATAATACAACAATAACAATAAGTAACGATAATTGTCTGCGCCTATAGTACTGCAATGTGAAAAACATGTTATGCACAATCCAACTGTATCGTTTAACATCTGGTTAAATATCAGCAGATTTAACATCATCCAGAAATCCCTTATCCTACCTTTTTAAACGTGACATGGACGGCATTTGAGTGGCGCAAACCTAATAGCTAATAAACTGATGGTGTTTGGCTGTTTTCCTGTATCATCGCGCCCTGATACAAATGACTGGATCATTAAGAGACTTGTGCAGACCTTGATGACAAGCTGACGATGACCATTCATTAGAATCAGGTGCGTTTAAAGCAGGGAAACATCTAAAACACGCAGGACAGCACCTCTGGTAAAAAAAAACATAAAAGTTTATGTCGCTTTTGATTCATTAACACAAAATATGTTCTTCCTCACGCAGGCTGACCCAAAGGAGCTCATACGGCTGGTCACGCAGCATGTGTCGTCGTATTCGGACTATCCAGAGGAGCTGCAGAAGTTGATCAGTCAGCTGCATGTGTACAATGAGCGTCTGACAGACTTCACCCAGGCCCAGGTGCTGCGAGATCTGGGCCGTGGAGTAGACGTCCAGCGCTTCAGCTGTGACTCGGACTACAAGAAGGCAACTATCCTTGGTCTCACAGAGTGAGTTCAGTAAATTCAACTTAAACTGAATGTAGAAGGCTTCTGCTAGAGAGTGATGCACTATATAAATAAATGGAAATAATTGTCCGCTCTGCTTGACCAGGATGAAACGTCATGACTTGTTTGTTTCCGCTTGTGTGACTGTTTGCGTTCAGGACGTTGGATGACGGCGTGTATCGAATCGCCGTGTCTCTGGCGAAGCGCTACAGTGTTCCTCTGTGGGAGGTCTACATGACTCACCTCGAGTTTCTCTTTACAGATACCAGGTACGTGCACACACTCGCGCATACAAACACAATCCTGTGAGTTCTCTCGCTGCACTTTCCATCTTCTTTCTTTCATTGTCATTTCATTCTTTTGAGTATTTTCAGTTTGAAACACTCAGCCAATACATGTAATATCTAAAACACATTTTATGTTTTGATTTTAAAAGCATTAATCACTTGTGTGAATTTATTTAGTCAGAGGTATTGTAAGTCATATATTTGTGCACACACAGATATCCTTACTGCATTTAAGATTTTGATTAATGCCAAGTAAATTATAAAAGAACTTGGCTACATAAAAAGAACTCTTAAGTACTCCAGAGCAAAGGAAACGTGTAGTGACTGTGTGCGTTTGTCTTTTAGGAGAGAGAGAGGATGTGTGTGTGTGTGTGTGTTTGTCAGTCACTATTTCCATAATTTATTTGCTCTCTGACTTCATAGCTAGAGTATCTGACTAGCTCTGCACCTTTTCTTGTTTTAATGCCTTTTCAGCAGAGTTGAGCATTTTGAGTGTGTGTTTGCACACGTGTGCATCTGTGATAAATATCTTCTGCCGCATTCTGATATTAGGAAATGGTTTATGGACTCCACTTAATGATAAATTACAACTTATACCATCCTCAGCCCCTCGTACAGCTACCGTACGTGTGTGTGTGTGTGTGTGTGTGTGTGTTTACTCCAAAATCCCAGGATCATGACAAATGTGTGAAGGATATTCATACTATAATCTTGACTAGAAGCATCTGCAATATGCGTATTGATTTAACGGATGGATGGACACAGGAAATGATAGAAATATAGAACAGGGGGAAATTTAAAGGGAAAGACGTATACAGACAGAAGCACTGTGTGAAATAGAATCTTGACTTTTATCGATCCCTGCAGGGAAATAAATTCTATGCATTTCACTCATGTGAATTGTTTAGTAGCAGCAGCCAGTAAAAGCACGGTGCCACGAATGTCCAGCTTTGAGGCCAGAGTCTGGGTTAACCCTCAGTGCCTCTCTACTACTGTTCGACCAGCCGATCTGTCTTATTGTTCTTATTAAATATTGTTTCGGTAAACGTAAAGGCAAAAACTGTACACCATTTTTAAGCCTGAACAATTTTTGTGACATCTAATTGATATCTCCTCCATAATCAGAATATTTAAGCAGCAGATTTTGATAATGCCAACATTTGTATCAAAGCCAGAACTTTGGTCTGCGTAGTATCCAGTGCAGCAGGCAGGTTCACATTTTAACACGACATACATTAGAGTTTATTGACTGAGTTTTGCCTCTTGATTATTGTTGAATTTAGCAGTCTCAAAGCTCCTCCCTTTTTTGCAGATATCCCTTTGCACATGTCACCTGTGATGTTTTGATCCTTTTTTTTTAATGAATTTTCTGAAGCTGAACATGACAAAAGTAGACAAACACATTTAAAAAGAACAGTTTTCTGGAAAAGCAGGGTGAGCTTTTCACTTACTCAAAATGAAAACGACAACATACACAACTGACCCCCCCCCAAACAAAATCCTGAATCCTTCACTCAGGTTTAGGCATGTGTAAGGAAGTAATTTGTCTTTTTCATTATGTTTTTCTTCATTCGGAGACCATTTGAGTTCAGCAATTTGATTATCACCAGCTTAAAACGAGAATGTACAAAAGATTAGTAGATTTGACTGCGAATCCTTCAAAATATACATGCCCCCATGCATACCCTAATTTAATGTCCATTTTTCTCTAATTTTAACTATAATTCATGTATTACATGTAATGCTCTATTGAATAAGACACGCACCTAACGACTAAAACTATAATCTCATTAAAAAAAAAAAAAACAGTTTACAGAGGTCACAAATCATTTGAAACGAGGTTATTTTCTCATAAATGTCTGAACAACTGAACCACCTGCAGGCCATTACAATTTAAGGCACAAAAGCTTCATTCTGTGGATTAAATGCGTCATTTATTTTTTATGCAAATTCACATTTATGAATATTCAGTTTCAGGTTGTCAGGGTGACATTATTAATTTTAAGGGCTAATAAGTAGTAGTGATACAGACCAAGACTTTATGGCCGGGGAATGAAAGTGTTGATGGTGATGAGAAGTCTTCAGAATACAATAAACTTGAGTTGGAACTGAGACGGCAACTCCATAAACTGCTAAAAAACATGTTTGACAACCTGTTACAAAACCTGGGCTGTTTGTGGGAGTTTGTTCCTGTCAAAGTTTCAGAGTTTGAAACAAACAGGATTAGCCAGGGACCCCCCCCTAATTAAACCTAACCGTTTCACAGAAGCAGCAGTTATTTCTATTTGACGGCATCTCACAGACAAATGGTATTAACAGATAATATGCAGGTTTATTCTGATGCTTTGAAGTTGCAGGTACCTGTAGCTCTTGAACAATTTCACATTCAAAATGATCAAAGGGTAGAAATATGCTTTAATATAGAGCAAAAACATTCACTGGTCATGTTTAGAAAGAAAGAAAGAAAGAGAGAAAGAAAGAAAGAAAGAAAGAAAGGTGTTGATTAGTTTGAGAGATGCCAACAGAAGCACGTGCAGAGGAGGTGAGGGTGTACAGGCGGACGGAGGACGAGGGAGGTGGGTGACGGAGCCAGAGTGTGGCTCACACGGTCCTATTAACATAAAACAAACACTTGAGAGGGATCAGTCGACTGCTATACACTGCCACCGTCAGCAGTTCACTTGACTTTGTAGAAGTACACAGGAGCCCTTCTATTGACATTTTAACAACAGCCATTAAACTATCTCAATGACTTGTCTAATCCGAGGTAAAGGTTCATCTGTTATTTAGAAACGACCGTCTGATTGAACACTGCTTGGTTTCTCTCGTGCTTTTCTTATCTATTTAGTATATGTATATATATATATATATATATATATATATATATGTGTATATATATATATATATATATATATGTGTATATATATATATATATATATATGTGTATATATATATATATATATATATATATATATATATATATATATATATATATATATATATATATATTTACAACAAAAATCAAACTTAGGATTAGTTTTCATGTTCTAAACTGGAAATTGGTGTTTAACAGTACTTTACGGGTAAAGGAATATAAACATTTTAAACAACATAGATCTCCTTCACACCAGTTACTTAACTGGCTTCTTACTCTAAAACAAGGTCCGTAAGAATCCCAAGAAGCATGTAATTATGTTCTTTGTGAAAATACATTGCCTTTGGGACTAACGGGACCTACGCCCATCCCTCTGCTGGCCTGGATCCACCATCCTCTTCTGCTCTTGCCAAAGGATCAGGATCCCCTCATCGTACTGTTTTCCAGCCATATTCTCTTCTTTATTTCTTTTTTCTTTTTACCCCCTTGCTACTGTTTCAGCAACCTTGTCATCCCTCTTAAGGATCCTGACTTTGCCAAGCGAACCAGAATGAGCACGGCTGCTCTTAGTAGCACGTGCACCTCTATCACGAAGATGCACAAAGTAAAAGTCTGTTGAAACAGCGGCTATTATCTGCAGGAGGGGCGGGGTCACATACAGCACACGGCAGGAAATTCCAAGCAGAATCCTCAACCCTTGAGTCATATTAAATATTTTCTGTTGAAACCAAAGGCATGCAAAACTGGACCATGTTCCAATAAGTTCTAGCACTTTTTTAATTTAATGTTAACTAACGACTGTTTGGATGCAAGTAAACTAAACTGATCAGAACTAAGATGCACCTCAGGGGGAAAAAAAATACAGCCGAGTACATCAGCTAGGTCCTTCTTTTTACATAATCTGTAAATAATTTAACAGTTGACAATTAACGTATGTGTGTGTGTGTGTGTGTAGATTTGGTTTTGATGCATGTCTGTAACTGTTTGACAAGTGGAAGCGAATTGTCTGTTTCTTTATTTTTCAAAGAAAGCGTCAATTAGCTGTATGTTGTCTTGAAAGTATTTTCTCATAAACAAACTCAACAGTGCAAAAACCTCCCGCTGGAGAGAAATTTGTAAACAAATTAGCAGTACAGATAGCAAAAAAATGTGCTGAATAATCATCTCTCGGAAAAAGCCTTCCTGCTGTTTACCCAGGCTGTCTGATTGTCATTTCAATTGAATATTCCTCAGAATTTTAAAATATTGGCAAGTTATTTCTTCATCCAACATGTCTAAACTGATTATGTAATTGTAGGACAGAGAATAAAGGAGGGATGAGAGGAACAGCGCAGAAAATAAACCAAATTAAATTGGTTTCTTGCTCTGGTCTGCTTTTTAGAAAAAAGAAATTCTAATTACAGCATTTACAACAATGTAGCACAGCACAAGAGCAGGAGATTCTGTAGCTTCATCAGCGAGATAAGAGTGTAGCAGCAGTGGATGAGCAGTAGTGCAGTAATAAAGCTTTTGGGAGGAAATGCACTACATGGTCAAAAGTATTGGCTCACCTGCCTCGACTCACAATCGAACTTAAGTGACATCCCATCCTAATCCATAAGGTTCAATATGATGTCACTCCACCCTTTGCAGCTATAACAGCTTCAACTTTTCTGTCCACAAGGTTTAGGAGTGCGTTTGTGGTAATTTTTGACCATTCTTCCAGAAGTGCATATGTGAGGTCACACTGATGTTGGATGAGAAGGTCTGGCTCTCAGTCTCCACTCTAATTCATCCCAAAGGTGTTCTGTCGGGTTGAGGTCAGGACTCTGTGCAGGCCAGTCAAGTTCATCCACACCAGACTGTGTCATCCAGGTCTTCATGGACCTGCTGGTCATGTTGGAAGAGGAAGGGACCAGCTCCAAACTGTTCCCACAAAGTTGAGAGCATGGAATTGTCCAAAATGTCTTGGTATGCTGGAGCATTCAGAGTTCCTTTTACTGGAACCAAGGGGCCAAGAGCAGCTCCTGAGAAACAACCGCACACCATGATCCCCCCTCCACCAAACTTTACACTTGGCACAATGCAGTCAGACAAGTACCGTTCTCCTGGCAACCGCCAAACCAGAGAACACGTCTCCGCTGCTCCAGAGTCCAGTGGCGGCGTGCTTTACACCACTGCATCCAACACTTTGCATTTTACTTGACGATGTGTGGCTTGGCTGCAGCTGCTCGGCCATGGAAACACATTCCAGCTCTCTGCACACTGTTCTTGAGATAATCTGAAGGTCACATGAAGTTTGGAGGTCTGTAGCGACTGACTCTGCAGAATGTTGGTGACCTCTTCACACTATGCACGTCGGCATCTGCTTGACCCCGCTATGTCAGTTTACGTGGCCTACCACTTCGTGTCTGAGTAGCTGTCATTCCCAAACACTTCCATTTTCTTATAATACATCTGACAGTTGACTGTGGAATATTTAGGAGCGAGGAAATTTCACAACTGGATTTGTTGCACAGGTGACATCCTATCACAGTTCCACGCTGGAATTCACTGAGCTCCTGAGAGCGACACATTCTTTCACTAAAAGTTGTAAAAACAGTCTGCATGCCGAGGTGCTTGATTATATACACCTGTGGCCATGAAAGTGACTGGAACACCTGATTCTCATTATTTGGATGGGTGAGCGAATACTTTTGTCAATATAGTGCAAGTTGAACCCAAAAGATGCTGAAAGAGAGAGAATTACAACTTGAGCAGAGGGAGGACTTTTGTTGCACAAAGGAATAGATGGACCAACTAGACATGACAAAATCAGACGTGCCACTAAAACTGAGCACTGTTTAGCAGTTGCTGTCGTCTGCAGTTCTGCCTGTGGTCTGTTCTCACCAAAGCTAATAACGTTCCTCAGCAGTCTGAACTGGCAGATTTGAGCTTCTCTTGCCATTGCTCACCTGTCTGGTGTTCTTTGTCAGCTTGGAGCTAGTGTGAATTACTAGTGACATGTCAGGTTTTGATTGGCTGCCCGTGTGTGTGAGACACAGGGGGAGTACTTAGGAAAGACACAAGAGGAACAGTGAGGGTCTTCAGTTTCTATTAGTTGGTTCCAGCCTTTTTAGAGCTCATGTTGATGGTTATTGTGATTATTTACATCATTGAGCTTCTTGTCAGCTGACGCGCTGCTGCTGCACTTTATTTTGTGCTGCTCTTTATTTGATTTTTTCATTACTGAAAGCCTCCCAGCTAACCCGAGGGAAGTATAGTCTTCCTTGATGTTGTCTCAGTCTGACAGCTAAACAGAAATCCTCTCACACAAACACAATCTCAGCAGCCACAGATCGCTCAAAGCTCCTCAGTGAATACCAGCTTCACTTTGCCTTTTCAATCTTTGTATCTTGTTTAATTTTTATTGTTTGTCTAGGATTTTTCCCTTTTGTTTTTTATTTTTTTTATTTTTTTGCTGGTGTTGTTTCTTCTGTTTTCATTCTTTAAACCACCTGCTGCTGTGATTATTTATTTGTGTGACAACATATGTTCAGCAAAGCAGAGCACATGAACAAGTCATTTAATACCTGTAGGTTTACACACCTGAAATCAACTTTCCTCCTTTACATTATTTTCTCCCTCAACTGCTCTTTTTTTGTCTTGCCTCAGCTGGGTTTTTATATCAAAGCCGTTTCAATTCTTAGATGAATTCTCAGTAGTCACCAGTGAAACTATAAACTACAACTCCGTATTGTTTCCGTATTGTTCCTCTTGAGTCCAAAGTTTGACAGTTAATCAGACTCTGTTTTCCAGCACCCCTTTGCGGACCTTACCAGAGCGACTGAGAGATTTAATTCCCCTATCATCGTAACGCACTCTCTGGTCCCCATTTTTAAAAGGCGAGCCTCCACCACAGTCTGTCAATCCAGTTAAATCTCCATGTTTTTTTATTGAATACATTTCATTATTATAGAGGCACTGTATCTTTGGCGATAAGCCTACATCAATGCGCTGTATGTGCACCGCTGTTTTCAGAAAATATTATGCAACTAAACAGTCTCCAGTGCTGTTGTCCTCCTTATTTGATTTTCTGGTGATAAAACCGGGGATCTTGTCAGCATTTCTGCTTCATTTTGCTCATCTTTTTCAGATATGATGGCTATTGCTGTTTATGTGAACAACTCGCACCTTTTTTTTTTTTTAACAAACTGTGGTTTTGATGTCAGAAACTTCAAATGTGGAAATACATCTAAGCTGCTCATCTTCTCCTTACCCTTTTTCTCTTTTTTCCTCCCCCTCTACTCCCCCACCCCACTTCTAGTCTTTCCACCAAAGAAATCGAAACGCGGAGCGATGCCCTCAGCCTGTTTGAGACTTTGAAATGCGACCCTGAGGCCTTTTATATCCACATGACCAAATATGTTTTTCCCACTGTGGAGGGAACTGACCTTGGCCGCTTGCTCTACTACTACACCTTACTAGATGCTGCAGGGTGCGAGCCTTACGTCACCTCCGCCATCAAGCCAGGCTCTCATGTTAAACTGCTGAAAAAGCTTCGAGCTGTTGCCAACGGTGAGGCACACACAATTTTATTTCTTTTATTTAAATGTAAGTATAAGTATTTATTGCAGTGTCTAGTATCTATCTTTTGCAAAGCTGCGGATTATCCTGTTATTGTAACAATCATTTTAGCCCTTTAACTCCATGACACTAGTCAGTAGGTTCTGAATTCACCGGGGATGTTTTATAAGCAAAGCAAATAAACTGTTTCTAAGGATGCAAACAAAAATGGTGCTGCTTCTGAGGAGTAATGGGTCAAAAAAGCTTAAGTTTGAGGAGTTAATGTTCCTCTGTTACTGGCAGATAATGGGCCTCTGGCCTTGAATGTCAGGAAATCGAATCCAGTGTTGAAGACTCAAACATAATCCCTCATGACATGACATGGCTTGACTGATTCATGTACGGCGCCTGACATTTCTTTGCACGGCAGATAACCTTTTAGTAAGTGATTGACATATAGGATCTTGTGAAAACACAACAGCTGAATGTTTCAATAAAACTGAAAGTACTAATATTTCTGCGTGAAGAGCAGATAAAATATGCTTGAAGGCATCTCTGAGCTTCTAGAGTTGGACGTACCATCTTTTATCTCATTTTACTCTTTGATCTCATTCTGTTTCTCTTTTTTTCTCTCATCGGTTACCAGAACTAAAAAAAAAAAACAAAAAAAAAACGGATTTTAAACACGCAGTTGTCAATAAATGAAAAGGAAAACGACATCATACCTCTGAATTAGTAGTGGGTTTACCTCACACTGCGAGCTCTTTAGTGACAGCATGGAAGTAAGTGCCCTCCGAGGACGGCGTGTCACCGGGTCAGTCCTCCGGCTGGAGGGCTCAAAGCTTTGCCGTGTACGGGTGAAGATGTTGTCATTTCTTGGGGAAGTTCAGCAAAGGTCAGCCGAGTGTCAGCTGTGTTTTCACGCCTCGCTTCCTCCTTCTGCTCCTGTTAGCACCACAGCTTTTACCAATGACATGTGTCTCTGCGGAGCACACATGCACAAATCATGCACACGTGCATTTGAGAGGTCCACTTCAAGACTTGGATGCCGTTTTACATAAAACTGCCAAGAATTTATAAATTCAAGGCTTGGCCTGCCACTGTCAGTTTACACTGTGTGAAAGAGGTTTATGAAAACAGATGAATCAAATGTTAACAAAGAGCAGTTAAAAGTCTCTAGCTGGAGTTTAATATTTCCCAAAAGTATTTGGTGTGCAGTGTTGTGATCTTGAGTTTCTGTCTGTGGTAATGCAGCTCTCAGTCTACTTATTTAGCTCTCTTATACAGTTGTAATGTCCTTGAAATGTTATTAAGTGCCATTAGGTGTGCCTGGCAGTGCAGAGCTCCACAACATCACTCCACCCCATAAAACCAGATGTGAAAACAGAGATGTGACAACGTGGTTGAAAATGGAGCTGTTGTACTTAATCCCTTTGATATCATGATCAAAGCATGTCACCAATTTTTTTTTCAATGAGACCCCAAGAAATTGCCCAACTGTAAAAAAGAAAACAAAAAAAAAACGAAGGCAAGATACGACTCCTTTGAAACAATTGATGTAGACTGTTTAGCATTAAGCAGTGATACAGTTCATGTGAAAGGAAAAAAAAAAAGAATATAGTGAACTGGTGACGCATCAGTGTCACCAATAGGGCTGGCCAGCATATGAGCAAATTTGTTTTTTTAAGCGAGATTTAAAACCATACAACCAACATGATCTGATGCTTTCTCTTTCCTTTAAGTCATGTAGCAGGGTTTAAATAATTCACTCATAACTCAGTCAGGCTTAGCTTTTCTTTCTCTGTTAGTATCAAGCTGCAGGCTTACTTACCAGTTCTTCTCACCGTTCACAACTGAGCGACTTCACCTTTTATTTTCTCCATATTAACAGGCATTAATTGTAGCCGTGTGTTGGACAGACAGAAGCAGAATACCGCCAAGATCAGATCAATAGTTATAAAGTCTGTGAATGATAACATTTATTTTATTTCTGGCCCTTTCTCACAGCCCAAGTCATAATTCATGAAATCTTTTCTTCACAATATGGTGTGCTGTATTGAATTCTTCTCCAGAGCGGTTAGTGCATTCTTACCTTCAAAGTGCTGCTGGCACACGTGCAAATTCCATCAGTGCATCAATAGTTTTAACCTCAGCTTTGGACTGCAGTGAGATTGGAACGCACAATGCATAGTTGCATAGTCTCCCTTTCTTTGCAAAAACTGCAGCTCTTAAAACCTGTCTAAGCTGTTCCTGTCAGAAAGAGGAGGTCTGTGAGGTCTTATCATCCTCAGAAATTGGGGATTGTAGCAGGTCAGAGGGGTCTGGATGATCTATTATTTTCAAAAACTAAGCTTCACGATTCAAGGAGTCCAGCAGGAATGACCCCCGGGCTACTTATTGACCAGACGCAGGTACATGAAAGTCTGTGAGAAGTTGCCCTTTTCCTCTTAGTTATAAGCTTTTGTCACACTGACTTTAGAAATGGTTGCGAGACATGCTTAAAAGGTCGCAATCTGGAGCGCTAAACCTTTGCAATTTTTCAGCAGCTGAGCGTGTCATGCACAGTCATCACCAAAGAGGTACCTTGCTCCAGTAGGTAGGCTACAATTCGACATGCACTGTTGCAGGAACGGGTTTAGTAATTGATCAGCTGCACGGCTGCTGCAACATATAGTCTAACAGATGCACCAAACCTGTAAATCAAATGGATTTAAATTGATGTACTTGTACATCGTCTGACTTTGTGGCATAAACGCTCACACACAGTACGGAGTGTGTACGTTTCTATCCCTCCATCGCTCACCCACACAAACTCCTGAGACACAGCACCCATATTCCCCCTTTCTGTTTTAAGACTGACACTCAAACTGCCGCAATCTCTTCAGGCGACCAGCTTTCGGCCAAGTGTTATCCAACTTTGAAAGTGACTTACAAAAGCACACGCCAGGATGTGCCAGTAAAGAGGCAGGTGGTGTGTGTTCATCAGGATTTCAGACAGAGCACATGGTGACTGTCTGAGTGGGCTCTCTCGAGGAAGAAGATGAGATGCTGGATGGAAGAGGCAGCAGCCGGAAGAAGAGTAGGTGGGGCAAGGGTGAGACGGAGAGAATGAGAGTACATGTGTAGGTGCACGCAACTTTTATCTGTAGCTTAAGTGTCCGTCTGGTGCCGTCTGAAGTATTATGGGTGTTTGTGCACTCAGTCTGGGGAATTTTATGTGTGCGTGATTTTTGTGAGGGATTCCGAGCAGCGCTCTGAAGAGCCATCCCTGAAGGCAGACCAGTATGAAATATTTAAAGCCCAGACAGACTGTGGTGTTGCCACAGTAATGTGTCTGTCTGATGGTGTCAGGACCGAGAGCACATCACGGGATCGCTCTCTCTCTCACGGAGACAAACGCATGCTCACAAGCACAAATATATTACTCAAGAAGAACTGCACTAGTCTGCAGGATGCAGACAGAGTCCCAGCCAAACAGCAGGACAGACAGACAGACAGCGCTGCTTTCACTGTCTTTGTCGCTGATGATGTGACAGTATTAAAACCCAATCTTCAGTGTACATAATAGTAAAGTGACCTCATTGCTTCACTTAAGGTGTTCACTCGTACAAGGTGTAAGTGTAAACAGACGTGGTCAAAGTAAACGCTTGCGGTTTCACGCTGTCCTCACGCAGTCCCCGAACTGGCCACCAGTCCTGTTCATCCCTCAGATAACTCGGATAAGTAGGAACTTAACAGCTATTTTAAGGTTGTTTTTTTTTCCCTTCTTTTTAAGGATAGATTAATTGAGAAGAACTTGTTGAAGAAGGTGTAAAAGCTTGTTGCTGATGTACCACTTCCAGTCAGCAGCTCTCCTTAACCTCTGCGGTCAAGGAGAGCTGCTGGTGCAGGCTGCTGTCATTGAGAATGAGCTTATTGGAAATTTAAAGGCAAAATATGAGATGAAAACCAACTCGTAAACCTGATGCCAGTTTCTGGAGAATACTTCCCTCAAGCGGTCTCAAAGAGATGGATGTGTCTGCAGGACAATGATCACTTTCGTGCATCTCAGCAAAGGGCTCAAGGATTACCAAATAATGATCAGGGCTTCTTGTTCTTCTTCTTTTTTTTTTTTTTTTTACAGAATTTATCCCTGTTAACTGTGAGATTTTAAATTGATGGACACCTCTTTGAAACGTGGGCTGAGGTTGTTGCTTGAGAGTTGATCATGAACTTACTAAGAAAATGACAAACTCCTTGGATGGAAACCTTCTGGCAGTTGAAAAGAAACATAAATAAAATGGGCCTCAGAAATTCTTTTGAACGGTTTAAAATATTATGTCATCATACTTATTTATTACACTTCCAATAATAATAATAATAATAATAAAAAGAGTAAATGAGCTGGAGGAAAAGTGTGTGTCCCTTTCCTGAGCGTGTCTAATCGTTCCTTAATAACTCCTCACACTCATTTGTGTCAGAGAAAGACAATAACTTTTCCTTTGTTAAACATTCATTTCATGAAGGTCGTTAATATTTTTGATTAAATATTTATTTAGCAGTAAACTGACTCCTAAAGAATACAGTATGCTGACTTATTAAAAAAAAATTTTAAAAAACTGTTCAAACAGAACGTATACAAATGTTTTGGTACCCTTCCATTAAAGAAAAGGAAAATAAAAAACAATAGTTTGAAACTGACAAATTTAATAATAAATCAAGTTTTGTAAAAGCTGAATCCTGGAAATTAGACATTGCTTTTGAATTGTGGTTCAACAAAATAATTGGAAAAAAAGAAGCGAGTTAATGAAAGTTGCCTTGACAGATTAGCTGGTACCTCCTAGAAAATGAAAATAATTTGACCATAGAGACTTGTTAAACTAAGGTTTTTCATGTCAGTCAGTCTGACAATTTGATGAGTTAAAACACTGCTGTTTGGTATCTAATTAGAAAATGTAATGTCTTGTCTTGTATATGATCCACATTGATTGCTTATTCTTTTTTTGTTTTGAATTTTTGTTTATTTATTTTGTATTGAGCCTTGGGAGACAAAGTCTGCCTAATCAAAATTCCTAATTTGCTTGGACAAGCCTGGAGAATAAAGTTGATCTCGATTGTGGACATCTTAAAGCTATCAAGGTATTCTAGAGCAAAACGTACCGTCCAGTGTCAGAAAGTTTTGTCTCAGTTGTAGGTCACCCAAGAATGGCTAAAATCCTCGACTATTCTGACGTGCCCCTGATCTAAAACCTGTGGAACATCTCTGGAAACTGCTAAAACATGCAGTCTGGAGAAGACATCCATCACACCTGACCCAGCTGGAGCAGTTTGCTCAGGAGGAGTGGACCAAAATACCCGTCTACATGTGTAGAAGTCTCATTGAGAGTTCCACAATCCACTTGATTCCAGCTGTCTCCTATATACATTTTATAAGTCGCTTACCAGTTGCCGGTTAACCTTAGATTTTGCAGGAGGTTCCTGCAGGTGTTTCTTTTCAACACCTTGTCCAGCATTTTGTTGTCCATGTCTGAACTCACTGAAATTGAACAAGTCTAAGGAGTTAATATTATTCATAAAATGGTAAAAGGTCTTGCTTTCAGCATTTAATAATGTTTTCTATGTATGTGAATAATACGTGGGTTCATGAGATTTGAAAATTCGTGTTTTTTTTTTTTTTTAATGATTGTTTTACATAGTGTCTCAACCTTTTTGAAATTGGCTTTAGTACATGTTTCTTTGGGTTACTGTCCCTTTTAGTGAACCTTTTAATATTTTTACTCAAAAAGCACTGGCTATGTGACAACTTGGAAAAAGGCTATAACCAGTCATCTGCACATGGAAAACGTGAAGCCTCCAAGCTTTTTTTTATTATGGGTTGGATGGAGAGGAGAAATGATAGATTTCAAAATCATAAATATGACATGCATGTTTTTAATTCTTTCTTGCTCGCAGGTGTTAACTACAGAAAGCTGACCGATGAATCCTCTGATCCTTTGGCCACTCTGCAACCAGTCCTGACCAGTCAGAACGTGTTGTCTATTTCCAAACTTGCCAATCGTCTGCCTTTGCCTGGCGGTGGAGGGCAAACTGCCTCCGCCAGTGCAGTCCACGCAGCATGGCTGCAGAAACTGTTTTGGAAAGGAGACCCACAGCTGCTGAAGAGACCCCCGCAGAGCAACCAAGACTACCTGCATGCTTACGACACCTGCGCCAAATACTTTGACCGAATTGTGCCAGCTGATGCCATCCACTTCCTGGATAGTATTACCTTCACTTCTGATGCCGCCGAAAATGTAAGCGCGATCAAATAACATGCCATTGTTTTTCTATTAATATCTAAATTGCTGTGCAGGAGACTAAATTACTCTTTTGTCTGGGGCTACCCACCAGTCATGGCTTGTGAAAAAATAGGAAATTTCTCTGGAAATGTCAGCCACATAATTATAACACTGTGAATGATTGTCCTCCAGTAGAATCATAGTGGCTCAGTGCAGCTTATCAGTAGCGGGCCGGTGTTCTTTCTCTTTTTAAAATGTTTTTAATTGTTATTCATATTGGCACAATGCCATCACCTCACTCCAGACCTTTGCCTCCCCCCCATTTTTTGTTCCCTCTCTTTTTCCTGGTGACTCTGAGACTTAATTGATCCCTCTCTGCTTTAGACCCAATTAAACCATCCCAATTCCCAGCAGTTTTTTCCATCTGTGTTGTTTAACACCCAGATTACCTCTCAGGAGCAAGCTGTCCTTGTTCCTAAAAGTACTTCTCCTTCGTTCCATCCTTCTTTTTTTTTTAAATTCAGAGGAAAAATTTCACCTTCTGGCAATAAGTGGGACTGTGCTTGACCTGTCAGTCCACTCGCTGCCCCCTTCAGTGTGGCTTGATCGATTTCTTTTAAGGCCAAGAGGTTAGGTGGATAACTATAACTTAGACCTCCTACTGGACATATTTTATGAGGGCACCCCCCTCAAATCATTGATTGATTGTTTTCATTTTTAATAGGCCAATCCCTTCGGTAGACATGGCCTTTCTTTCTCACCTTATGACTGACAAATGTTTCTCGTGTGTGCTTAGATGCGGTCTTATAGCGTAGGCAGTCAATACAACTGCATTAATGCGATTAACACGGTGCAAGTTCTACACATTTATGAAAGAAATCAGTGTGTGGAAATACGCTCTAGCAGCCTGAGTGAAAATATCTAGCAGATTTGAAACGTAGATGTGTAAAGCCAAATGAATTCAAGCGTTACTCTTGGCATGAATTGCCATTGCTTGTGTGGTTTCATGAAAGAGGGTAAAACCTCCTGCAACACGTGCATGTCACATGCACATGCCACTCAAGCTCCTGGTGCTTTTTGTCTTGATAGATTTGGTGGTCTTTACCATGTTACGTTTGAAATGAATGTTTATAACCTGCACAGGCTCTCTCCCTGTCTTTGCTCTGTTTGACCCCAATCCTTCCCCTTAATTTTCTTTTCTTATCATTTTTCTCTTGGTCCTCGTTCCTTACCTTTGTATTCTTTCTATTCCCCATCCAGCTGAGCATCCAAGTGAGGTTGGAGGTGATAAAGCGAGCCACCAAAGCCCTGCGCCAGCTGGGCGAAAAGAGCAGGAAGAGGGGACGTGATGGTGACGGAGAGCAGGAAGGGATGGACCCAGCAGGAATGACTTTTGATGAGGCTCTGGTGCACCTGCAGCAATCACAGGCTCACCTGGACACCCTAAGTCATGCCTTCATTCTGTCACTCAAAGACAGCCAGCAGGTAGACCCCATCTGCCGTAGACTAAAGCCTTTTTCTTTTTGTGACCGAGAAAATTATCTGTTTAAAGAACACACAAAGTCTAAAAGAAAGTTATTCTGTGGATTAACATTAATGTGAGAAGCCAGGAAAAGTTTCATTTCAACTTTGTCTATCCAAAAGATTAGTCAGAAAAAACCTATTTTATGTAAACCTATTTTTTTTTTAATTTTTCTTTTGCGTAGAGGAACAGATATTTACATGATGTACAATATTCTGAAACATTTGGCATCTAATTTGTATATTTATCAGTTACAGGCACCAAAAAGAGGTGGAAATGCATAAATGTGATATTTCTCTACAGCCAAATCTTGTTTGTCTGTATAATTTCACAATAACTCAGAATCTGCATTAACAAATGTGATTTAAAAAAAATTAGAACTGCAATCTGACTATGTTGTGGGGTTCTAGCCTAAAATAGCCCCAAAAGTATAACAGCTGAGCTTCACTGGCTGCACTGACTTAATGACACAAGTAATGCAGACAAGTAAGCAATAGACATCATTGAAACCCTTTTCATTAACTGACTCTCGCATCCTTTGTAACTCGCAGACAAATGCATACACTTAATCACTCTCACTTGCTGCTCCTTGCCAGGAGGTCACCTTTGGTTGGACATACAGATGGTGTGTGTGTGTGTGTGTGTGTGTGGGGGGGGGTGTATTATTTTTTTTTGGGTGGTTCTGCTCGGCTGAGCTCTTCCTATCCTCACTGTGACCAGTCAAGGGTGTATTAATGTAAATCTATCGGCTGCTGTTTCAAATGAGCCCCAGAGTATGGGCGTGTATGCAGCACATGCACCATGCTGTATCTCATTAAGCAAAGTCACACCGACTTAGCCCTTTCTCGCCCCACTGCGCCTGTGTGCGCGCGTGTAGACAGAGAACGTTATGATTTGGCGAGCTGAGTGTTGCTATGCGACCATGAGACTGCCATGAAAACTCATCTGACCAACACTCTATGCAAGTTGATATTTAGCCCCCGTTACATCTGTGTTTAAAAGCTCAAACCTTCTTTAATAGAGATGAAAATACGAACATTACAAGGTGAGTCACAGGTGCATGTGCACACACACAGATATTGCATTCTCTGTTATGAAACTTACTCTCTTTTGGTAGAGATGAAGCCTTTGCATCCTTACAGATGGATACAAATAAATAAATAAGCAGGAAAAGGGCAGATAGGTAGAGAAAGATGGTAAAAGCAGTTCTGTAGACTCGTTGGAGTCGTATATCATGTGTATGCAACCATCTGCTAACAAAGGTGCACTGACTTGTCATAAGGGTTCAAATTACACCCTGCAGATACTGTATATGGTTCAGCTGTATGGAGTTTTTGAGACAGTCCCACCAGTACTAGTAAGGAATAGCTGATGATTAAAAAACAAAAAAGACTGACCTGCTGAATTTGATTTGGGCAAATTAGTTTTGAAAACTGTGGCAGCAGAGCAAATTCTCTCCATCTTCCTGTCGATGCAGTGAATAGGATTTAGTCAAAACAAAATCGGTACAAACCTGCTTCTACCCACCTATCCTATCCACAGAAACTACCTCCAGTACTCTCAGGCCAGCTTAGCGATATCGGCCTGGCTGCACATAACTGCAGCGTGCACTGTTGAATTTATATTCATATTATGTGCTCAGACCCGACTTGTGATACTGTCAGAGAAACAAGCTACTCTGCTGAATATCCCGCTGATCCTCCTTCGTCCTTAATCTTATGTGGACTGGAGCAGGGAATGATAAATTGAGAGCACAGTTTTACAACACACACTCTCGTCGTCATGTCTATCGGACCTAATTGCCATATTACTAAAATCTCCACATTTTTTCATCAGACGGGCTTCCCTTCCAGTGTTCCCCTGTATATCAGCGATCACAGTGAAGCTGGAGCAATAAGATATAATCAAAATATCACCCAGTCGGATTCGCTTCGATTTTATCATATAAATGTCAGTGTCCTGTCCTTAATAATTTATGAGTTTTACAAGAGAGTAGAGCACCCTTTTATGGCGACCAATGCCAACACTCATTGTGCTTGAGTTAATACTAAGAACATCTACAGCTCTTTTAGAAACCTTTGGCGCAGAAAAATCCTAGTAAATGTTCAACACAATGCAGTGTCATTGAAATAAGCATAATTTGATTACATTTTTTTTTTTTTTTTTTTTTTTTTTTTAAATGTTGCAGTTGAACAAGGTCTGGAAGTTCATATGGACGTAGATTATGAGATGTAGAATATACGTCATGATTTGCATAGTTTTGGCACTCAAGTAGAAGCATTTATGAAGTAGTTATTATTATTCAAATGTGACCTACAGTAGACAGTTGGAACCATTGTTTGTTTGTTTAGCAACCAGGGTTGAAAAAAAAACAAACACTATCCACCCCAGGTCTTCCACATGAGTGGAATCTAAATATGAAAAACAAAACATAAAACAATGTTGGTATATAATATCTGTAGAAAAACAAGGGGCTCTATTTCTTTGCCAAAAATCTTTCTGCAAGGCCTCCGTCTTCCGAAATCCCATCTTCCTCTTCTTTGTCAGTACTCTGTGTACTGATTTTATTGCCCCTTTTTATCTTTTTCTTTTCTTTCTGTATCAAAATAAGTCCTGCTCCCAGACACTTAAGTTAATTACTCTTTTTGCCACTATCTCATTATCAAGTTATGTCTCTACTGTAATTTTCTTAATTATCTGCTTTTTATTCTTCTTCTTCTTTTATTTTTTTTTTCCTGTTAAGGTTTTGATCGTTCTCTTCTTGTTTTACTCTTATTTCAGAAAAATCTGCAGCACTACAGTCAACTCTATGATTTGTCTCGCTCTGAGAGGTCAAAAATTTGCGAGTTAGCTGTAACCATGGCAACCGATGGACAGCCTTTGCTGCAGATTAGGGAGCTTCTGCGTGTGGCTGTCGGACCCCTCGACTTGTCTGTCAAAACTGTACTTGAGGAGGCTGTTAAAGGAGTCGTGGCCGCTCTCAGGTACAGTAGTATCTCCTTTTTCAGTCCATTTATCCAAAACTTGAACAGGTACAAATTGTTTTTTTTTGTTGTTTTATTAATCATTACAAAAGCAAACCTACTAATGCATGTTGCGTTAAGTAATTGGCATGTCGTTTATGTCAATCAAAGCATCCGAATAAACAAGTTTACCTTGGTCCTTACAGATGTCAAGAAAAACTTTTTTTTTTTTTTTTTATCTCAGCATTATTGTTGTGAAACATTGGTCAAATTTTGGTTAAAACCTAACTGCAACTGACATCTGAAAATGATTTGAAATGTACAAAATGACTAACTTCACGAAGTAAAAATATAATATGGGAGGGCTTTTTTAGTTCTGTCCCAACTGCTTAATTTTCCAATGTGAGGTGGTTATTATTAAACAGTTTCCCACCTTCTAAACCCATGCCCATTTAGCCCATGTTTATCCCTGTGTGTGTCTGACACACACAGTCTTTCTATTTGGAGCCCATAATATTGAAACTATATGGTACCTTCATTTGCCCATTTCCGCCCAAACCCACTCTTTGCCCAAGCATCTGTTTACCTACTTTCTAGCTGCTGCTTCTTGCATTCATGTTTGTCAGACTTGATTTAAACGCCATTAACAAGTTTTCTGTGAAATTGTATCCAAATGTAGGCTTGCAACTCCTACTGCGGCATTGTTTAAAACCTTCTTCTTCAGTAAACTTTATTGAAGATGAACATTCCACTTTGGCACTTTCCAACTGCCTGGGCATGGAGTCACAAACATTATTCTTCATTATGACTCTCTAAACACTTTCTGTTAGAAAACCTTTAAGTAGAGCTTTTCCCTCTGCAATCGTTGAAATAACGGTGATAACTGAACTCTTTGGGAAAGACACCGAACCTCTGAATTTCCCTTGAATTGCTCATCAGTATGTAAAATGCGTATATATGTATGTATGACAGGAAATACTGTACACGTGTGACTGAATGTATGAAACAGAAACGCATATTTAAGCGCTTCATAGAAGCAAGACATGGTTACAAAAGAACTGTACAAATACAGCCCATTTACCATTTAGTGTGGACCATTTAACACAATTCACTTCCTAAGTGTAGACCTTGTAGCTCATAAAAATAAAGTGCAGGACTGAATTTTTAATTGCTACGAGAATCTTGTCAGAAATCATTTTATCTTACACTGTCCTCTTCACATCAAGAAATTCAATATGTATTTCACCGTAATTCAATCTTTTTTTTATAGTAACATATCAAACATTTTTATCTACATACATTTGATTTACACCTGTTTTTTGGGTTTTTTTTTGTTATTTTGTTGTGACGATCTAGAATAAGTGAAACCAACACGAGGCCTTGGATGATGCCAGCCAAACACACCACCTACAATCTGATCTATATTTCTAGTTATCTGAAAATACATACAGTATACCGGTCCACTTTGTGCTCGGCAAGTTGGTTGGAATGTGGTGTCAGAACAAATGTCTAAAGTATTAAACTGAATGCAACAGAGGCTGCCTGTGGGAGTGGGGCTCACAGCACTGAAAAGGAAGGGAATGATGATTCATGCTGAAATGTGTGCAGAGTCCCTGGATTTAGCAGCTCTGGCAAATATACAGATGTTGTATGAGTCAGTGTGCAAAAACTACATATGGTCATTTGTAAGGATGGTTAAAAAAAAAACCCCAAAACAAACAAATCAAACACATTTAGGCCAGTTGCTATGATTTTAATGGACATTGACGTGAAAGGAGGACAGCTCTTTTATTTTTGCCCCTTGTTGCCCTGGGAGGTGCATTTCCACATTCTGGCAGACCAGTTGAGCTGTGTTTTCCTGACAGAAGCAGATATCACCGGTCCATCTGACCGGCTCGATGAATGAGCAGCAATCACCTTGATTATATTCCCGCCTCATTTCCTACTTTTTTTATGGCTGCTCAATGGTGCATGGTGCAGATAAATGGCACCTGCATTTACACACCGCCAGGAAATACTTGTGCACGCGAATAGAGCCTTACTCATTTGTATTCATGTGCACATTCAGGCACTCTCTGTAATGAACAAACACACACACACACACACACACGGCCTGGCATGGAGACGTTCATCCCTTTTTCTCTGATTCATTATCTTATTATAATTAATGCAGCCTGATACAGCTGTTCTCCCCTAGATCTCATTCTCACACACACACACACACACACACACACACACACACACACACACACACACACACACACACACACACACACACACACACACACACACACACACACACACACACACACTCTCTCAGTCTAAGTTACTGCATATGTGTGTGTTCTGTGTGTTGGGTATAAGACTGTACACAGCTTTTCTGTATGTATTCACTGGAGGCTCGCTTTCTCTTCAACTTGTAACTCTGTCTTCTTGAATAGGATAATACCTCCATGCACTGACTCCAAGTGTGTCCGTGCGTGCGTGCAGGCGTGCGCGCGTCCATTGTTGCAGAACTTCACGAAGCATCGTGTATGGCAGTTATGAATGAGCCACTCTTGTTTTTGGCTCCCTCAAAAAGCCTTGGTTCTGGTGCAGCAGGCATACCTGGGCCTCACGCTAATGGCCATCTTTTGTATCTGTCATAACCGCTCTGTGTTTGTGTGCGTTTTTGAGGAGAAAAGCTACATGTTAGAACGCAGTGGTGAAAACGCGGTGTCATTTTTTTAACATTTTGCTAGATCGTTCGTACTATATGTTGCACTCAGTTGGTCTACATGGATTGTGATTTGTTTGTAGTTTGTGTTTGTATGTGTATGGAAACGATCTCGGCAGCAGATGAGTTGACGGAAATCTTTTTTTATTTATTTTTTTCATCTTGCTTTACCCCTCCCCCACTTGCAAAAAAATAATCCTTCACTGTACAATACAAACACATAAAAGCTGAGACGGAAGACCCCGCCGCACTGAAAAACCCAGTGATGACATTCCCGTATCATTTTTCAGTGATCTCATTTACAACTCTTTTGAAAGGGAAAAAAAAGTCTTTCATCAGCCTTAAGTGATTAAATTATTATAATATTATATATTTCATCATACAAGCAGCCTGTGTGGTTGTAACTGGAGACTAATTTAATGTTTTCTCTTGCTTGCCATTTGTACAACTTTAAAAATTGTCATAACACTTAATTCTTATGAATCATAATTTGCTACAAATACTTAATTGCTGCCAGACATGTTTTAGTCAACCCACTGTCACCAGGAAGAAAACCTTTTTATTTTTTCGTGTTTTTTTTTTTTTTTTTTTTTTTTTTTAAGTTGTTATCCCTTGATATCAGGGTAATTTAAAAAATCTTATCCTAATTAGCACATTATGAAAGATCATTGTATTGATGTGTTTTTTTTTTTTTGTTTTTTTTCAGTGGGGACTCAGTCGCCCTGACAAAATACTCGCAACCCCTCAGGGTCCTGGAGACCATGGTGTCTGCTGTGCACAACAATGTGCAGAGTGGGTAGGTTACTTTTTTTGTCTTTTTGTCTTTTTTTTTTTTTTATCTTGCCACACTTAAAAATATTTTTGTTTTTCATTTTTTTGGTGCCGTCAGAAAACGTTTTCAATGTGAAACCTCTAACAAGGTTATGTCTGGTGTCCACACAACTGCAGTGAGCTTGACCATCCTAAACATAATCTAAACTGTTTGATTCACTGCAGATCCCTCTTTTCTGTTATTAATGTGACCGAAACCAAACCTGAAAGCGATGTTGCACACATTCCCTTCCTGATTTCCACCTCTGAGTCATATATAACAGTTACATCATATGACCATTACCTGGAGGAAACAAAACAGCCAAAACCCATAACAGCATTATAAACAATGATACGCAGGCAGAACAGCGAGCGCTGCTGGCTGAGTTGACCTCGATATCCGCCGCTATGCAGCTAAAGTCTTCATTTAATAATACTGTACCTGCCTGCATGCGCAGGAGGCAAGCCGATGTCAGAACAACCTGCAACAAAGGTTATTTATTTTCTGTGGCTTTATGAGGCGTGGGAGGTCTTTCAGCAACGTGGTTCAAATTTTCACTCTGTTTGCATAGGGACTGAATGGCCCATAGCAGCAAACAAAAGGTGCTTTCATGCTGGGCTTCTGTAAAATCTACATAAAAGTGGGCCACCAATTTAACTCCATTGGCCTGTACATACTGGCCCAAGCAAGAGGGAAAAATCCCGCAAATGATTGTCCTTACATACACAAAACCAGCATTTCAGCACTCAACGCCATTATAGCAGGGATGATGATACTGTCAACTTTCATCATATAAGAGTCTCAAGTCCTTTTAACAGGCTGAGCACGTGTAAGCATGCGTGTGCATGAGAGGTGCATGCATGGGGGAATGGCCCTGACATACACCCCCGGTGTCTCCTTTTATAGGCCTTTTTTTCTATCTCTGGAGGTGATCAGATTTTACAGCTCTCTGGAAATTGGCACATACGTACAGGCACGGAGACTGGGGGAAAAAGGGGGGAAATGTTCCGCAAACAAAAGCTAGTATGTGAGGGGCTGAAGTCTCCCAGTCTTCCAGTGTAACCCGTCAGCGTAACCTGAGGGACATGGTTTAATACCTTCTCCAAGTCCAATGCACATATGGACCAATTGGACAACCTCTCCACGCCCTCTTCCAGGACCCTGGTTCGGATAGCTCCTGGATGCCCAACCATGAGAAGGTCCCAAGGTGTAGAGCCAGTATATACTGGACAGATCATATTTCTTGGCCGGCCTGGGAACACTTTGGTGTCCTCCTGGACAAGCCAGGGGAGGTGGCAGGGGAAGAGGAAAGTCTGGGCGTCTCTCCTTAGGCCCCCGCCACCCAAACATAGAGAAATTTAAGTTAATGGAAGGATATTAGACACATTTAGGACATCAGTTTTGGTTGAGACCTGGAAGGACTGGTATTGGATGGGATATGACCATGCGAGAAGTTGTTCATGAGGAATAAGACGATCCTAATTGGCCCTGATCAATTCAGTGAAAAACTGCGTTAGTATGAGGACGTCGACAGTGAGTATGGATGTTCCTGAGTTACGACTTTATGCTCACGTAATGTGAACGCAAAAAAAAACAACAATCTGCGCTTATGTGGATGTAGCGGTGAATTGTCTTTGCTTTTTGTTAGTAAAGTTCAGAACCCTTAAAACGATCAAATGCCAAACGACACCTCATAAATTAAGATTTAATGTCTTTTGAAACAGTGGTTCAAGCTATTATTTTTGTCTCCACAGTATAGATGTATGGATAAATAGGCTTTCTATAAATGTAATTACTTTTGACTTGAAATTTTGAAAGACGGAACTTCTCTAAGATGTCTTCTACCAATAGCCCCCACTCCTCATCTTAAATCTTTACCTCACTTTGCCAGCCTGACAGCGGTCCCTCCTGACTTCTTTCCTCAGTGACAGTGCTGTAACTTCAGATGAAGTCTTGGCTTGGCTGCGTCCATTTTGCAGCGACGCCTCTCTACCCGTGCGGCCTCGAATTGATGTACTGCAGATCCTGGAAAGTAACTTCAGTCTCCGAGACAGTGATGTCCGTCTTCTGCTGCTGTATAGAACCCGGGCAGTCCTCAAAGACAGAGAGGTAACTCCACTGTTGCTTGCTGCCAGAAAGACTTGTGACTGCAATATATGCAGGATTTAAATGGGATATGTTACGCAGGAAATAGTCTATGGTTAGGTGTTTGAAGTGACTACCAAATATAACATAAGACAACCCTGACATTTAATTATACAGTAGAAGTTTCCAGCCTTCACCTACTTTCACATCATGCAGCATTTACTGTTCATTTGAAGTATGTAGCAGAAAGCTTGAATGGTTTTAAAAGATGCACACCCCATGGAAGAGAGGGATGTAGATTCAGAAAAGCTCACCCTGCACTCTAAAACCAGCTGCTATGAACAAAGCTGTAAAAACAAGTTGAAAAGGGAGCAGTTCTAGTGTACCATTAGTGGTAATCTGACCAAAACATGCCACAGACGTTTATTTGTGACCTCAGCAAATGGTGTAAACTTTTCTAAAATAAGAATATGATACGTCTCAGCTAAAAAAGGACAAAGTTTTCATCCATTCTCATGCATTTCTGAGAATATACTTGATGTTTAGCTTATGAAAGGAGATGTAGGTCAGGGGAGAAATGGGGAACTGAAGACTAGAACAAAGGGAGTCAACACGCTAAGATGACAGATAAGGAAATCACTTATCAAAAAGTGAAACGCTCACTGTAAATGTTGACACATATTATATACCCATTATATAAAATAACAGGCCTGCACTTATAAAACAATTCATGTGCTGCTGAAGGAATAAGCAAATCATTAATCTGTCATTCAAGCCTTGTCATGACTGCTTTCAACATTTCTATAACCACGTCACACTTCTCTGCAGATCTCTGCAATCCAGTAGATGTGTCCTCATACACTCAGCTAAGATTAAAAATGCTTTTCAAATTACAGGTATGCATCTAAATCTGACTGAGAATGATAATGTTGCACTAAAGAATACATTTTCAAAAATATATGTAAAATGTCTTGGTTGTCTTTTTCTTTTTTTTTCCTTTTTTTTTCACATAGATGTAAAATTAACCTATAAAACACTGCAAGTATTTCCAAATTCTTTTTATATTTCCAGTTCTGTAGGACATATATAATAGTATTTTAAGCATGCTGTAAGTTTGCACATGTTTATGCTTGCGTGTGCAGCTCTGCCTCCGCCCCCCTCCTCTCCCTGGTGTAACCAGCAATTGATTAGATAATCATTAACCCATAAAGACCCGGTGCAACATACACCCTTTAAACGTTGATTTTGCCATGTTTAGAGGGTCCCACAGGTCTGAATGGGTTAAGATACCTCACTAACTAATTCATGGCCCAAGCTGGTTAATTAATGTGCAAATGTATGCATGCAGCCACAGGCCACTGTCAGCACAGGTAGACAGGTGTGTGGGCCCAGACTCTTTAACTAATTGGGTGAACTCCTGACATTTGGCAGGTTCTGATGAAATACTCACACAGAGGCAGGCGCACATGTGCACTCTTTAAAGGATAGTACATCCAAGGGATCTGTTAATTAATCTTGTAAAAGAAGTCTCGGTGTAAGAATGAGATCAAATGAAGTTTTGGAATGAAGTACCACATTTTCTCATCTCTCCCCACAGCTACAAAATGTGTGAGCAGGGTTTTTTTTTTTCTTTCTTTATGCAGTAGGCTTCTATTTAACTTTGATTAGTCTATTTGTTAGTTAGAAATATATCTCATGCACACATCTGTACTGACACACAGATCTGACCCGGGCAGGACTGCATACACTCACACTCACTCTTTTATTCATTACATTTTTGCCTTTTAATTGGACCGACTTCTCATTGTGTCAACTGCTTGGCTGAAAGCCGTCGTACATTAATCTTGCTGGCTGGTGCCACCCACAAGTAAAGCTGGCACTGATGGCTGCAAGTTGCCCCAAGGCCATGTCAGAGATTCAGTAACTACTTACCTCATCATGTTAGCCATCAGCCTGACGATGAAGAGGAAGAAAAGAGAGGAGTGGTGATTGAGGAATAGAAAAAGATACTGAAAGACATGATGAGGACGAACGAAGGCCCTGAGTTGGTTATGTTCCTCTTATCTCCCCCTGAGCCCTTTACTTATCAGTGCACCTACGTCCTAACTATATGTCAGAAGTTACCTGAGAGACCAAAACACCTTCACCGTGTTCATTTTTATACTCAACCCACAAGTGCACTATGAACCCTCTGCACACATACAAATGAACACAGACTACCAGCTGTATTTCCATTACAACCATGCCGTCAAGCCAAACTTTGCAAATAAAACCGATGCCATCAATATGTTAGTCTTAGTCTAATTACACTGCATGTATGATCAAAGGCAGCTGCAAAATTGGTACACGTCTTCACACGCTGGCAGATGGCAATACTCTCAAGGCTTTACTGTAACATTTCCATGCATTAAGATTCATGTGCACACATGCTGTCTGCATGACTTAAATCAGCAATGAGATGTAACTAAAGATCCGGGTTCACCAGCGTGTCACTTTGTGCTTAGAAATGGACACCTCAGCTCTTCCCTCTCATAATTCAAACGTGATCAATGGATCACAGCAGGACAGCAAAAACTATTCGTTTTCTTTTTTTCATTCTTGTTTGTTTAGATGTGTGTAGAGACGCATTAATGGATCGACACCGTTTGTCATTCAGCATTCAAAGTTACAATGTGCTTAGTCATAATAGTGACTTATGTACAAGTGTGTGTTTTAAATCCATTGTGAATATAACAATGTTAAATAATGAATTATTTCATGTTAAATCAAAACTATGGCTGACAAATTTCTAAGATGGTAACACGAATTAAAAGTTCCTGTATGTCACCAAAATACTCGGCTTGTCAATATAACAGGTTCTGCAGGCAAATCATTTTCTTGCACGACACTGCAGTTTCTCTGACATAGTTTTAATAGAAGTTACTCTCTGAGGGGCTGTAGGAGAACTGACAGGGATCATATTTACACTTTTGCACTGGGCTGTTTTTCTACAGTGAGTTTAAAGACCATTGCATCAACCTAAGTCCACCTTCTGTTTTTGTACTGCCATCCTCGCTGTCTTTTGACACTCGTATGTCTCACATGTGGCATCTGAGTCGTCAGCAGTTTGAGTAATATATTAGTTTGAAGCTAATTCTTGGTAACAGTAAACTTAATGTTTTGTTGACGCCAAAGGTTTTCAGGTGTCAAAAAAGTTCCTTCCTGTATGTTGCTGATGTTCTTCTGCCGATTTGGGCTTGTTCTTTTCATAAGTTTCAAAGTGAAACTTGTCAGTCCACAATATTGATTAATTTCTTTGTTTATGCACCAAAAATATGAGATCATTACGATATAAGTGGTGGATGTAGGGCAAAGTGGTGATGTAATATCACACAATATACCGAATTTGTCATTATTATGCCGGGAAAGAGAGGAATTTTATGAAAATCTTTAATTCTTTTGTTTTAAACATGTTGAACAAAATTGTTGTCATTTTTTAGATTATTATTATTTTATTTTAATGACAAAATAGGCATTTCTAGCGTAGAAGTTGAAGAAAGGAGAGAACTTTCGCGTGGACCCTCTCAGTTCAAACCTCTGACATCTGCGGCCTGCAGTTCTTTTTGTTCCTGAAGTGGATGTTGTACAAAATACAAACAGCTCTCAGAGGCCTTCAGAGAAAGAGGTTGCGAATGTTTTCAGGCTGAATCATCCCACTCCTAAGAAATCATTCCACACTAAAATCAACTAAAAGTGCCCCAGTAAATTCAGTCCAAGTGTGGACCATTTATTGCAAACAGGAGTATCTGAGAAGGCCAGAATTTCATCACAGGATCCGAGGGAAACTCTGCAGCTCTTAGTTTCGGAGTGCTGTGTCTTCTATTAGAAAGAGATTGCACAAACCTGATGTTCATGGGGGACATGGCAGAAAATAGCGTTGGCTGTTGAAAAAGAACATTAGATTTTTTTTTTTTCCTTTTGATAGCAAACAAAAGGCAAAGACCAGACCTTTTTGCAATATTATGCTTTTGTACGGTCTTTTTTTTTTTTTTTACCACAGTAACAGTTTTATTGGTGAAGCCTGACCACTTCTTTTAGACGGTGCAAATTCTGTATCCGATGTGCCTGAAGATGATGAAGTCACTTGTCTGGCAGCTTTAATCTGGACATTTAGCAAATCCACCTAGACATTGATTGAATAGAAGAAATGCAGGGTTATGAAAAGATTAAAAATGAGGTTCATGTTTTAAACACAAACATTCTTGTGTACACACATCTTAGGCACTTAATCGGGTCTTCACAGTTTAGCAGGATCTGAAAAGTGTAATAATCTTTTCAGAATGGCCGTCTGACCCTCCTCCCACGTACGGTCTTTATGTTTCTCTGTGTATACACATATTTTGTTTCCATCATCCACCCAGCCTGGGAGTATGCATTCATCCTACTGAACTCTATTATGATGGATGCTGTTTAGCCCAGTGATGTCCAGGCTGGCTCAAGCTTGGCAATGCCGGTGGAAAGGCCACTGCATGATTCACCGCCATCGCCTCACACAGTCCCCATGATGATGATGATGATGATGATGATGATGATGATGATGATATGTAAGAAGGAAACGGAGAGAGCAGAGATGTAATGATGCTTCATATATATATATATATATATATATATATATATATATATATATATATATATATATATATATATATATATATATATATATATATATATATATATATAAAGAATAAAGAGAAACGTGAATGTGGAGATGATATTGAAACTGAAAGCAAGAAACACTCGCCATTAAGATGCTTTGTTCTTTCTCCCTCATTTAGCATCCCAGCACACGACTTTGTAGCAGAGACACCTTATAAGGGACGTATTAATGAGCCTAATTGAAATGCTGACATTTAGAGAGTGTGGAGGAGGGAAGGGACATTCTGGGGGAACAGGCGTAGAGGATGTGAGCGGTGACACTGGGAATAGATTTTGTGACTTAATTTTGACTGATTAGTCATAACAGTGGGACAACCAAATGTCACTGCTGTCAAGACTGGACGGTCCGTTTTGTTTGGGCGCATGTCTTTGTGTGTATTGTACACTTGGCCTTTATGTCACTAACAGCAGTATAGTTGGGCATATTTCTTTCTGACATATTTAAGACAATAATTGCATCAGAAACCAGGTGCGTGTGAAGAAGAAATATGTGCCTATTCTGCATGGGTGCATTTTGGAGAGGCTTGTTAATGTAATGCTATGTTTGCTTTTGGCATAAGTCTGAATGGTAAAGATGATTACTGCGCTAAATCCCAAGGCAGGGCTTTCATTAATAGAAAACCCTCCGTGAAGGAAGGCATCAACGTCTTCACATCTGTATTCACTATAAATGTTGCTCAGCACAGAGGGTGGTTGCAAGGAGAATCACCTGCAGGCATGCGCGTGCGCTCGTGCACGGGATGTCATCATCTAAGCTCATCACTTGCAATCATTGATTCATGCTACAAGCCCTTTTTGTCCTGTCAGTGTCATGGATTATTTGGTACGACACACTGTTTTGATGCTGTGCTGTTTGGCCTTGCAGTGTATCATCCATCTAATATGAATGAACTGAGCATAGCTGAACAGGCTGTGCAGCTGCACTCTGTTCACTCCTAGTCTGCAGGTATGCAGCCTCCCACAACCTTACCTGGTCAAAATTTGACCTTTTTTTCCCCCTTTATTTATTTATTTATTTATTTATTTATTTATTTATTTCTTGAAATAAATCTTTATTATTTCAAAATGTGTCATATTTTTCTCCTGTTTGATAAATGTGTGCTTTTTAAAAAAATGCATTTTAAGAAAAATGCATCCTTTTTATTTGTAAAAGTATATCATTTTTTTTCTTGATCAGATTTGACTCTTTGGTGAAATATACATATGACACATTAAGATGTATCTGATGACCTCATTTACTCAAAATTATTCATCCTCTGTAATTGCTTGCATGACCAAGCGTGTTTGTTTTTCACGCCGAAAACTCTGAATTCACTCTGTTAGAAGTGTTTCTCTGTGTGTTGCGCTACGTCGGAGCAGCGGGCTCTGTCATTTCCAACTGATAAGTGTAATTTGCACGCACGTGACATATGTAGATAGGAGGGCTGAAGTAATGTAACCGCCTGCTGGTGGGAAGTACGCCAGTCAAAAACCAGATGATAAATGTCCCTGTGGTATATAGACTCAATAAACCCTGGGCCCTCACAGCCATTTTCAAAGATGATAAATGTGGGTTATTATTCCATTTGAGGTATGAAATATCTTAACAAATAACAAAAAAGTGTTGTTTTTTTTTTTAAATGGGATTAGACACATGGTCCCCCCTTAAGGGCCCCCCTTAGTTAATTCTAAGTTTTGTGCGTGCGTGTGTGTGTGTGTGTGTGTGTGTGCGTGTGTGTGTGTGTGTGTGTGTGTGTGTGTGTGTGTGTGTGTGTGTGTGTGTGTGTGTGTGTGTGTGTGTGTGTGTGTGTGTGTGTGTAATCATATCGTAGTGGGTCTCAGCATTAGGCAAATGCAACTTCAGACAAAGAAAAATATTACTTGTTTCACTGTGTGTATTTATTCAGCAAAAATGAAACTTAAAGGAAGAAAAATCCTTTGAGGAATGATAATTTCCCCATAATTCACCGACATGTAGAGTCTCCTTCAGCAGTAATGGCTTGAATGACTTTGTCTCTCTCTCGTGAAGTTGTTGAGGAATACTCAACGACTAATTCAGAATTGAGGGCGGGACAAAGCCGACCCGACCCTGAACACTAAAATGTCATAAGTGGCCAACCATCCCACGTCGCGGCGTATCTGATAGCTAGCGAAATAACTGTTGTGCCTTTGTCATGGAAATGCTCTTCCATGGATACCAGACATGGATGCAGAACTTGTTCGTACCAGGTCGGAGACTCAGGCCCATGTTCAGCATGTTGGAGCAGCGCGTAATCAGACTCTTAACGCAGCTGTCAGGAGACCTTATGTGCACATCCGGCACGGACGACAAAAATGTGCACAAAAGTCCAAGAAGTCATTTTTCATGTCACGATGTGAACCGTACACATGGATGTATAACTGTTCGTAAGATCGCGAACATTTGTTTAAGACATTAATATTTTACACCCAAACAAAAAAGGTGGGGAAAAAAAAAAAAATACTTGAAATGTGTGTTTTCGAGAGTTTTTGACATGTTCAAACATACTTTGTTCTTGCCTGTATGCATCTTCTCTCCTGCCATGTTGCAAGATATCCCACTTCATCTGCAGTATATTTAAATATTAAGGCCAGTCTTTGAAGTATGCAACGCCATATTGTTAGGATAAGCTTTTCGTGACACGAAAACAATGTGAAAGAGGACAAAAAAAGAGTATTTGCTATGACAGGAACACAGCAGTAACATAAGTGGGATTCTTGTTGGTTGACAGAGTATTGTCCTTCCTGGTGTTTACACAAACTCCCATGTCGTTTGTTGTCAGATCAGAGGAATTGGCTTTTTATGTTGTTAAAAAAATAAAAGGAGTAACATGGGACTTGTATAAAAATGATGAAGCTTTTTGGAAAGGCGAAGGCAACCTGTAGAGGAGTAGCTGGACAGGAAAGCTAAGAGGGCTTTTTGGATAAAAATGAATGAGTCCAAACTGGAGGGAGAGGATTATACAAGTGCACAGAGAGTGAAGGGTCTCTTTCTAAGCAGATAAATAATAAATGTGATGGGGTTGAGAAAGCTATCTTATGGCCACAGCCTAATGCAACAGATCAGGGGTCATTGTCGTGATAGCCAAGCCTCAGCTGTAATTCCACATGTTTTGCCAGCTTTTATCTATCCCCCGCGGCTTCTTGAGGAGAGAGGGAGAAAGAGGGGGGAAAAAAAGAAACTATATATGCTCTGTTTTTAACTCGGAGCCCGGAGAGAGAAGCACAACACTTTGTCATCTCAGTGGGATCACTGATGAGTCAGTCAAAAAAAAAACAAAAAAAACACCAGAGAGAGGAGGCAATGTGATGAAATAAACAAGAAAAGACGGGATGTGGAGAGGGAGACAGATGAGGGGAGAAATGAGGAGAAAATAGCCGGAGGACAGTTGAAGTTGGGAGTGGGCAGCATAGAGCCAGTTGAGGAGGAGGGAGAAAGTCGGCGAAATCCAAAACGAAGAGGACAGACTCAGGTGCCATCATCTTTTTTTTTTTTTTTTTTTTTTTTTGGCAACTTCTGTGCTGTTCTGTACCAGCAGTTAAGCTGATTGTTTATGATTCAAACCCAAGCTTACGTATGAGTGATACAATCACTTCCACGTATTATTTTTACACTAACGTTTAACCAAGTCTAAACCGACCCCGTCCATGCTGTCCAGCCTTGTGATGCTATAAGCAATGACACGTCATTCGATATGTCGGTTTTCGTCTTCCTCACACGTCATATAATCATCACGCTTATGTTCAGAAATTGAGGCAATGATAAAAAAATATACTGTAAAAGGTAGCTGGCATATCTATGATTTATATTTATGTGTGCAAGTGGGCCATTAAGTCGAGCAGATTTGTGTTAGGATGGTTTTACAAGCTTGTTCTTTCCTTTTTACACTGATCTCTTGCTTTCTAACCACTCCCCTCGCCTCTTATCTTTTCTCTCCTTCTCTTGAGGCATGCGCTGTTACGTGTACCCATATGTCATGTTATACAACGCGGATCCTCCCCAGACTACAGGGCGAGCATGAAAAAGCATAATGAAGTGAGGAAGGGGATAGAAAAGTGGTCATTGTTTGTCATTGCACTCATGTTGTCATGTCTCACTTTGCATACACAAGGATGTGCGTACACTTATCTTTCTTTCTTTATCTCTACAGGTTTTTCTTTCCTCTCATGTTTCCTCTGCCTGTTTTTATGTTTTTTCACTTTCAAGTTGTAACACACTCCCCCAGCCTCACGCAGGTCCCTTTTTGGTGTTTGCCCTTTTGGTGTTTGCTCCCCTTTGCTCACATTTTGTCTTAAACCCAGAGTTTCTCATCATCCCCGTTCGCCCCGTCCCCTCCTCCAGTCTCCATGAAGTGTGTGACCTCTGCAACTTTATTCTTCCTGTCGCAGGGGACATTAGCCAGAGCAGGTCAATGAATATTGATGAGCTCACTCAGAGCCCACTCTGTAAAGGCCAGACGCAGAGATCCCCGCATCCCGCCGGCTCCACCGTCGCTCTCAGTCCAATCCGATGACAAGTCCATGTCCCGTGTTCTCTCTTTCTCCCTTCCCATTCTCTCTTCTGACACTCGGGTCAAGGACTGATGTAATTGCCTGGTCTCCAAGAAGATTATCAGGCAATTTTGTTGATAGGGGCAAAAGTTCACTTGGGCTTTAACAACAGCTTATAAGAGTAGAGGAGGAAACCATTGATCTTTGATTTGGGTTTGATTTTGAAGGCTACCAGTTTAATGGGATGCATTACTGTGAACAAGTTGCCATGAGCAATGTTGGCTTTTGTTGCTCAGAAAATAAATTTAACTCCTTATTCTTGTTCACTATTTGTTTTTTTTTTGTTTTTTTTTTAAAAAAAAGCAGCTTATTTGATGGAATACTGCTGCTCACTATGATGATTGGCAGTCATAATATGACGTGACGAGTGAGAAGGAGAGAGCTGTCAAGACGAAAAGATGATGTTGGCAACACTGATCATTAACCTGTCCACCACGGTGGCACGTATGAAGGTGATGATGTATTGCTGCATACTCGGGCGAATCAGTCGCAGGGTCATCTCATCCTCAGACGAGATGACAGGATCTTTTGCTCGTGTGTAAGGCGGTGACTTGAGTGCACAATGACATGGGCAGTTCATGATTTCATTTGACGCTGCGCTGAACTTTGTCACAGGCTTCCATTTTTGTCCAAGTGTACTTTTACATCACGTTTGTAGCATTGAAATAGTGAAGCTGAAAGCTTATTGCTTTTCATAGCGTTCCAGAAATATGCAAGTTTTTAAAACTCTCTCGAGGTTATAACTTTTCAGATTTTACCACCATCTTATCTTTTTTTTTTTTTTATCAAATTGTTTTTTTCTCTTTCCAGCACAAAATGCAAATATGAGTCAAATATAACCTAGATACATGAAGAGTTTGCTATTTACTCAGTATACAGTTTAAATCATTAAAAGCATCTTTTTTTTGCTTCTACAGCACGCTTCTGAGTTTTGGCATATACAGCTGATATTGATACTCGGTATTCAACTCACCTTTAATGTTAAAGTCATAGTAGGCAATCTGATTTTATTTTACTTTTTTTTTTACTTTCATACAATTTTTACCACATTTAAACCTCAACCCATGATTCCAGAAGTACATGCCATTTAATATTGTTAGTGTAAAGACTATCATTGACCCCGCTATTGGTTTTCTGGTGCATTCGGCGCATCAAATGTGACGCACAAAAAGAGCATCTGTCCATCAGTCTGAGTGGAAATTTTAGTTGTCAGATTTACTTGACCTAGTCTTACAAGTTACCATAATAGATGGAAATAATGATTTTTTTTTTTTTGTATTAATGTTAGAATTTCTTTTCTGGGCTCTTATGAAGTTAAACGAATGAAGCGAACCGAAGCTTTCAATAAAATCTACTTCCATAACACCTATAACAGTACAGCTGAGAATAATAGAATAGAAATAAGATAATAGACTAATCTAAGACACTTATGCTCCTATTCAAGACCATAAATTTATAATTAGGACTTCAACACTTTCAGCCAGGCACATCTTTTTTTCAGCCGTTCTTTGACAGTGCTCATTTCAGACCAAACGGTTTGCATTTTCAAACCGATGGCCTTAAAACACCTGTGGAAAGTCGAGAAACCAATAAATGTCATAGGCACCTGTCACAAGTAAATCTGTGTGACGGCTTATCCTTAAACATTCACCGTCTAGCGCACACTGTTTCTGAGACATCGTAGTGAATGAAAAGTCCAATTCAAGCAAATAATTTAGAATTTTCCTTTTAATAGCGTTTATTCTTCTCCAGACCCTCTGTAGTGCTGGTATGTAGACCGACACTTGAACTTAGAGCAGTTTTTTTTTTTTGGTTTTTGTTTTGTTTTTACAACAGTCCCGTTTTCTATGATAGGTTACTGAAATAAAAATTGAAAATGGTAGTGTTGGGATTTCTTTCAGGGATTTAAGTGTTGGCAGGCATAAATATTGTGAAGATATGAAAACCATAAATATCAAAAAAAAGACAGACTCGCACAGGAGGATGCCTCCTTGTACTGCAAAGTTTCCTTGTGAAGATTTATCTGTATTGCCCGTGTGTTTGTTTGTGTCGAGATTTTTTTTTTTTTTTTTACAGTATTACCTTTCGGTGTCACCTGTATGTTGAAGGCGTTCAAATTTAAAAGACTTCAGTTGGAGACTTTGATGTTGGAATATTTACCCTGCGAGAGCTTACTCCCGCAGGAAAGACTGGGACATATGGAGTGAATTATTTCAAGGATGTTTATTGAAACGACGGCATTCAGCTTAATGTGTCCAAATGTGCGCGCACACCTGAGTGCCTGTTAGTATGATCCTCGCTGTGTTGTGTGGTGTGACTGTTTGCTTGCATGTCTGCTCTAAATAAAGAGAAAGCGCGCCAGTAACTCTCAGGGGGGGATCGGATGACTCCACTTTCATCTGTCGATCCTTCCCTCACACACACATGCATCCATTGTTTCACTATATGAAACGAAAACATCATCTGGTCTTGTCTGCTGCAGTCTTTCATGTCATCCTGATTTCTATCCTTAGTGAACTCTCTCTTTCTGTGTGTTTCTCTGTAAGGTGGCGAGAGAGAGAGAGGGAGGGAGGGAGGGATTTCACTCATGTGCCTTCTGACAACTTTCTGTTTTCCTTATCGATTTGGTCCCATCTCCCTCACACACTTGCATGTTTCTGCTACTTTTCCCCGTGTTAATATTATCATGCGCTGATAGCTGGGATAGACTGCATTGCAGTTTAAATCTACCAAGAGAGATTAGATCTGACTCCATCTGCAAGCTGTTCTGGGCAAACCACAAAATCTTCTGCTGTTGTTTCCCTATTAAAAAGTGTAAGTTTTCTTGAACAGCTCTTCAAAACGTTCACAGCTGCTCACAAGTGCTTTTGCCTTTAGTTTTTTTTTTTATATTATAGAAGAAAAGTGTACATGCTCACTTAAGTTTTTACAATCAAGCAAGCCCACTGTCAAAGTGTCCCACGCTAATTATATTGCTTTCAAAGGCAGTGATGTGTCCTGAAATTTCATTTTCACTCAGCAATCTGTGAACAAATTGGAGCAGGTGGGAAATGGCCATTTTACAGTATCATACAGTCGCCGCCGCATTCAGTTTTTCACTTTGTCCTGTCTTCAAAAGTAAAAGGTTGTCAGAAAGCAATAAAGTAGCTGCTGGTAACTACCAGTTGTCATGTTTCATTTACTTCACCCTCCCCCTGTCTGCTTACATCACTTGTATGCTTACCTCTCGCTTTCTCTGTCCCGGTGTGGCATTTTGCTGAAAGCATGGCTACTTGCAGTCACTGCGGGCAAACCGCCTGCGTTTGTCATGATTTAACAGCTCTGTTTTCTGTGACAGCAAAAAAAAAAAAAAATGAATTAAAAGCAATCCATGCACTTGACCATGGCACTCTTTTAATTGTGTTTGTACATTGATTAACATATTTACAAGTAATTAAGTACACATTTAGTAAGTTAATGTTTGTTGACTAGTATTGGTGGCTGCTGTTGGCTTGCATGAATGGTTTTGTGGACAGTAAATGTGTGTTAATTCTACGTGTGGCTTTTAGCTTTTACAGCTCGAGGCTTCTTATGTGTGCACATCTGTAGCTCAAAATGAAAACGGATTAAATAAGTTTTTTTTTTCTTTTTTTGTTGGTGTTTAAAAAATATTTATTAATATCTTATCCTAATACACTAAAGTAGTTTGCAGTGCTTTATGATTCCAGCGGCATTACAGCAGTACACATTACTGTTTTGGGGAGGAATTAATAAATGGTAATGTGAAAACTATCCTTCAAGCAGGAGAGTATTAATGGATTTTTTTTTTTTTTTTTTTAAGCCCTAATTTTTATATACATTTTGATATTGCAGTCTGTAAGATCTCATCCTAAGACAGGTGAGACTGAACTATGTGCGTGTGTGTGTATGTGTGTGTGTGTGTGTATATATATATATATATATATATATATATATATATATATATATATATATATATATATATATATATATATATATATATATATATATATATATATACACACTTTTTTACTTAGTGTTGCTTCCAACACCAATCATCTTTGTCATATTGGTGAATTGCAATTGAGACGCATGTGAAAGATGGAAAACCAAGCAGAGCAAACTGCATATGGACCTAATCCTGAATCCTGATCCTTCTCCTGACTGACGAACATTTTCACTTCTAAGTAGATTTTCTTTTAATACAAAAATACAAATTAATCATCTGCATAACATCATTGGTTACATATGCAAAGCATGAATGATCTGAAAACAATGTCAGCTTTGGAAATACAGACTGATGGGTATGTAGGGGTTTATTATTGAGTGATATATCTGAAATGGAGGTGAAAAGAAAAACAAACAAAACAAAGCACCTATGCCCAATCTAATTTATCTCTCTGCTAAATGTTGTGGTTCTGGCTGACAGACTCATCCTCCCTCCTCTTTATGCCCTTTGCACTGTGTTTTGTGTAATGCAGAGAAAAAGTAGATTCTAATTACTAGGTATAATTAATTGCCATCCTTCCTTGTTAAGAAAATAAAAGCCTCACAGTCACAGTAATTGGCAGTGATTTAATTTATAGTTGACGCTTGGTGAAGTTCAATATATTTGTGTGTGCATCTGTGTGCAAACGAGCGTGAGAATTTTGTATATAAAATCAATTACCGATATGTTGGCATTTGGAATATAATATACTTTCTACAGAGACCTCGTAATTAAAGTATTATCAAGCAATCTCGAGTTCTAGCTTGGCCTCGAGTTTCCAAAGATAATGAATTTATGTGGTTTTAAAACTTCAGTATAGAGAAAGTCTTCAATATTCAGTATTGGATTTGATGTCATTGTCCATCAGCAATATTATTATTGAGGGTTATTTTAATTATTATTTAGATGCAGTGTTAGACAGACTCAGTAAAATGACTTTCTATTGTAGCTTTAGTGCAAATTCTTAAGACTTAAACAAAACAAGGCTATTCCTCCATGCCCCACATTCACAGTTTATTTTCTGATATCACCTAAATAGTTACCTATTGTTACTAATGCTTCATACCATGATATTTTGATATCAAACCATAACCCAGTATCACTTCAGTTTAAAAATGTCCTCTTTAGACAAAACTAAAGCTGGCACTTCAAGTCTCCTTTTCTTGAAGACCACTCTTTTATTTAATATTTAAAGAAGAGCATGGATGGGTTTCTTGTTACTAGTGACAATGGAGATGTCTCTCATTTCTATCTTGTGGGAGGCCTTTAAGAGTGTAATAAAGGGCCACATCATATTCAAATCCTCAAAGACGAGAAAGCTCAATAATTGGCTTAGAGATAGCGGAAGAAAATGCTCCCATTACTTGAAGAGAAATACAGATCCACCCATTTACAATAAGACTATAATAAAATTTTGAAACTGAAATACTAGTCTCATACAAGTCTCAACCGCAACCTACTTCTAAAATTAAAAGAGAAACACTTTGAGCTCAGAGACAAGCCAGAGAAACCATTAACACGTCAGCTCAGAGGTGAACAGGCTACATGCCGTACACAAGATCACAAACCCAAAGAAGATGAATGCTTGCTTTAGCGACTTCAGGGACTATAAAGAACTGTATTCGAGCAAACTGAATAGTAGTCGTGCAAATGTCTGCAAATTCTTTAAGCATCTAAATGATTTTCCAAGCTGAAGGAGTCCTGTCAAACTTGGTTTGGTTGTGAGACTCTGGAAGCAGCAACAGGTACCGCACGCCTGTGACCTCGGTGGATGCTGAGGCAAAAACTCAGGTATGAGAGGAGTGTGTTACTCCAACATTGTTTATTGTGAGGCTGGGGTGCTGCCGACCTCATCTAGGGAAGTCATCATTCGTTAGAAGGAATACTTCAATATAGAAGGAATGATGGAAAAAATACTCAACCTCAGCAGAGTGCCGACTCTGAGGTGGGCGCTCCTATTACTGGGTGTGGGGTTGCTGAAGTAGATAAAATGCTCCACAGTGGAAGTACTCCAGGGGCCGGGTGAACTCCAACCCTGAGTTTTTCAAGGTTGGAGATGTTTTAGGACTGTCTTGATTGACATTCCTCTCCAACAGCATGTGGACATCCGTGGCAGTTCCCTCTGGATTGGCATACTGGGGTGGTGGCTCCAGTTTTTAGGGGCCACCACTATGAACATGGGAACTGGAGCGTGTAGTCCAATTAAAGGGAAATCACACTCTTTAGCTTTCCAGGTAGGGTCTTTGCAGGGGTGCTGAACAGAGTCTGTTTCATAGATGGTGATGAGACCTAGGACACGCTGGGGGGAGTCCATCTCTTTGCTGGCTTGGGGACACCTCTGTATTTCCAAGGAAGAGATAAAGAAGGTAGCTGGGGAAAGGGAGATTGGGGCCTCTTTGCTTAGGCTGCTGCCCCTGTAACCCAAACTTGGATAAGTGAAAGTTGATAGATGGATGGATGGATAACGCCTCAGTCTCTAAGGCAGACCTTTTGAATGCTATACAAGCTTTCCCTTCTGGAAAAGCAGTGGGGCCTCATGGTTTCAATTGTGAAAATATAGGAATCGTTTTGTGAAAAGATAGCTCCTCTTATTTTAAAGATGGTAAATCACTCAGTGAGAAATAAGTCTCCCTGGTTCCCTTTATGTGGCAAACATTTTCTTACTTTTGAAGGCGAGAAGGGATAAGTGCATACAAGTGAGCTGTAGACCTATCTAACTTGTGGATTGTGATCGTAAAGTAATAACCAACATTTTTGCAACAGAATTGGGTAGCGTTATTGCAACAATCTTATATCCTGAGTAAACTTGATTTGTCTGTGGTAGATGTTTGTTTAGTAATGCACATTTGCTTTTAAATGTGTTATACTCCACCTTGGTAAAGCATACACAGGCTGCCGTTTTATCTCTTAATGCACAGAACGTACTTAATCATATCGAACGGGCGTGCATGTTGGAGAGCGTTAAAATGATTTGGATTCTGTAATGACGTTATAGAATTGGTAAAAATAATTTTCTATAATCCAGCATCTCGCATCCTTTCAAAAGCAGCTAAGAAACAGCCCTTTGTTTTACAGCATGGTGTGAGGCAGGGTAATGACCTCGCTCCTCTTCTTTTTGGCTTCGCTCTGGACCCATTTCCAGTAGGAGTACTGGCAACCCGAGAACCCCAGAACATAATGTGAGGGGGCGGCACAGCGGGGTTCGCAGGCCAGAGCATTTCGGGTTTCACTTTGAAAACTGACGAGAAGAAGCAGCGTGGAAGGCGAGTTTTTCAATCAACGTGGCTTTTAGAAACGCGAGAAGAGATTTAGAGGAGATTTTCATGTGAAATTGATGATGTCACCGTGATGTTGAGTTTCTCAGGTTGACTGTATTAGGTGTCAGGTGTCCACAGTGGGAAGAATGGTAATATTAACAGTCTGTTTATCATTTAAATTAGTTACCACTCACTTTACTGAACTGAAGATCTCCAAAACCCCTAAATGACATTCAAACTAAACCTCTTGTATGTGATGAATACATTTAGGTCTAATGTCAGGAACTTAGTGATTGGTTGTATAACTCTTAGTGAAATGGTTCAAGGTTCCTGTACCTCCTCTGAAACATTTTTTATTTAACACAACTGGTGTTCTTTAAAAAAAACTCAACTCTGATATCCTCTTATTTGTTTGAGCAGATAAACCCCCTTGCATTTGTCTATAAATAAATATAAAGGGTCTGTCCAACATTAATAACTGTTAATTTAGTTTTTGATTTTTCATTTAATTTTTATTGATTCATTCCAGACGTGTCAAAACCATTGTAAAGAGCATAATAACGTTGACACTAGTATGAATCTATAAATAAATAAATATACATATACACATGTGCATACACACACTTTTGAACTTTAGAACCCCTTGTTAATAAATCTATATAAATAAATGAATCTGATTATCAATTTATGCACACAAAATAAACAAATCTGTAATGTAGACTTTAAAAAGGTATGGAAACTGCTTTTGTTACTAGAGACCCAACAGTATAACTGAGCTCTGCTTCAATGGCATATTTTACCACATGTCCTGTCCTGGAAAACTCACGAATGTTTTTTTACTTATTATTTGACTTGTCATACCCGTTTAAAAAAGCTTTGAAAAAGTTTTGAGTATTTGTACTCAGGAAGCTAATAACAATGACGAACAAGCTCCTGGTTGCAGTTTACGTTCAGTGATGGTTTTGAGAGCTTTTGATTAGACTGAGAGGTTTGTACAGTTGCTTACGGTCCCATTTCTGTTTCCCAAAATGACCTTCATTTTCAGAAGATCCTGAGCTTAGCTTCGCTCATTTATTCCACCAGCCTCCATCATAAAGCAGTTGTATACAGCAGTTAGAGATCTGTTGTGCTGCCACTTATTAAAGATGTAATTTGACTCATTAATTAGTGGTCCAGCTAATGTCTCACATGCAGATAAACCTGCTGCATGCTGCCGTGCCTTTGGTTTAATCAGACGTTTCATAGCAAGGTGCTTGTATGTTCTGTCAGTGGAGCATGTGATCCTTAAAGCCGCAGGAGCTTGATTCAAGCATTTTATATATTTTTTTTTCTTCTCATTAAATATTTACGTAAAATTGTGCACACTAATTTTCCTATGCCATCCCTTATAAAAAGGCTCTCGCGCCAGTATTTTTCTAGATTAAAGATTTGCTCTGTAGAGTGAACGGGGTCATTCACATCACTTGTCTGGAGCATAGATGGCCAGTACCAAAAATTATGAATACATCACTAAAGTAGGGTGGGGGTGTGTGTGTGTGTGTGTGTGTGTGTGTGTGTGTGTGTGTGTGTGTGTGTGTGTGTGTGTGTGTGTGTGTGTGTGTGTGTGTGTGTGTGTGTGTGTGTGTGTGTGTGTGTGTGTGTGTGTGTGTGTGTGTGTGTGTGTGTGTGTGTGTGTGTGTGTGTGTGTGTGTGAGAGAGAGGGAGAGAGAAACCTTTCTCTGCTGCAGCCATGCTGTTACGTTGTAGTTTTCCCTTCAGAAATCAGCCGCTCTCTGAACTGTTAAATCACATTAGAAGCCAGCCTTAGAGAAGAACATTAATTACTTTCCTTTCACTCTACCTACCACCTCCTTCTGTTTTTCTTTCTTTCTTTCTTTTTTTTTTTTGTATTTTTGGCACATTAACCCTCCCAAGTTCTTTTTCATTCTCTTTTCTCACTCCGACTTTTACTCCACTCTCTTTTTCCTCATTGAAGTTTAAATGAAGTTAGACCACAAGCGACTTTTTCTTAATAACGGTGAACTGTGCCAGTACACATCAAGGTTTGCACCTTCTATTCGGTGCCTTGTTTGAGGCTTTGATGCCCGATGGAGTTTGATGGTTGGCGAGATTGCTTGTGTGTGATTCTTCTGTGATTCTTTGTACCCCCTTTGGCAGGATTGTCCAGCCCACAAACAATTTAATTGTTTGGTTGACAAGCTTGTTGAACATGATCATGTGAAATCAATGAAAGCTGCCCGCCCTTTTTATGTACTGGAATTGCCTGACAAAATAGATCAATGAGATGAACTTACCAGTAGATCATGCTGCTGTTTATTATTGTTTGTTCAAGGAGGAACTGCTAAACACTCATCATTCACCTAATTTGTGCGTCACGATCACCGTAAAGCTTATAATTAAACAAAGGAATCTTCACAGCAGGTTTTTGCTTTTTCTTCTCGGGCTGAGTTTTTGCTTTGTCTCCACCAGGTCCAGATAGAAGATGTGGAGGATGAGGACAAAAGGTATGCCCTTTTCCACGAGATGCTGGACGCAGCACAGAAGTGGGAGGACTTCCAGCTGCTCATGCTTCTCTTACAAGCGTGGCCACCTATGATGAGGGAAGAAGTGTAAGCCCAGTGTTTTCTTTTTATTCTTTTTTTAAAGTGTTCTGTCAAGGATAAAAGATTACATGCATCCAGTGATGATGAGGATACTCGTTTTTTGTTTTTTTTTTTTAAACAAAAACCATTGTGTTTCCAGTTTGGCAGCCAGATATCATTATGATGTCCAGTACAATAATTTATTATGTTGGGAGTGCATTTTACAACAATCCCTGAAAAAGAAAATGAAAAAGAAAAAATCCTGGCTCTTTAAACTTGAACCAGTGAGGAGGGGCAGCCTGCCAAACCACAACAAACATTGCTCCAACCGATCACTGACAGTGGGAGGGATTGTGCTCGAGTTTGCCGGGATATGAAGGGAGATGCGTTTTATATTTATGCTTCGTTCAAGTATCAACAGACGAGATGTCATCCAAAAATTGCGTACCCTTCCTTTAAGGGAATCGGTAGTACCTAAACTAATCGCTACGTCAACAAAATTGGAAATCTAAAGTGAATAATACAGTATTTTATTACAACAGCACAGAGATGAAGTTTATTGAGCTGTCAGTTCTCCAAGTTCTTCGAACGAGATGATCAGATCTGAAAATAACATTCTGTTTTACATCATATATGAGCAGCCTGGTCCACATTGGGAGGAAGTCCAAATACCCCAGGAGGCCGTCAGTGGTTTTGTCATGATGTCCTAACAGGAATGTTGTCTAAATACCCAGTCAGTGTTAGGGAGGTGGTTTTGTATTTGTGTCTATATTTGTAGTCTTATTCTTAATTTTGTATATTCTTGTGTCCCATCACACTATTAGTGATCCTATCTTTAAACTTTTTCTTTTTTTAAATGCTTCTGTCTCCGAGTCCTCCTCTTCTTCTCCTTCTTCACTTTTCTCACCTTCAACAGACATGAGGGGAAGTTGTCTTTTCAGCCTTTATCATCGCATCTTCTGATGTGAGTTTTCCGCTGCAGCAGCTAGTGAAAGCCGTTCCCGTAGTTATAGGAGAGGAATATCTAGCTGGTTTAATGAACATCCAGCTTCTTGTGCTGGGAAAAATGAGACATCGACCTGTAGGGCCCCGACTTCTCTCAGTCATAAAATATATCTTGCAGTCTGTTCCCAGTGCACAGTTAAAACAAGGGGAAATTTCCAGGCAAAGCTCCAGCAGGAGAAAGAACATATAAAAAAAAATAAAATAAAAAATAGTTTAAATTATGTTTGAGCCTGCAGCTTATTAGCTTGGATTAAAAAAAGTGGAAACATTTAGCAATGGCATCTCCAAAGGTTAAACATAGCTGTTAAGTGTTATTTTTGGCACGTTTTACGTTTAAAAACAACAGTATGTGCGGTAGTGGGGACTCGCGTGTCAGCGCTGAGCTTCGCTGCTAGCTGTTGACTCATGCACGGCACAGATATTGATTTTCTCCCAGCAAGAAAACAAACAAGTAACTAAATGTCAAACATTTCTTTAAGCACTTGTACTGCAGTCATTACTCACACACGTTTTTAATTTGCTCATCTTCCTGTTTGCATCTCTTTAACTAACTTATTATTCACGTAGTCATATTTTTGATTAAAATACAGTTTATACTTGTGTCTTGGAAACCGACATTCCAATAATCTAGTAAACGTCTGTCCTTTGCAGCTGTCATTGTGGTGGTGTCGATCAGCGCCTTTAAAAAGTGTGTATTTTTTTATCATTTGTTTTGGGACAAAATATCCTCTTACTTATCTGTTTACTAGGGGACCCTTTGCGTTTTAGTCCTACACAGTCGACAGACACGTGCATGGTTTGAACAGCAGAGGTGCACGCAGACGGTGACATTTTAATGGACATCCTCTATGCAGTGTGATCTCATTTCACTAAGAGTGGGTATTGGAAATTGTGTCTTTAATCATTCAGTGACACGTGTTGTGGCCATAGATGTTTAGAGCGGGAAATCACGGAGCTTTAGGCTCTGGGCTTCTTGCACCAGCTAGTTTCTTATGAGCCTCCGTGAGAGTTGGCTGTATTATCGATAAGTACCTAATGATGTGATAGCTCTTCTTCTGCTCCGTTGTTCTCGATTAAAAGTGAGCTGTACTGTGAGGACCGCAGGGACAATACAGACTTGTGCTGTCTGGAGTTTATCCTAGCTGCTCAATCAAAGCAGACCATTGTTCAAACCGTTTCGATCAGTAATTTTAAATGAGACTTCTCCAGTTCTTCTTGGTGGTCTGCATTTATCAATGGATCAGCTGTATAGACTGATGACTTTGTTGGTTTCGTGCCCAGTATGATATTATTATGGACACTATGCTTTAGTATATCTATCTATATGAGCCCTATTTAGACTTGGAGGATCAGTCCAGCTTTGTCCTCATGACCTGCTTGAACTCCTACATGTCTCCGGGAGCAGGAATTCAGATTTGGCTTTACTGACCATTTCATAAACAACATTGATCATAGTTCCTCGTAACCCAAAGTAGCTTGCAGTGGTTTCACATCAAACTCGCGTTAACAAGACGAGCTGTGCTACTCCGTTCACGTATCATCGGTTTCGATGTCGCAGCACAGAGAGATGGCGCAGGTCCTTGGAGGCCACAAATGAAACCTGGAAACTAACAGAAGGATTGAAATCTTCTGTAACTGACGCCAAATCTTTTGATAAATGGCAAAGAATCAAACACCAGAGGTGTGATTGCTTCCATCGCTTTGACATAATGAGCAGAGATACTCAGTTTTAAGCATGTTCAGCGTTCAATTGGTGTTTATATACCTTTTTAGACTAACAATAAAACCCTAAACGTAAGTGACAGAAGCAGTCACCTTAACTAGCTGGTACTGTGTTACACGAAAGAAGTTCTGCAGAACCTGCACCTCCACGGTTCCTGGAGACGATACAAGGCACAAGCCCCTCTGCAGGAGGCTATACAGTATCGCCGTTGGACTTCATATAGAGTGACATTTTTCCACCTGAGATTCTTCTTGGGTTCCTTTTAAAAGCTCAAACTGTGGAAATCGTTGTTAAAAAGTAGAACAGTTCTTCTCTCTACTCTGGATAAGAGAGAAAACTTTCCGCATAACAATTTTTTTTTTTTAACCACACAGCTCTGTTACAAAAGAAAAAAAAAATATCTGAAAAATGAGATTAGGTTTGGACATCACAGTTGCACCCTGGGATTTCACACAAGGTCTCTTGATCATGCGAGGGTTACACCTGTCAAACTGCTTAGACGGTCAGCTCTGGCTCTGTTAACTGCAGACTGCCTCAGCAGCTGTTTTAAATTCAAATGAAACATAAAGCTGACTACATAAAACTGATGGTGATTTTAGTCTTTTAATGTCTTTTTATTCATCCCTATTTAAGTTTCACAAAGTAATTTGCTGAGCATGCTTACATACATTAACTAAACTCCAATTAACTTTGCTTGAAGCACAGAAGCCTGAAATTGCGTTCTGATCTATGGCCACAGCGTCTTATACGTGCAACCGCTTCTTTGCCTGCCCACAAAATTCTGAATAATTTGACCTTCAGATAGCTCATTTAAAATACCGAGGACCTGATGGCACCTGGATGATACCTCGATGCATAAATCATGGTTTTGCCTTGACCCGAGTGTGCCCGTGTTTCAGTGCCGGTAGATTCGGGATTTGTTTCAGTAAGGCCGCGTGAGGCTGTTTTGGAAACTATCTTAAGAAATGGATCCACAAAGCTCATCCTTCAGTCTGTCCACGTAAACTGAGTCATGATTCAACGCACGGATGAAGGCTGGCTATGACTCACGTTGCACCCTGTGACAGATTTGGCGAGCGCACAGACACTCGCAGTCGCATGCAGCAGCATCAGCCCCCAACCTCCCTCGTCTCCTGCAAAAAGCACAGGAAGTAGATATGTGCCAGAAGCATAAGTGGACTCTGTTTGTTCCCATGGCCGCATCAGCCAGAGCGAAGCAGCTTGTCAGGGTGGGACACCATGGTACTTGGATGGAGAGCTGCCTTTTCTCCTGACAGCCACACACACACGAGCCCTGCTGTTGTGTCTCTGCCTCTTTATCATGCCCTGTCTCCTTACTTTACAGGCTCTTTCCATCTTCCACTCTCACGCACTTGTTTTTGGAGAGATGCGCACACACACACACACACACACACACACACTCAGAAGCATACGGTAACAGGCATTCTGATCTGACATCAGACTTCAACCCCTTAAAGACTTTTGCTTCCCATCACACAATGATTTACAGGCCTTTCTGGCATAATTTGTGATAATTTTAAGAGTGAAATTAAAAGCACACATTCATATCAGATTCCTCCTCTTGTCTCCCATCTCCTTCTTTTCCTTTGTGCAATTCATTATTTATTGCACCGCTTGTCGTGTTAATCACATTCTCCAACTTCCAGCTGTGCTGGCAAGCCAGCATCTATTTTCTAACCACTGGAAGTGTCAGTACAGTTTTAATAAGTTTTCGATACTTTGCATGAATATTTACGACCCTATCGGGGCTCAAACGGAGTGTTTGATTCTCCTCATGCAGCTGCATTCAGATACAGAGAGGCTTTTTTTTTTTTTTTTCCTGTCCTAAACTTTTGTTGAAGTCAGCAGTTATATGAGCTTAAATCAGATGCTATCCCATCAACCGAGATTTAATTAACAGATGCTTCTTTGAAGTGTTCATTGCCAACCCCCCTGAGTTTGGCAGAAGGTTGTGTTGCAATGGCCTCACCTGGATCTACTGGCGTTGGTTGGAGCTGATCTCTTACCCAGGAGGCTTTAGCAAAGGTTGTGAAAGAGCTCATTGAAGACCGTGTAAACGGAGTGATGCCTGTCAGAGATGGCAGCTCATCCCCTGGTGCTCACACAGGAGGGAGGAATAGTGCATGGTGTGGGTGTTTTAATATTAACTGCAGGGGTGTTGTGGTCAAACATCTTCCCTCCTCAAACACATTTCACTGTCAGAATTCATTAGTGTATTTGCAAACCTCCTGATCATTACGGCCGCTTTCTTATCCACCTGTTATTCTTATGTGGTTTTTAAAATTATATTATTCATTATGTCATTATGTATAATGCATGCCATATGGTGCACAAACAGCAGTCATCTGCTGTAAACCACTCAGTGTCTAACAGGATTATCATCTGCTATCACAGGACTGCAGAGTAAAGGATGAATACGGCTTTTTTCTAGGGGTTCGCCTCACTGTGATTTATATAATACAGAGACCGTGTCGTTGGGTGTAAAAACCAACAACGAGCAAATATGACAACTTAACCAGAAACGCAGGGACAACAAAACCAATGTCTGCCATCACAAAACGCTATATTTCAAATAGTTTACGATCAAAACTAAAACCACAAAAAAACCCGAAAAACAATACAGCATGTTTTCTTGAAGTGTTTTTGTTTTTAATGTGAAGTGCTTGAAGGGTTTTTAGTGTTTTTTTTATAATTACTATTAAGTTATATTTTGTGTTTTCTAAGTACATCAAGGAGCAAATGCAGCCTCATTACTTTAGCTGATGTTTAGAGTTTAACCTGGTGTTAAACAACCCCATTGTACTAACATACCTGACTTCCGTGTGTTTTAATATGAATATAAATAACTCTCTTATCACAAGGAGACATGTGTCTCCATATACATAGTAAATGTAATATTTACTCTCTCTTAGATTCCTGCATGATGTTGCTTCTAAATTAAAGGCCTATGGAAAAATGCATATTTAGTGCATCACTTATCCATAAGAATTAGTGCACAGTGGATCGGGGATGCAAACGCCTGGAATTAGCTTTCTCCTCAGAGTCGGGGCTGTTGCACAGAGTGTGTGTGTGTGTGTGAGGAAACACACACTTACACACATCATGTGTAGCTTTTGTGCTTCTGGTGATGTTAACTTAAGCCAAGTAATTAAATTCATGTTGTTTCTGCTCATAACTCTTAGTCCTTTTTTTTTTTTTTTTTTTTTTATTTTTTTTTTTTATGCATTAGATTTTAAAAGCCCATTGCGGTTTATGTGATACCATTTCTTGTCTGGTCAATTCGTATAACTGAAAGTGGACTTGAAAAGTGTCTGTGCACGTCAGTAAATATGGTTCAAGCACATGTTTAGATGGATTAGGCAGTCATCCTGTCAGCTCCCTCTCAAACACTTCAATTATGTCCTATCCTTTTTTTTCTAAAATCTGTTTTGTGCATAAACCAATTGATTTAATGTACTCACTCAGTGCTACTGATGCAGTCTCCAGTAAGTTGAGCTCTGGATCAGATAAACCCATGCCTGTGGCAACATGTCCACTACTAAGTCGCAACCACTAAGTCGGCCATAATCAACAGTACAATTGTCTCCAGAACCTTGAGTTTTTTTTGTTGTTTTTTTCCCCAGTATTGTTGTACTGTGTACCTCAGAGCCACAGCTTGTACATACCTGGTTTAGAGCTCTTAAACATGATTTAAAAAAAAAAAACCAGACAGATGTTTCTTCTTTCTTTCACTTGCTCGCTTTTGTTCTTTACAGTACATGTTCTTGTGAAGAACAAAAGCTCTCACTAAAGTCCACACAAACTAAGGCTCACATTTGTGCTCTTGGTCTCCAGGGCGGAGTCGGAGCGCAACCCCTGGGTGCTCCTGACCTCAGCGCTGCTAACCCGCTGCCAGATGTCAGAGGTTAGATTAGACCTGGGTCATCAGGTTGTTGCCATGGTGAGGTCCCTCTACAAGAGCAAGCACAAGCTTCCTGTGCAGGTAACCAGCAAACACCATCCTATAGTTTTTCTACTTATGTTTTGCATCTTTTTCTTATGGTTTCTGCTTGTGTGCGATGTTCAGTAATGACCCATCCCTACACTTTTACTCGCTCTTTGTTACATCTTCAATCAACATCGTCCTGCACTGCGTGTCGTTTACGTTTAAATTCTGGATTTAAGTGTTGCTCCTTTAAAATACTTGCGTCGTGACTGCAACACAGTCAGGATAATGACATTTACCATTTCAAACCAAAGCAAGCGTGGCTCCCACTCATTTTCAATCCACATTTTATCACAATGCTGGACTAAGCTTGTTTTCATTCAGAGGAACTACGCCGCGGCACCGGCGCCTCAGCCGTATCTCAATACACGAGTCTAAAGCTATTAAGCATGAAACCCATAGCAGTGTGTTAGCATCAGCTCAGTGCTTTTTGCAAAGCATATATGCACCATCCCTTCTTTGATATCTGACAGCCCCTAATGCTATTCATGCCCTGCTGAGCACCATGCAAGTAGTAAGCCAAATGCCATTCTGTATGTGTAGGGCCAGCTGACTGTGATATTAGTTTAGCACTAATGCTATTCAGAGTGAATTGGCTAGTGTCTGCCTGGCTGTCTAATATTAGTGTGGGAAGGGGGAGGGGTGTGGAGATGGAGGCCTTTTACTCTCTCCTGAACAGCTTTAATTTGAATCTGCTGGAATGAAACTGCCAGAGCACGGGGGAGTCAGATTGCATTGTGTTATCCATACATTATGGGATGGGACAGCAAAAAGACTGTGCGTCTGTTTTGTCTCTGTGTTTGTGTGTAAATCTGTATTAAGTGCCCGCGTGACTGTACAGTGTATGCACATCGATTAACCTTCACTGTTCCCACTGTGTCTGCCCCACTTCTTTTGTTCTCCTTCACCCCCCCTATCTAAATTGCCGTCTTCGTTCCCCTCTCATTATACTTTTGTTTTTCATCACTTACTTCCTTCGTTTCCTTTATCTTCCACTCTTGCATCCATTTACCCATCCCTCCCTCCTCAGTGTCTACGACACGTAGCAAACCTGCTGCTCCAAAACCAGCCGAGCCTCCAGCAACCCGCCCTCAAGCTGATGTCTGAGAGCGGTGACGAGCAGCTGCTGCAGCTGGCTCTGGATCGGATCAACGGCATGAGCGCAGTAAGTGTCCGCCCGCCCGCCCGCCCGCCCGCTCGCCCGCTCGCCCGTCCATTTTCAGTTTCGAAAACTGTACGGATAAAAGCTTGTAGGCATTTTTGATCATTTCAATAAACGTGATTATGTGCTTCAAAGGATCGTGCTTCTTTACGGCTTCCCTGAACTTCAGCTGATGTTTTATGTTCCTTTTCAGCTTCAACGAGGTGTCAGAGCCTAAAAGTTTGAGTTGAAACGTATTGTAATGGAGCTTCACCACACTATGGAAAAAGCTGCTTGAAGCAGCAGATATGAACGAAAGATCAGTTTGATAAAGTTCTGCAATATCATAACATTAACTTATGTCCAGAGTGGCATTTATTTTTCCTTGTGTCTCACATTCACGATTATATTCTACCACATCATCAGTCACCACTCCATCACCGGATCCCACAACATAATCCTCCAAATATTAAAATCAACTGAAATCCTTCCATTTTGAAGTTCTTCTCCACTTTTGATAGTTTCTTGTTTTGCGATCAAACAACCAGATAACAAAGTAGTCTTTGAAGAAAGTGTTGGCCGCTTTCCATGATTTCTCCAATCAGATAGGCCTCTCAAACCCAGCACACCGTCTTTTTGTTCCCACATCAGATAATAGAGAGCCTCGCAAGTTACTGATAGAGCCACTATTAAATGAAACAATTAAGCTCCTACTGGTATATTTGGTCTCACAGTGACAAGAGAACACAACTCAGCGAGTGTTAGAGGTGGTAAGAGAAGTGATATGTGGCTTAGATGTGCAAAACTCAAGTGCAGGATAAATGTATGGTGCATAACGAAGAGCACAGGTAAAACTGCAAATGTAGTAAGTGTGTAAAAATGTAGAGTTACAGAGAGTCTAAGACTAAAGTTGTGTGCACATAGAGTGGTGCACAGTGTGTATGTGGAAATAAAAGGAAGAGATGGATGGATGAGTGAAGGATATGTGAATGAATTGTGACTGTAAATGTGTCCCACTGCTTTGAAAATGTAATCTTGTCTCTTCTACCTGAGAGCTGAAGGTATAGAGGCGTGTTCAGACCAGCACAGAGAAGCATTTCTCTGAAGATATGAGGAAAATACTCAGGAATTATATTAAATCATATATACCTAATGATGTATTGTGGAAATGTGAGAACATTTACTGTTATGTGAGTGCATGTGCTGCTGCTTAGTTCTTGTTTTGGAGACAGGAATTTTACTTTTGACGTATATGTCTGATGTCTGATGCATGTCCAGAAATTCGGTGAAGACACCCCAAGTCAGGATGCCAGTACTTTCTCTTCCCCATATTTAAAATGTTTGCACCTCAACAACTTCAAAACTTACCATATAATCATTTTAGTACAAGATTACACAAGCCTGTTATCTACCGCTGCTCAATTTAAAGATAATGTTGATAAAGAAATTACTGATTCAAAGCAGCTTGATAAGCTGAGCATCTGTAAATTTATTTATAGCCCTTATGACCCCGTACTGGGATCCGAATCTATTATCTTACACGATTTACGTTTTATCTGTCAAGCTTTTAAACATATCCATCATTTGTTTTTCTTCCTGACCCTATGCAAGCATATTGAAATGTGCCTGCTGTCTCAACAGCATCAAAATTCATATTTACAATTTCAAATGCTAGAAGGGCGACTCCATCACCTGGGCTGTTTGGTTTGTCACTTGGACACGCCTCCGGTTTTTAGGTTGAAGAAGCTGCAGCGCTGCAGAGGACTAATGATAAGCTGCAGGGAAGTTTTGTTAAGCTGACTGCATTTCTGTAGTAATTAGTTTACATGAGCTCTGAAGAAAACTTTCTTACAGTGAAAGACAGGTTTAAGATCTTCAGCGGGTTGGGTTATGTTTGGGGAAGTGGATTAATCTACTCTGATCTGGGTCTGAAACCTCACAGAACGCTGCAAATCTAAACTACTCACTGAGTGGAACGTTTTCAGACTTCCGTGGCCCCAAAACAAATTTGACAGAGTTGAGTAAAAAAAAAAAAAATAATAAACCCTTTTTTTTTTTTTTTTTTTTTAAATTTGTAATATGTCTTCGAGCTGATGAAAGACGACAGCACTCAGAAGCACATTATCATATCTTCAAATAGCCTGGGCTTGTCAACATCCACAGTGCAGCAGCCATTAGCAGATCAGTATCTCAGGAGGATCAGAAATGATCGATTTTAACTCAACTTGGTCTGCCGGAAATCCAGTGAGTCTACCATGGGTGCTTAACTCTTAATTAAGTGGGGTTTTTTTTTTTTTTTTTTTACCTTCAAGTCAGTTCAAGTGTCTCAATAAGGTTTGCTCTTTTGTAAAAAAAAAAAAATTGATTCACGTCTTTCTATTTAAATTTATTGTGTGAAAGGTTTCCTAAATGTCACTTATAATTTATTACAACCTTAACAAGCGTGACATTGAATTTGGCTACAATGCAGAGTAAATTCATCAAGACAACACTTTCATGTACTTACTCACACGTCTCTGAGTGATTGGCAGCGTTTATCTCCAAGTACTGCTCCGTACCCCGACGCCGCTCTTTATCTGAAATTATAAATTACTGTTCCCATTGTTTTCCTCACCACCAACGCATTTCTTTTTTGTTATTACCTTAGATGCCCCTGAGATTATGATTAAAAAAAAAAAAAAAATGATTAAGATTAGATTTTAATTAAAATTGTATTATAAAACAAACCAAAAAAAAAAAACATGTGCTAATAAAAAGAAAATTAGGAAAGGTTGTTTATTTGGCTGGGGATGAGAAATGTTGAGATACAAGTTAATTTAGCATTTTTGTATTCTGTCTTGCTTTGCCGCTGTGTGGAAGGTAAATGGGTCTGCGGAGCTCTGGTGGAGGAGACCACAGTGGGTGTTGAAGAGCCGAAGGAGGGAGGAAATGAGTGGGAGTAGCGCAGATGATTTGAGAGGGAGACAATGAGATAATAGAGTGGGTAATGAAGAATGGAATGTATTCTCGGTGCAGAAAAATTCAACGCGCGCCTTTTATTTATCTCCTTTGGCGGAAGAAACTTTCACAGCTTTAGGGTGATGCCACATGGTGTCTTCTCATTTTCTTTGCTTTCTCTCCTGCTCCTTGTAACGAAGATGTATGGGCTGTGGAGGACGGCACTCGAGGAGGCAGCCAGTCGAGACGAGACGTCTAAAGATGACAAAAAAAAAAAAAAGTGATAAGAACTGCCCATCCAATGTGAATGAGCCTTTAGTGCGACGTAGAGCATGCATGGTTCCAGTTGCATATAAACTCGAAAGCGCACGCACACAGTTGGGATGCAGCGAGGCGTTCTCACAGTTGCATGCGTTTTCTTTTTTTTTTTCTCCTTCTTTTCGAATACATATATAAATATATGTGTATATCCATCCAGTCTTCCATAGAGACCAGACGGGTCAAAGCAAGTGATTGGATGAATCTCCACCTATAGGGTGGAAAATTCAGGGTGTCGGACCAACAAAGGGCCGGGAGTGGTGGATAATCTGTAGTCACACCTAGAGAAAATTAAACCACGCCTAAAGTGAAGAACAAAAAAAAAATAAATAAATAAAAGTGAGACTGGAAATCCAACACCTAATTTGAACTTATGTCTAAGGAGAGAGCATTTTGACACTATTGAGGTTTGACAAGTGAGAAAAGCGACAGAAGTGATAATAACAGTATAATTTATACTGCCATGGGACGCAGACCTAGGTCATGGTGCAGTTGCCATGGTTCCAGACATCACAGGAGTGGAAGCGTGATGCAGCTGGAACCAGCACAAATTCAGCCGAGAGCAGTGTGAGGAGGAAACAGTCTCGTGACCTTTTTATAGAATGTAACTAACAAACATTCAAGGAATGAATTTTCACCGAGTGCTTGTTTTCTACTGATTGATCCCAACTTCTGTGTTCTGGCTGCAAACCAATAGCTTGGAGCCTGATAAAATTGATTCTTTTGCCGACTGCCATCTCATTAATCTTAAGGGTCCTCTTGCCTCACAAACCAAAATCTATGGCTGGAAAGCATCACATTTTCTCTTCAAATTACCAAAACAGACTATTATCTGTTTGAATTAAAAAAAAAAAACAAAAAAAAAACAGTTTTGTTAAACTTTTATTTTTCACAAGTATGTTTTAACAAAAACAAGAATCCTGGGAAACTGTTAATTGTCTCATCTCTACCCTTGACGGCACTGATATTGTCTACGAAGGAAGAGTAGGCGCAGTCCCCGCCTCAGTGCCCTCTTTCAAATACGTAAGAGTTATTTCTGTGGCCGCTAAAACGGGATTATTAAAAATAAAAGCACGAATGTTTCGTTTGCCTGCTCTGAACCACTGTAGAAGATTGACGGTGCAACATGGCACACTCCAAAGATGAGCAACTCCACTGTCTGCAGACATAAGCTCCCCCGAAAACGAGTCACGAAACCACACAGGTTCTTATTTTCATGTTGTTCTGCACAAACAGAATCATTGTTAGGAAATTTATCTGGCAAATCTACCAGTAGATTTCGCAAAAACTTAACACTGTACCTTTAAATGTAACTTATTTTGTCCTATTTACATGTCAAGCCAAACATACTGACAGACTAATTTTCTAATAAAAGACTGTGGGGCTGCTCAATTTTCCATTCAAGAGAAAACCAGAACAGGGCTGACTGGGCCCACTCATGCATCCGATACTCTTCGCTTCCTAGTTTACTTTACTTAGGCAAAGGCCAGTTGTGCTTCTTTTTGCTGTTTCTTCTTTCAAATTTGGCGTGCGCATCCCGTTGTGTACCTTTTTATCTGAGCGTTTGTGATCGAGTTAATGACGAGGCACTCCACAGAGCCAGCTACACCTTGTTCATCTGTCCACTGGAGTAGAGATTAAAGGCATGTGTGTGTGTCTTTGAGTGACTGATTATGTGTCTAATTGTTTGTGTACAGCTTTAGTGCCGTATTGGACCCTCTAATCTAGCTGCGTTCTTCTGCTGCTCGGTGAGTTCATCCCCGTCTTCCTCTCTTCACATCTTGCCTTTGTTTGCGCCTGTGCGTCACAACCCAATTTTTATTTTTGTTTTTTTTTTTGGCCTTACAGCCTCTTCCACTGTCACTTTCGATCATGTTCTGCTGTAAGCAAAGATTGTTTGGTGTTTGTGCGTGTGCACACTCGGTTTGGCATACTGCTAAAGCCCAGGGACAGCCAGGGTAGAGGGACGGGAAACAGAGCCTGAAGAAGGTTGAAAGACGGATGAGAGGAGGAGGAAAGGAGATAGTTGTGTGTTGTCTGGCATTCCAAAGAAGCTTTTTGATTTAAATGATAAAAGAAGGCTTGGCCATGAATTATGCATTAGGCATTGTACGTGTACGGTAATTCCAATTAAACTCTCAGCTGGGTTTAGCTGAAGGAAGGAGAGTACAAAGAAATATGTGCACAGGAAATGAGTGACACAGCACACGAATGGAAAGCCAGGGTGCAGAATACTGACCTCGCCAATCAGGCAACATCTAGTGGCCTCTGAAAACAAGCAGTAAAGACAACCTTGTCTGTCTTTGACAAGGTAAGATGGCGAGATATGAGAAGATATAAACAAGAGTGAGAGGGGGGCTTGGACCTCTTGGTGCTGCAGTTTGATGTGTCAGTTTTCTTGTCACAAGTGTTTGTTCGCTCACCATACACACCAACTGGGAGTCTGAGCACGCTCACACGAGACATGAAGATGCCTCTTGTTTTTGAATTCTCTGTTGAAGCAGACTGTGTGAAAACCTCTTTGAGAGGTTTTGGAGGGCGTCTCATTCTTACGCACTCGCCTGCACTCAGAATACACGCACCCAGGACAGGTTTTAGTTTCTCAAGGCTATTGAACTTTGATAAAGAAACCAGGGCATGATGGATCTGTTCCCTCCACCATCGGGTTCGATTCCTGCTGATCTATTTGTGAAGCCAAGACTTGAAAAGACAGCTGGGTAAAATCAAAAACTCAGAGGGGAGAGACGGGGAGACGGGGAAGATTGCATTGTGGAGAAGTCTACAGCTCTGTCAGACCTACAGCAGACTGGTGATGTAGTAATTGTCTTTTTCACAAGAGTCCCTGAATGAGGGACAGAAATCCCGCTGTCTCCAGGACCGCAGGTCTTCAGCTGAACCCGACTAATCACATAGACTGTGGTGGATCACAAGAAAACTGTCAAGTCCCCAAATTCTTATCCCTATTTGGGGTTAAATTACAAAAAAAAAAAGGTATTTATCAATTTTCCAAGGTGCAATTCAGCTTCTTTCATAAACCATTTTCCCGCATTGTGGATCAATCCCAGTTTAATTGTAGTTCACAGAGAAAATGGGATATTAAGGGACTGTAATTGGTGAACACGGCCACCGTGACTCTGCTAAAACCTCTGATGTTTTAGCATTTAGGTTTTTGGATCCTCTAAAAAAACACAATTCACTTCGTTTCATGTTCAAGTTTAGTGACTTTTAGAGAAAACGATAGCTGTTTTCCCTCATTTGTTAACCAAAATAAGATATCCTTCAGTTTTGTTTCTTTCCTTAAAGAACCTGATAAGTGGTAAATTTAGAAATCTTTATTTTGAAGCTACAATTGGCACAAATACCTATTGGATTATCTGAAATGATATAACTGTCTTTATAAGTAAATCTTGAGTGGGGACAAGCATATCTGTCCAGAAAGTCAGCGATCCGAACCATTTAATCCCACAAATACCCCCTTCACTTATTTCCAACTATGGTTCCTAAGCTGCAGGGTTTTCTTGTTTTGTCTAATTTTGAGTTTCTCACCTTGGGGCCTCAGCAGGATTGCCTTTATCCGTGATTTAGCTGCAGATATAATTTAATTTACGTGTGGAGTATTGAGCATTTACATTGGGCTCTGTTGTCTTGCACTTCATATTTCGAGTGAGGGCTGTGCCTGAAACGTGACAGCTATTCATGCTGAAAAATAGACATAAAGCAGTCCACATGGCTCTGATATCGCGATTGCCCTCCATCCCTCTATATCTCAGCCGATATTTCTCATCTATTTTCAGCTCAACTGTCAATCTGACTGACTATAAGACTTAAATCTGCCGTCTCTCTCGACACTGTCAAACTGTAATAGCCTGGGAGATCTGTGTGTGTGTGTGTGTGTGTGTGTGTATCTGTGTGTGTGTGTGTGTGTATCTGTGTGTGTGTGTGTGTGTGTGTGTGTGTGTGTGTGTGTGTGTGTGTGTGTGTGTGTGTGTGTCAGTGAGCATGGTGGACCAGGCCTGTGCTCGAGTTACGTACCACAGACTCATCAGCTCTTCTCAGACAAAATTAACCAAGCTCTGCACTCTAAACGGTCCAAATGCCACGGAGCTCAAAGTGACGGTGTATTTATGTGCTGCAGCTCTGAGTGGTTCCCACTGTGGACGTACATGTGTACAGTCTGCAGCATCCACGACACCAGCGTCTGCACCTACCCTCCCTGGTGGTTGATGTTAAATCACATTATAATCAGGTAGAGAACTATTATGTCTCTCATTTATGGACAACACCTGGTAGTTTCACATCACTGACATGTGTATTATGGGTTTCCTGTTCTGAGGACAGCCACACTTCTGTCAGCGCTTTTACCTCGTCTTCACTCCACATCTCACCAGGAAATCATGCTGCACACGTTTGTCTAGGTTGTGTTTACCTGCAAATCCCTGTGTTGTAGTTGACTTCCTACACCAAGGACCTACGTGTTTAGGCAGACCAGATATATATATATATATATATATATATGTATATGTATATGTGTGTGTTGCCCTTTGTAAAGGCAAACCATTAACTGTAATTGGTGTCTTGGCCAGCTAAGTAAATTGTTATGGCATGTTTGGCTACCACACAAATAAACTACTTTTCTCTAAATCCTTGAGGAATATGCATTAGTTTCCCCTTTTATCCTTAATTTTTTTAAAATTGATCTTTCAAGCTGCACAGCTTTAGAAACAGTCCAACACAGCTCCAGATATGTCATATTGAAAATTTGTTCAGGGCCTCTGTTGAGGCAGCGCAAAGAAAAGTTTGAAGCTAAAGTGTGAAGGTTTTTTTGAAGTTCTTCAGTCTGGGTCTTGTGTGTATTCAGCCCTTGGAAGCAGTCAGTGCACTTAAAAATGTATGTATCTGATGCTTTGAGTGCTTGTCAAATTCTGTCTTCTCTCTGGCTCGCTCCATCCATCGGTCTTTGCCATAGAGTCTCCAAACTCCTGCTTTTTTACTGTCTTTCATTCCCTTAAATCTCATTATACCCAAATGACCTCCTCATCTAAGCTGATTCCTCCGCCTCAGCTTGTCAGGATTGTTGTGATTCTGTCTCTCAGTGGACGGCCTGGAAATGAAACTAACAGTCTACATTACATAATATGTCTCTATAGGTGCCATGTGTCAGGTCTGGCTTCCTCTGCTCCCAAAGTAACCATGCACATGTAGTCTACTTGCATAGAAAATTCATACAAATTGAGTGTACTAATGTTCCTCTGCAGCTCTCCTACCGTTATGATAAAATGTGACCACTAATTCCACCAGGGGACAGTGTCATTGTCAATGACAATAGCTGAATGTCTCTGAACTCTCATGTGAGGCGTTCAAATCCCACCATCACATCCTATTGTGCTTCTTAAAAGGATGAATTGGCCTTCAAAGGGAGGGTAAAAAAAAAAAAAAAAGAAAGAGAGCAAGGCTCACATAGGGATGAGAGATTTCAGAGGTAAGGGGGAGAGACTCATCTGGCTCCGTTTATCATCTGCACAACAGAGGAGAAGATGCGGGATCCACATTTATAATTGATCTGCCTCGGCTCCAAAAATACCCCGACAAGGACTGGCTGTTGTCTGAATGCATGTAGAGTTGCGCAAGTGCAAGCTTAATAATAGAGAGAAAGCAAACAGGTGAGAGGTTGCAGAGAAGATGGACTGAGTCACAGTGAGAGGCAGAGAGGCGACCTCTTAACCCCCGCACTCAGGCCTGCTTCTGCACGGCCTGTGAGCCACTTACCAAAGCCCTCGCGGCAGTTAGTTGGTTGAATTAGCATCTAATTCATTGATGTAAAGAGGCAGATGATGGGATTAAAATATTACATAAAGGTCTGTTTATGGATCTGGGAGCTTGTGCACAGAATTGAATTTTGAAACGGTTCCGCTCAAAAACAAGAACAAGCTCACCGATGGGGGAGGAGGGTCGGTGTGTGTGTGGGTAAAGGTCCATGTCAGGGGAGTGGTGGTCAGCCACAGGGTCAAAACAGGAGGGGACGTGAGGCTTTCAACCCCTCCCCTCCCCACAATCAGGTTTTTCAAGCATGTGACATTACTCACAGCTTGTAAATGCTGCTGCTGACGCAGGAGGATATAAAACGTCTCATATCTGTGGAGCTCTGTGGCTGCTTAAAAGTCTGTAGTTCACTTTTTCACCTGCCAGGGAGCTTGGAATGGTATACTGAATAACATCCGGCAAAGACTAAATGCGTCGATGCCAAATTTATTGCTGTTTTTCTTGGCACAAGCTTTTTCAGAGATGAAAAAAGGTGAGCTTCTTTTTTTTTTTTTTTTTTTTAAAAGGCAAAGTTGTGTTTACGCTTTCTCCCTCATGTCTTGTTTTTTCTCCAGGAGACGGCCGCCTCCTGCGACGATGAGCTGCTGTCGTTACTCCTGGATGCGAACCTCTTGGTGGGATGCATCTCGTCGGCGCTGTACCCTCTACTCAGCTCCCACATGCTGTCCCACCAGCAGGAGGGCGGCTGGGACGTAGAGAAGGCCGCCGCAGAGCTGGTGGCAGCAGGACACGGACCCGAGGCAGGTTCCCTGCTACTGGCTCACCGTGGAACTCACCAGGCCCAGTTCACCTTCAATTCTGCTTTGGCCGTCCTCAGGAAGTGGCTGTGATAGGAGGTGGGAGGAAGAGGTGAGGTGGGGTGGGGGGGACGGAGAGCAAGGCGTAGAGGCAGTTTGGACCGCAGCCACAGACTGCAGCAATAAAGGACACATAGGAAAAGTGTTGAGAGGGGATTGAGATACCAAGGAAATATTGTCAGGCCACGCAGTCCATATTTTTAGCTTTCGGTCCTGTAATCAGGTTTGGAGTTCACAACAGAAGACGTGTCAACAGCAAACTGCAGCGTGTGCCTTGAAGCTATAAGATGCGACGCGTTTGATGCTGAAACATCTGCTCTATTAGGAGCGCGCACATAAATACACGAACGCAGCCTCCGCTATCACTCAGTCATGAATGGATGTTCAGACGGAGGGCTAATCAGAAGCCGCACGGGCTGCTTGCATTTATTTTCCATGTGTGCCGCGTCCTATTGTGTGATAAAGTAATTGAGCAGTAGCCGGGAAGCGGTGGGTGGATATTAGCCTATTGTTCCATGACAGGTTTGCCTCTTTAATGTCCCCTCGTTTAACGCCCTGCCTATGCGTCATTGTTTCTCTCCAATAATATCTAATTAATTCCTTCTAAACAAATTAGCCCCACAGCTGCCGTGCACCGTGCACGCACACGTGCGCGCGTGTTTTTGAGGAACAAACATGTATTCTTGTGTTCATGTGCAACTTGGTGCTGTCAGCATGTTTTTTGTTCCAGCTAAATCAATGGAAGACTAAATTATGGTTCTTGTTCTTTCCCACCTTTCAAAACTGTAATAAAGACCAATCTAATGATTCACTACGCTTTCATTTTTGTTGTTTTCTAATCTCTGTCTTCATAATAGTTCACGCAGAAATGTGCTCCACGTATAGATTTTCAGGACATCTTTTCTTGGAGAACAAAAAAAAACAAGTTCTGTGTAACCTTTTACCAACTTTACTTCTCTGCGGAAGAATGTTTTAAGATTTTATCCATCTCATAATGAGTCCATTCAAAACATTTGCGCTGTATAATTACAGCATTTTTACATTGTTCCAGAGATAATTACAGCCATTTAATCCAACTATTATGTATTTATGCTCGTCCTCAAATGCACTTTCTATGGAGTTGCATGTTCAGTATTTCATTGTTTTACAGCAGTTTACTGATGTGTTTTTTGTTTTTTTTTACTGATCACAACAACTCTGGATAATAGGAAGCAAACCAGCTGCTGCTGATTAATGAGCCTGCTGATGTCAAAAGAAGTCACCTTTTTTTTTTTCTTCGACAGATAAATGCTAAGATTAAAGATGGTTGTCTTGCAGCTCTAATATTTGGACAATTACATCACAAAGTTATTCATCTTGTTTCCCACTACATTAGAGATATTTTGTTTTCTTTATTACAACTCTCCTAAATTAAAACAGTAACTCAAGATGAAGTTTACTGCAGGTCCACATTGTGTGCACACACTTGAAATGGAATCGCACACGAAATAAGAAAAAGATTTTGTCTGAGTGGCAGGATGTGGTAAAGGTAGGGTAAGTGATTCTATGCAGTTTCTAACCCAGCACGCTGTAACTGTATCGGTGGATCCCTCCTCAGCGTAGCTGGAAACAGACATGGTAGGAGTGTCCCTACCTCCCAAACCATAACTAACTTTTCTGCAGCCAATCACTGACAGGGGGAGGGCTCATGTCTGTGCTTGTGCAGGTAAAGGAGGGGGGGGGCGGCGGCTTTGGAGAGTTCATGATGGGGAGTGTTTTTTTTTTTTGGGAAAGAGGATCAAGCTCTTTGAGTTTTGTTCATGTTTTGTTTGAAATATCAAAATATATGACATCATCCAGAAAGCTCCTCCCCCACCTTTAAATAAAATTGGGCGTGGCGGGGTTTGGATGGCCGTTCATAAAGCAAAAGATGTTTTGCTTTTGTTTCTTTAAGAAAAAAAATATTTCTGAGTAACGGAGAAGACAATAAATCCCTTCTTTTTGCATCTTTTGGCCGTTAAGGCCCTGCTGTGTCTGAAGAATACATTTTCTTCAGTCTTTTTTTTTTTATTATTATTATTGTCTCTCAGGGACATATTCTGCCCTGCCTTTGCCTGCCGCACATTGTTGAGCCCCAGCAGGTCTGTTTTTTTTTGTTTTTTATCTTTTTCCTTATAGCAGTCAAAATAAATAGCTAATTTAAGACTCTCACAAGATGAAAATATATTACACTGAGGTGGAGGTGCACAATGTTCCCTACACACACACAGAGTGATTTCACCTTGTGAGTGTACAAAAGTGTAGAAAAAGGACTGTTTGTGTGGTGGTGAAGTCTGGCATGAAACGCAGGTAGCAGAAATTAGTATTTGCCAGAATTTCGGTGTTGGATGATCTGTTTGAATTTGATGCCCGTCGGTATTCAATCGAACCAGAATATGCTGATGCAGATGTCCAAATGTTTGACCTCCAGAGTCTTGTGCAATGCAGTTGGACTGTTGCGGATGTTGCATTGGGCTCATTTACATTTTTCCTCGTTGAAACTTGCCTAGTTTGCTTAAATGTGCAGGTAAAGATCTTGTGTCTGTCATGGGCTTAAAGTAGCCATTCATTTTGAGGTTGATCAATTGCTCCAGACACTAACATTAATTCACATTTTTCTCCAAATCTATATCATGTTCTCACTCAAGACTGCTTCAGTTTATATCTTTAACGATATGTTACACTCCTTACTACTTCACGTTATGTATGCATTGAATTACAAGATGGTTCAAGTGTATTTTCAGCATTTATGAAATGGATGCTCAGTTTTCCCCATCACGTTTGGTGAAAGTCAGACAAATACTGGCCTCCAGATTGTTTATTCGTGAGTCGACTTCCTAAAATTCAAACTTTTCCAGAGGTCTGAGCAATCAAGAATCTGGAAACATCTTTCCAATGTCAAACTCTGGAGATTTTACACGGTGAAGCTCAAATATTCAGCTGTAGGCGGGAAGATAAGGGAAAAAAAACAACTAGGGAAAGAAAAAAAAAAAAAAAACCACCCAAAATTAAACTAATCTGCCTCCGCAGGACCGTGTGAGTGTGAATGTCATTTGATGAGATCTACACGGCAGAGTCACGTCTGCATCCTCGTCTTTTGCATTAACGTCTTGCTGAAGTCATCGCATGGATGTGGATGACGTTATCTTTCTTCCTGTGACTCCGCCACATTCAGACGGGAAGGTTGAGAACAAAAACCCCGTCCCTAAAGCTGACGGGGTGATAAGGGGTTTCAGGAACTTTAAAGGGAAAATGAACGATAAGTAAGAACTGCACTCATGTCTCCATCACATTTATCACACGTTTAAAACAAGTCGTGACTGTTCTTTATGAATCCTGATTGAAGGCTCTTCCTTTCAGGTTATAATAAGCTGGCCATGTTTTCACATTTGCTTGTTAACCTTCTCCTGCTTTACCTAATCTTTTAATGGAATAAATAAACTTTAAAAATGATTTGCCTTTCCTGTTGCCTCCAAAACAAAACAAAAAAGTTAATTTCCTCAAATTCCCTCCCGGTTAATGTGTGTTGTTTGAGAACCTCTTATCATCGCGTTGCACGAGTGCGCTGTGGCATTGGTCTGCTTAACCTCGTCTATCAGTTTTAAAAATACTTTTAGGCCAGTCAAAATAAGAATATATAGTATTTCGCCTTGTGAAATATTCAGCAGTAACTCATTTTGGCAGGCAACATTTAAAACAGCTGCTGCTTGTGTCGCTGACAGGCAAGAAATTGAATCAGAGGACGTGGCTGGGAGGTATTTATCCTGACAGCGGTGCCGCTGTATTTCAAGACCATTCATACGGGACCGGGGATCGGTTGGGTGGGTGGCCTATATATCAAACAAAAGAGTCATGAATCTTATACCTGCGGAGGAGATGGAAGAAAATGAGGCGGTCCATGTGTCAGTTACAGGTCGTCAGTTGAAAATGCAGCCAGACACAAAGTTATCAGAAGGGTTTCTGGGCTCTGGCTGCGTTACAACAATGTCAATATTATACTCAAGTGGAGTACTAGAAGAGATTAATGGTTAAGTGTCACAGTGCACCACTCTGGCTTTCATGCTTCTGCAATTTAGTGCTTTTCAAAATAAGTTGCAGACTATATAAAAATTAATAAACGGGATTTGTAGCCCTAAGAAAATGTCCAAATGCTCCTTCCCTCGCTGTTTTTATCACCTCTTTTGGATGAATTAAATTGGTCTCGGATTGTAATTGACCCTGGATTGTTCATGCCCTTGAGCAACAGCAGGAGGCTGCTTTTGGTCCTGGGCAGCATGAAATCAACTCTTTGTGCTCAACTAACAAGATTACACGAAGCCTTGATGTAATCTCTCTGAACTGTTAAATCCTCCAATAATCAGGTTGATCAAATCAGCATTGGCAAGGCCCGACCCTCGGCTTCCAGACGGTCGCATGGATGTGCTTTGTAGAAGGTACACTGAGGGCGCCGCTTTCTGAAAGGGTCTCCACCATCTCTTAAAGCATGATTTAGTCAAAAAAACGCTCTCTAAAAATCATCGATAATGAATAATCCACAATAATATTATTTTAAAACATCTTTTCCTTTGCAACTCACAGCCACATTGTGTGCTAATTTAAATAACCACATTTGTTCCTCTTTCCTGTGTTTATGGCCGGTATGAAGAAACGGAAAATAACTTTTCCCCATTTTTCACACATCAAGGCTGCCTCTCGCTGCAGCTGCAATTGAGGCTTCACTTTCATTAGGCACCTAATCTCTAAGCAGCCCTTTTTTTTTTTTTTTAATGCAACTTGCCTGCAAAACAGTTTTACAAAGATAACTTAAAGTTTTAAAAGCTATTTTGAGCCTTTTACACAGCAAACAGTTACTTGCTTTTTGAAGATATAGCAGTAAGTTGATGGTTCCTACCGGAGAACGAAGCGTACCTCGCTCTTATGCCTCGTATTTCTTATATAAACGTGTGCAAACAAGCACAACCGTAGGCGGACATGCAGGCATGTCTCTTTCTTCTCTCCTTCATCTTTCTTTCTTTTTTTTTTTTTTTTAATTTCTCTAAGAGATGCAATCGGAGCTCAAATTGGCCTGCTTGATTAAAAATAAAGAAATTTATAAACAGTTTGAAAGACTGCGCCGTAGGTTTCACTTCAGTTTTGGTTGTATTTGTTTTTGGTATGAATAGCAGCTGCTCTTTGTAATTTGTATTAAAGTCTTAAAGTCTATTGCATTTCCATTACCGCCTGCAGTTTAACCTGCAGCTGAAGGTTCGCTTGATTTCAATTACTGTGTCCTAAAAAGGAAAAGTAAGTTAAAATAATAAAAATGAAACGGTTTCAACGCAGGTTTTAGGCATCTTGACTCCATGGCCTGAATCTTAAAATAGTACCAGTCTTCCATAAACTGTATAAAAAGAAGTGGGCGCTTCGGTGACGTGACTCAAAGGCCCCCATAGGCGTGGTTTCGAAGCCCGATTGCGGGAGCTCTGGTCGCCATCGTCTTGGCGGTGGCATGTGAAATGAAGACTGCTGGGTCCGGCTGGAGTTCCTCCCACATCTCCAGCCATGGCTGCAACTGGAGAAGTCCACTTTGCAGCAGGTCCAGGTTAGACTCGTGGCCTGACACCTTTTACCGCCAGTCACTGTTTCCCGTCTCTCTGCATTTCCAGTAAAAACCACTGGTACTTACAATAGCACCTCAGATATACAGTGCACCAGTTCCCTTTTTAACCACGCCTTTACGTCTCTGTTCATAACAGCCCACGTTATCATGTCGTCACACGACCAGAAACATGTCTCCAAATATATAAAGATTAATTTTGCATCTTCATGCTGTAAATAGACTTAAATATTGACGATGTGCACAACAGTTATATATATTCACAACTTCAATTTGATGTCCTCTGAGCAGGTTGTTTCAGGTTTAAACAAGTTAAATTAAGCGAATGCTCCCACAACTGAACCTCAGTGGAGTTCAGCTGTCATGTATGCAGCCACATCTTTATACACCACCCCTTGTATGTTCCTGCTGCTGCAAAAAAAACCGCCAGGTGTGGATTCCTGAAGGTGTCTTGAGGATTCAAACACTGGAGCATTAGCAGCGTCTCATCGAAGGCTCCACGGATCAGACGTATGTTGCATGTATGTGGTGCATTTATAATTTTCAACCGAACTGCTCTAAAGATCTACTATGTTTTTGTGTTTTTCCGAGCTTGCCTTGAAAATAGCCCTTTTTCATTATGAGCTCAGCTTTCTGAAACTCAAAACCACTTAACGCGTAAATACTCTTGTGACCAAGCTCGGGAGGATGAAAGGGCTCGTGTGTTTGTCTTTGTTCCTCTTTCAGGACGCATTCATTATCACAGTTACCTGAAATGCATTATATTTTGAAATATCATTAATTTCCACTATTTTGCCTTTAGTATTCAGGCCACACCTCTTATGCAACACGTTTTTCTCCCTCGCACTGATTAGGGGCCCATCTGTGTGAGTGAATTTCCACTTTGCTCATGACATTGAGAGTCTCTGCGGCTGACATACACAATGACAGAATCCGTAAGGAGCAGTAATGAAAATGACGGGGTTTGGGCAGCACGGCGGCGTGCGTGGGCTTTCTCCAGGTACTCTAGCTTCTCTCCGCAGTCCAAAATCACGATTGTGAAGTTAATGATTCAAAATTATCCGCAGACTTTTCCAGAAATTGCTCAGGGCTCCTTTTAGGCTCTGTGTGCACTTCTAATTGTGAGTAAACTACATAGAAGTCTGTCAAAATGTTGTTAAAGTGCACCTTCCTTACTGCTGTGGTTTGGTAAACACTGTCACCACCTGTCAGGTGTCAGCATCTTTCTTTTGATCTGTCAGACAAAGCTTGGGGTACAGGCGGTCTGAGCAATCACTGCAATCCATCCAGAAGGTGAGCCAGGAAGAGAGGAGGCAGGGAAGGGGAACAAAAAGCAATTGTGTCCCCTCAGGGGGGAGCTGAGTGAGATGGGATCTTACAGGCGCACTTGCCTACTGAAGAGAGGTTATCTCTTTGAAACAAAGCATTTAACTTGTTTCCATGAGTCCTCTGCGGAGTTTGCAGGGTGAGAGAGAGAGCAAAGAAACATGAAAGGAGGGATGTGAGGAACAGCTTGTGTTTGCATTCCAGGAAATTTCTCACATGCCTCCCAGCTTGTCAACACACTTAATCCAAGGAAATATTCGCTGTCCAAAGCCATGCTTTTTTTCCCCCCTTAAACTTTGCTGTTTTTCCATCTGCCCTGCTCTTCTTCGTTCTGTCTTTGGCCAACAACCTTCTACCTGACGACCTCCACTCAGTGGCAGCCTGTCTATATTTGAACAGCAATGGACACATGCATTCAAACAAAAACCTTTTAATAGATGCTGCGTGGAAGCGTCTGAAAAGAGAGTAATTACTGAGAGGAGGGAGTAAACGAAGAGGGAGGTCAAACAAGCAGGGATACTGTGAAATTACTGAAGATTAAGCACAATAAGGCTTAAAAAGACCATGAACAGGAGGGGAAAAGGCGGCAATGGAAGGAGATTGTACTGCAGGATTCGCATTCACGATTCAAAAGCAAAGTAAAAGAGTAGACGGGAAAAAGAGATCTTGGTAACTTCATACATAACTGCATGTTTGTTGTTGTTTTGTTTAAACAAGGAGCTTTTTTTTTCATGTATGAAAAAAAAATATTTGCAGGTCACAGCGAGCAATAAATGCTGTGATGGAAATTCACAAACAGCTACAAAGCCTCCTCCTAAAATAGCACATTAGAGGTAAGAATTGGTGTAAATGCTTGTACTCCGTGGGTTTGGTTCGATTTTAAGCCAGCGTTTTGAGTAAAAGCTATTTTTTCATTTTAAAAAGTAACCTTAAAAAGATTGAACAGAGGCAACTGAACTTCTCTTCTTACTTTTTGAAGATGTTTCGCTGAAGGACTGAGTGACGGGGGGTTGCTCAGAAAGCCGTTTTTGGGCTTGGGCTATTTCTTCTCGTTAGTCATTAATATATCAGACACACAGAGAAAATGTCATTAATTTGCATTTGAGAACTGTAAACGTAAGTGTAAGTTTTAATAATAAACCAACATGTTGGGAGTGTCGTCTCAGTGATTGATGAGGAGCAGTTTTATTCAATAAGAGAATAATGAAGGAAATGAGACTACTTGCTCTGCATCAGAAAAACTGCTTAATGTGAAAAAACAGGAGGAACATTAATTTCAGAAATCGGATATAACTCTCTTGCCTATGAAAAATGGATGTATAAGCATCAAATGTTTCGAGGAAAGCTGTTTTTCTACATCGGGGGGAAAAAAAAAGAAGAAAAAAAAAGAAAAATCAGCCAAACATCGTTCGAGCCGTTACCGACTGCCATATGCTTCCCCAACAAGCAGGTTATTCATCTGTTTAGCAGAGAGGAGGTTGGAGAGCTGGAATAACACCTGGGATACAGCAGCCTCGATGAAAGTGTAAAACTGGGATCCAGAATGACTGAAAGATTGTTCGTGAATGTCTAAGGACAGAGCTGAAGCAAGCAGCAGAGCAGGGGATGGAGGCAGGGAGGCAGACGGGGACAGAGGGCATTAACCAAGCTGATCTGCCAAATCAATATGTGCAGCAGGGAAGATGTTTCATATATATATAATATATATATATATTTCTTTCCAGTCCTGCTGTAAAAGCAAATGTGCAAGTCTCTTTTTTTTAAAAGCACATCAAATGGAAGATGGGAGGAGTGGATGAATAAAGCTTGAGATATGGAGGGACTGAGGATGAGAGAGGAATTTAATGTTTGAGTAATACTTTGACGAAGTGAAGTCAAACTTTCATCAGCTTTGTGAGCGTGCGTGTGCGAGTGTGTGTTTGCGTGCGCACGCGCCATTTAGTATCTCTTCTTCTGCAATCAGGGATTCATTGATGTCAACCTTCTCAGCTGAATGAAGGAAATTATCTGCTTTGCCAGCAATTGTCATCTTCTCTGCTTTCTCAAAGCGCTGCAAAATGTTGATTCAGCCTGCAAATATTCCCAGCCTACCTCCAAACACACACCAACACACAGTGGAGAGAGGAAACTTTGGCCACCTTCCTGTGTGAGAACAGGGACATGAGATTAGTTGGTTCCGGGTCCTTATATTGTGTGACATGTGCATATTTTCCCGGCGCCCAGATTGAGACGGGAAGCGACTGAGTAGGAATCCGACTGAGCTCAATACGAAGCCTTGACAAACGGCTGTAGGGCTCACTGACAGCTTAGTCCTGGTGGAGATCAGGGCCAAGGTACAGCCAGAAATCTGTTAGTAAACTTGACAGCAGGACAAGCTGTATTGTCTTTAAAATCCTGTCGATTACGTTCTTTTAGGTCTTTAACCACAGCTCAGAAGTCCAGTTTGCCAAACTTGTCTTCTGAGCTGTAAATAGCTACAGTGATAACAGTTGGACTCTACAGACCACAAAGCAGCTGTTCACACAAAAACGACCCCAATTATGCACAACATTGTGCTTTTTTTTATGCAAATGTACCTATTACTCCTTACAGTTGTCACGGTTGTAAAATCTAGTCATGGAGACCAAAACAGTTTTTTGTTTTTTTTTGCACCAGACTATGTTTATTGCTGCAGTAACGTTGGACATTTTACCATGGGAATCAAAGCAGACTGGTTTCCTTTTGGAGACAGTTTTTAACTGATCATCTGATGAACTTCAGGTTTCCTGACCTGCACTCTTGCGACACCTTTGAAAACATCTAGATGTCGCTCCTTTGCTCTACCCGACAAGATCATTCCTCATTAGAAAAAAAAAAACAATGAAACAAGCCAAGTTGCAAAAGCGGGGGAAAAACTCCATGATTAAATAGCTTTAGCAGGAATAACCTGAAGGAATTTTAAATGAATTATTTTCAGTATGACAAAATCCGTCTCTTGCAATATTGTGGACACATTTGGGCTCCTTTACAGTGTAAGCTCAGTTCATTAAGGTTTGTGTATTTTAAGTGTTTGTTCATGCACAGCTCTCTTAAGTTCCTGCCACAACATTTCAATGATGTCGAGGTTTCAAGTTCGATCGGTCCAGTGCAAGACCTTTGCTTTTTATTTCTCCGTCAGTCTGTTGCTTTGGGATCATGATCATTTCAGCCAAGATTGAACTCTCAGGGAGACGGTTTCACGTTAGAGTTCTTTGGTGTATAGTTGAGCTCATCATCGACTCATTGACCTCAGGGTGCAAAGGTCCTGTAGCTCACTTAGTCTTTAAAACTCACTTCAGTTTCTTTATCAAAAGTCTGTTTCAGTGTTGGTCCTTGGAGAGAGAGTAAACAAAATGTCTAGAATATTTCAACATTTTTATATTTTCCATTAAATTATTAAAAGAGAAGCCTTTCTACCTGTTTTCAAAACTTGACGCAGTTTCCTGCCATTTTAATGAAAGGTTTGTTTCATTATTTGGCCATAATCCCTCATGGATACAGTACAGAAGCACCCTTTTCAACCACACCTTTAGTGGTCTATTCTCAACCGCCATTCCAAGGTGGTGGGGTCAGTTCCCCGACTCAACTCCAACCCCCGTTCTGTGCCGTATGTCTTCCTTGAACGTGCTTTTACAGATTTGTGCTACGCCCTTCACAGATAAGGAAAATGCAGCATGATCTAAAGTTAGATGGAGGTGAAGAAGTGTCTGATTTGAGGAGAAGGTGTGTAATATCACAGTACCCTCCATTACATACGTGGCTCAATGAATGAGAGATATCCAGGCCTTGGTCACGCCAAAGAAAGTGACAGAACTGTATTATATTGGATTTTTTGAGTTCATAATGAATACTAAAATGCATAGAATTAGTCTCAAGAACAGGAAAAGTCATTAAAAAACACTCCGACACTCTGCCAGGTGGACCTTCCCTTTCAAGTATTAATCAAGAATGTAACCTCAGATCAAAACTTTTTTTCAATCTGTAGTGGATACATCAGAAACAGAAGGACCATCGTGGTCGATGTTTCCGAGGGATTGGAGCTGGGGAAGAATGAGGCAATCAGTTACCATAGCGATGGCAAGCGAGGGAGAGGAGGAGGTTTAGTGAGTGTCCCTTAAACGCTTTGATGATGATAAAAGCTGCAGCTGGGCTGAACGGCGTCAGAACATTTAAAATACGGAGAGACTGGGAAACTCCAAAGGATCAAATTATACTTGCAAACATCATTTTCCTGTTGCTCATCTCCAATTAAACTCCTCTTTGTTGCTTACTGTACCCTGAACATGTGCCTGCCTGCCACCCCAGCCCTGCCCACAGCGGGCACGCACACACACACACACACACACACACACACTAATTCACACTGACCCATCAGGTCTGCCTACCTGCTGTGCTCTCACTCTGGGTGTTTGACTCGCCGTGTGATGATCAACTATGACTGATGTAACCATGGGAATACTTTGACAAAAACTTCAATGTGTGTTATGGTTGGATATTTGGTGTGTGTATATATATATATAATATATATATATATATATATATATATATATATATATATATAATATGATTATTATGTGAGAGTAAGAATAAAATACGGTCATGAAAAAAGTCCTTTGTGTTGCGGTTGTGTCAGTACTCGATACACCACACAGATAAATGAATGCATGTCCCATTACCTGGTGTAAAATCTTTAAAGCCCCCATAAACTGCAATATACCCAGTTGTCAGGCCATCTAGCTGTCATTTTAAAAGGTGCGTAACTGATTAAGAAAGAAATAAACATTTTGAAAGCGCAGTCATATAAGACATTTTGCTCATGGAAAGTAATATTTGCTTATGCAGCTTGGTCCTTCAAACTCCAGAACCCAAACGCAAAACGCAAACCCAGCCCATGCATGTATCCCGATGTAGGGACAGACCTCCAGATCAGCTCAGAAAGACGCTCTGTCTTAGGTTAGGATAACCTTGATGCTCGCTGCTCGATCAGCAGAGACCCCACCAAGAGGTTCCTGTTGGCCAGCCTGAGTACTTCTACTATAGGAACATTGTTTTCCCCGTAAAGGCATTTGCAGGGGCTGTTCCTGGTGATGGAGACGCACCAAGAATCCACCCTGAAAAATCTGGCCACAACTCCCGCTAGTGGAAACGCGCCTTTTGAGTCAAAGTAAAGCAACTTTATTGTAGGGCTTAGTTTACAACTTGTATAGTTTTGCTTGTGTTAGTGTATCTGTTTGCAGAAAAACAAGGTGGAGAAGTGTTTAACACCCATCCTTATGGGTTTAATTGGTAACACAGTGACTGGAAGCCATGCAGCTGTGGGGTTGATGTCATCAATGCAGCGAATGGTTCAGTAATTCTCTCACTTTCACTAGGTTGGAGGAAGAGTCAGTTTGGGGAGGGAGGGAGGAGTGATGGACTGTAAACCAGTGAGGCAGCAATTTCATTGTCAGGCAGTGAAGCTTTTGAAGCCCGTTGAAAGGACAAATAAAGAAAGATGCAGACTGTTGAGAGGGTAAAAAGCAAAATGACAACAAAGAGTTAATGCTCAAGAGTTGGAACATGATCCAGATCAAGACTTACTAAAGGGCTAAATTAAGAGATGGATGTGGGCACTGGTAGAAGGGTTGGCATGTATATGAGAGCGTGAGAGAGGATATGAGCGCTGAGGGAGCTGGAGTGTGTGCGCTTGCTGGTGAAAGAGATGAGAAAGAGAATGAGTGACAGGGAGGAAAAAAAAAAAAAGAGACCAGAGGAGGATGTTGAGCTGAAATCTTAACTAACATTGGCACCACTCAGAGGAAGAGCTGAAACCACACATCAGGGCCTTTTGCTAATTAAGAAAAGCAAAACGCGATGTGTGTTCGTGGCTTGGTATGTTTATTTCTGTACGTGTGGTAAAGTGGATAGCGCTTTGCCTCGGATAGGAAGAAAAACAAGGTTTTTTCTGCTGGTTTCTGTGTCTCTTCTCTTTGTTATATGGTAATGTAATCACAAGTTATCACATGCACCCCTTAAAAACTTATTTTCCCCCTTTTCTGTTTTAATGTCCCTGACTCGTGTATTTGTCACACATTGAACTGTTTTCCTTCATGTGTGTGTGTTCGTATCTGCGGGTGTTTTTATCAGCTTAATTACCAAAAAGATATTCATCTGAAAGTGGAAAGAGCTTTACAGATCAGGCAGCAAAATAATAAAGCTCCTTTGTGAGCTGGGACGTGGGGTTGATAACGAATGCACGTGGCTTGATTGCAGCCAGGCTGCAGTAACATCTTCTGACGTTGTGGAGACCATGAGCAGTTCGCCCGTTTGATCATTCTGAATTAACATATGTTGAAACTTTGATAACGCCTAATCGTACATCTAAATGCATGAGGTCTGAGGTTGGAGCGACTGTACAATATGAATTGGCCGGGATGTAAAGCAAATAGCGCTTTTTAGACATGTGGGTAAAAACTAAACCAATGGAACCAACATGAAAATGAGTAGAAAGCACGTCTTAATATGACTTTTTTATCATTTTATCACCTCACACTGTTTGTTGCCGTTATCCTTAAAGGTAGGGTCAGCAGTTCTCCATGATTTCCACGTAGCCGTCTGCAAAAATGACAAAACGTTAAGATGTACAATATACTGTTTGTTCCAAACACTACACAATATATGAAGTGTTTAAGAGCAGTTTTAGTTGCTGATGTTTCCTCTGTGGTGCTCGGTCTGAGCTCCCAATCAGCTCCTCCCTGATTAACTGGGATTGCCGTGACTGCTGTCTACTGCAGGTTAGACAATAACTACCCCTAAGTACTTCACACAACTTCACTATATGAAAAAAAAAAAAATCCCTTAATGTCTCAAATTTGATTTCAACGGGAGTTTGAACACTCGTCTTTGAAATTCTGCTCTTCAGTCCAGAGTTGAAGAGCGTAACACCAATCACCAGACGCCAACAGATGACGGGAAGAAAAACAATACAAGTAGAAATAACACTGCCAATTAAAAATGCTAAAAAAAACACATTGGGTGATGTGTTATATTGAGAATACGTTTGTGAGAGGATGTTCTGAATGCAGCCTCAGCTGTGGCATCCGAGCCAAACGAACCCTGACAATGCCACGAGGTTTTCAGTCGACGTGACGGAAGCCTCACAAGATATTTTACAGCTCCCCTACAGTCTGAGCTGTTTTTCCCGAGAAGCACTTGACCAGCTTTGTTTGTATAAAAGCAGTAAAGCCAGTCTTGAGGAGCTCAGTGTCAGGGACTGCATGTTTTGGTTGCCAGCGCTGTTGCTCTTTCACATCAACTCTCACACAGCTTGTAGGCTGTTGTCACCATTGTCCCAGGAGTGTTGCAGCTGTCTTAAGCTTTCCCTGTGACATCTCACTAGTCTTCCATGTCTTCCCGGACATGTTCTTTTAGCATTTTGGTGCCTGGGTCATTGCAGCTGGCCGGTAAGCATGTCTGTCCATGTCCTGTTGATTCCTGACGTCTGTGAGCATGGCTACAAGCAGTTAAGTTGTCACAAGTGACACTGTCACCGCCCTGGTCATTTGAACTAAGTGACTGTAATCCCTGTCCATGGGGGGGGGGTGACTTGGATTCTTGTCATGCTCATTCAAAAGCAATGTTTGCCGGGCCCACGGCAGTCGTGCTGGGAGGGGTTGATCCTTTAGGTGAGTGATGTAGCCATGAGGGAGGGGGATGCAAAAAGGCATCAGGGTCTCTAGCAGACGCCTGGGAGCTGGACTGAGATGTCTAATGTTGTTTCTGACCCCCCTCTGACCTGTCATCCTTGTCAATCTCTAGTTGTGATATCAAATTCTGTTTCTGCTTCATTTGCTCAATTTAGGTGTTGCATTTCAAAATATCCAGGTCCAACATCATCTGCATATAGCCTTCCTCACTGGCGCGGCCTGCAACGCAGCGTTCCAAGAATCCAACACTGTCCTCTCTAGTCCATATAGATCTCGTTTCAGCGTCCCCATTCTCATCAGCATGCCCTTGTCTCCCAACTACTGATGCGCACCTTGTTAATCCGATGTCCGAGCCTGCATGGCGTTGCCACGTCTCTTGCTCATGGTTTGTAACTGAGGGGGATTTGGACTCGGGTCTAGCAAAGAAAATGAATATTGTCATCAGCTGGTTCCTGTTGAAGCTGACACTTTACACATTTATCTTTAGAAACATACAATACATATAAACACATACATAGCTTGTTTGTAAAGATAAGTGTGATATGCGTAAGCCTCCATAGGAGCCAGCTGATTAACAATATTTCTTTGCTCTCACACTGCTTGTCCCCTCAACCTCGTTTCTTATTTGTGGATTGATTTATAACGCATCCCCCTGTAAAGCAATTTATGTTTGCATTTCAGACATCATCTTTACCAGCTGCCAATCAATGCACTCGGACAGAATAAGTCCTGCTGATTGATCAGGGCTGTTGCTCCGGTGTCTCAGGTAGCTGCAGGCAATCACATAGCTCCAGTCTAAAATGATTCAAATATCAGGGAATCAAGACTAAATTTTATTATAGGAAAAAAAAATATTGACTGTATCTTGCTTTGGCCCTCTACCCAGAAAATGTTGATTAAGTTTGAAAACTCTAATTAAATTCAGCCAGATTAATGCAACTCTCTTATTCAAGCTAATTAAGCTGACATCTGTGGCATCTGTGTACTCGATAAGAAAACATTTTTTTTTTTTTTTTTGTGATAATGTCTTTTCCAATAGCTCATTAATGGCTGACACATGCACCTGCAGTCTATAAATTTATACTGACTGTCTCCTCGTCTTTCCATCTGTTTGCAAGCACTAAGAGGCGCTGCATGAAGATTACTGCTCTGATTAAAACCTGATTGAGTCTACACCTCTCTCTTTGTACATAATCAGCAATGCAATGGACACAATAATACAAAAGCTTTCTATCAATTTATTCACTTCATTTTACTGCCATAGCAAATAAAGATGAAAACAACTGAAATTGTTTCATATTGTTATGGACTAATTTCACTGATTGGGGACAATAGGAAGCTGAGATGAAAGTGCACGGCAATTTATACCAATTTATGAACCAAATGTAATTGAGTACCAAATACTGAGTTAAATCTATTGTAAAACTATGACCTTTTGGGTTATAAACCACTTGGATCTTTCTCCATCTTTAAAAGCCAGTCTTTAATCATTTTAATTTTTGAAACCAGTAGATTGCATTATCGATCATGAAATTGCAAAGTGCTTTTGACTTCCAGGACTCAAGTTTCCATTAGCTTGTCAGTTTGTTTTCTGTCTATGCTTTAAAAGAACCAGAAACTGTGTGTGTGTGTGTGTGTGTGTGTGTGTGTGTGTGTGTGTGTGTGTGTGTGTGTGTGTGTGTGTGTGTGTGTGTGTGTGTGTGAGAGTGTTATGGAAATGGAGAAAAAAATAAAAGTATCACATCAAAACAGGGCTGGGATATGATTCAGTTGAGTATTATTATGTAAAACACTGAAATGCCTGAATATGTGATTAAAGAATATGCATCTAAGTATGTGTGTGTATTTGTATAGGCGTGTTTGTACATTTTCAGGTACATTTTTAGACAAATGTATTTTCAAGTCTTGTTCGCCTGAAAGGATGACGACTGTAATCAAGCGGGTGCCTTTCCATCACACCGGGCTCTAAAGCAGCAATGACATTTCCAAAGGTGCATACAAGATGGAATATTAAAATACAGTGTCACGCCAACTCTTTTAATGGCTTGTCTTTGTGCCTTAAAAGCCGCTTGACATTTTCTATCAGGGGTCCCTGGAGGTTTAATGTGACTTGTTGAAGTTTTTCCAAAGTTTAATCCATTGCTATGAATTTAACATGACTCTCTGTGTTGTTTGTTTTATTTTGTCAAGCAGTTAGGGGACAATAAACTCCAAGTGAGTGAGGGAGCTGCACTATTTATTTGGTAGTGAAGGTAGGCAAGGTTAAGGCTAAGAAGAAAAGAAAAAAAGTAACTGAGAATGGTTCTGTATCCCACTGATAGTGAACTGGACATAAAAAAAAGGACAAAGTTCTCCAAGCCATTGTATGTGGGACCCACGTGGATTTAAAAAAAAGGAGAAATTATAGGACCCAATTGAGGTTGTCTACGTTGGAGTTCTTTACAATTTAAATTAAAATCTTATAGCTGCTTCTGGTCACACATTCCCCAATTTTTTTAATATATTTTCTATCTTTTTGTTGTCCTCTTTCATCCTGCAGCTTTTGTTTGCTGAGGTCATCCACGCACCGGAGACATGCTCTGAATCGATTGTCTGATTAATACTGGAGACAAACACAATTAAAAATTGATTTGTGGCTCATTATTGACCAAGGCGAATAATTAACCAAGGCCTCACAGTCATGCATGCATGAGTCTGTTTTGACTTGTACGTGCGTGTGTAAGGTTGTACCATATACCAATACACTCAAGACTTTGTATAGGTCATTTAGACCACATACTGTATAAACACACAGACACACACACAAAATCAATGTGTGTATTTTAATCCTTTCTGTTTGATCAACTCTGCAGGTGTGGATTTGTGTCTTAAGATTTTCTGTGGTGAGTCAAACTCATTGGTCTGTCAACTTTTCATTGACAGTCTCTTTGGTGTTGCTTCTAAAATTGTTTTGGCTTTTGGGCATTTTTGGTGTAATCTAAATCCTAAAATGTTTAATTCATAAGCTTCTTGCTCAGTTTATTCAGATTTTGGAGATGTGATTATGAACATATCTCTGTATACACAAGAAGGATGCATGATGCTGTATCTGTCAAACCTACAGGATCTATGATCATTTTTCAATAATATATCACCACCCTATAATATTATGTCTCGATCCATTTTAACTCAACATGATAACTGCTAATCATCTGAGTCCATAACAAAGTAACCACCAAGGCCATAACTAATCTCAATCTAATGCCTCATTTCCACTTGCTTCTGTGCTGTAATGTGATTCATTCTTATGGAAACCATTGTAATCTCTGATGTAATTGTGAAACCTCTCTCTACAGTGTTTTTGGGGCGTTTTTTACCTCGTATGAATTGAAAAATTTCAATTTATGTGATGGATTTCAGAGAGAACGTACTAGCATCTGGTGCTAAGTAGCACAGCAAAAACCCCTAACAGGGTCCTGAAAAATGAAATTTTTTCACTAATTATGACCAGTTAGTGCAATTGTACAGACTGCCAATGAAGGCTGTAATAAAAAAAACAAAAAAAAAAAACGTTTTTCTTCCACAGTAAAAATGAGCAGTACCATTGGCATCGGCATTTGCATCGAACAAAAACATTCGTAAGGTTGTACTTTTCATGTTGATCACTAGGGACTGGGTAATACACACAGTGAATCACAAAGTGGATGACAGTGGATGGTTCTGATACACTCAACTTAACCCAACTTTGTTTATACATCACTTTAAAAAGTGCTGAAGGAGTGTACAGCTGAAGCAGGTCAGACAGATACTTTGGAGCGAGACCATGGAGACATTTAAAGACAAATAAAATAATTTTAAAATGAATGAAAACTAATATGAGTATTAAAGGTACAGTTGATGTCCAGTTTTTCACCCAGGGTTGTTGTTGTAGGTTTCACATGTCTTCTTAAAAAGCCCAAGTCAGCCTGTACCTTAGAGGCAGTACAAGGCCCAAATAACTTGACCTCAGTCTTATCTTGATTAAAGTGTAAGAAATTAAGTTGACATCCATGCCTTCATTTCGTCAATACACTCTAGTAATTGCTTAGCAGAGAAAGCTTTTTCATGCTTCAGTGGAATGTATATTTGGCTGTCATCAGCATAAAAGTGGAATGAAATTCCATGTTTTTGGAGAACTGATCCAAGCGGAAGCAAATATAGTAAAAAAAGAAGAGGGCCGAGAATAGAACCCTGAGGCATTCCGTATGTACGAAACGCTCTGGAAGACTCCACAGCTCCAAGACGGACATAAAAACTCCTGTGAGTTAAGTAGGACCCGAATCAGCTTAATGCAAACCATTGAATACCCACCCAGCTCTCCAGGTGAGACAGGAAAAGCTGCAAACGCTGCTGTTAAATCCAATAAAACCCAAACATCACAGTGACCAGCATCTGTGGCTAGAAGAATGTCAATAAAAACCCTCAACAAAGCCGATTTAGTACTGCAGGTTTTAAATCCAGACTGGAACACTTCAAGAATATTGTACTTTTCAAAATTATAAACTGGTAGTTTAAACCGTTTTCTTAAGCACTTTGGAAAAAAAACGGGAGCTTAGAGATGGGCCTAAAATTTGAATGTATGGAGAAAACTAAGCCAGGCTTCTTAATCAGTGGTGTTACTACTGCATGCTTAAAACTTGAGGGTACAATCCCATTAACTAGACTGCTGTTAATGATATTGAGCACGTAAGGTGCCAAGGTAGGAAAAACTTCTTTAAAAAGATTAGATTGAATTGGATCATTAGGAGACCCAGAAGGCTTCATATGACCAATTAGTTCCTCCAGAGAAGACAGACTGACAGAAAACAGCAGGGCAGGTGACAGAGATGGAGGAGTTAAAATAGGAAGTGTTGATAAGGGCCCTGATGTTTATAACCCTATTATTAAAGAAACTCAAGACGTTCTCACAAACCGCAGTTGAGTTTTCCAGGCAGGCTCTTCGTGGGAAATGAAGAACAGTTGATGGTTTTAAACAGAACGCGAGGATTGTGAAAGTTACATGCAATGATATAGGAAAAATATTTAGTCTTGGCAGCTCTCGTGGTTTTCTGATCGCCAGCTGTCCCTCAACACCTGAAATCTCAAATTTATCCTTTTTCCATTTTCGCATTTTTCCCTTCTCCTGCTCAACCGCCTGACAGTACGAGTAGCCTCATTTAACTAGGGCTCAGATCTGGGCTTGGGAAGCCTTGTTTTCAGCAGAGCCACAGTATCTGAAACAGTTTGGCAGGTTAAATGAAAGTGAGATTATATTTATTCAATATCTGGGTTACAACACATGGATTCAGTTGAAAAAAAAAAACCAGAGAAAAAGCCACAGAGAATTGAGCAGCTGTGGAGGAGCCCACAACATGACTGCGCTGCACAGGAGCGCATGATTTAACCACGCGACACGAGAGCGCCACATCAAATACAACAGGCACATGGTCTGAAAACACCGCATCACAAATGTCAAGGTTGCAAACAGTAAAACTGTGAGTTAAAACTAGAGTGTGACCAAGTTCCTGCGTAGGGCCAGATACAAACTGTACAAGATTTACAGAGTCAATTAGATTTAAAAAAGTCTTTGGCTTTTTAAAACAAACATGGATATTAAAATCCCCAGCTATTAAAACTTGGTCATATTTAGGCATTATTTCTGCCAAAAAATCAGCAAAGTCCTCAATAAGTCTTTATTTTACTTTGGTGGTCTGTGTATAACAGCGCAAAACAGAATAGAGTCCAGCTCAAATAAGTTCATTTTTAAACTGGAGTAAGATGTTGTTAGAATGACCTTTTTTACAAGTATAGCTTATAGTATAGTATAGCTTGGGTATATAGATATACTGTTGAATCAAAGATTCCCCGTTGTTAGGAAGAGATTCACTTTTATTTCTGTACAGATCCATCTGGAGATCCCACAGACATGCACAAATGCCTACTCTCACAGCCTAAGGACATACGTAATAAAACAATAAACCTAATACTCTAACATTTCCCTTCAGTATGTTACTCATTGCTGAGTTGTAATATAAATAAAGCTAATCATTTTTAATTTTCCATCAATACCCACATCAAACCAATAAACACCTAATCAAAATTGTTTTAACCGGGTACACCGGAGAGCTGACAGTATGCTGTTTACCTGTCAGTTCGACAATACTTGATGTTAAATCTTTCAAAGTCAATAGACAGCAACACTGTTGGTGCTTCCAACACAGCAAATAAAAATAACAACTTCCTTTTTGGCTGCTTCACCCAAGCTACTGCAGCACATCTGCCAATATTTTACATTTAATTTTTTGTATATTCCAAATAAAATTAGCCCAATTGCCCTTATCAAGTGTGACCTCTCTCCCCTTTTTGAGAAAGATTAAATTTATTGTTGGCAGCAAAGACGAACCGCCTTCCTCTTTTAACCAGTGTCCCACCACAATAGTGACCAATGAAGTATGTAGGTAAATAGGTTTATAAAATGTACAGACTTCTAAAATTGATGTGAAAGTTTGTGGAATATAAACTGAAAATGAAATCTAAACGTTTTCACTTCACAGCCTGTGACATTTTCTGTTTTACAGGAGGTAGTACATCAATTAAGGCCATGCACTTCTCCTTAAGTTAGCCTTCCTTCACATCTCTTTAGATATGTTCAGACAGCGAGTTCAGTTATTTTAATCAATTCTTTCAAATCAAGTCTTTAAGATCAGGTTGGGTTGCAGCTGCTTTATACATGCTGTTGTGCTGCCTCTCACGGGAAAGAAAAATCTTGACCTAACTGTTCTTTCTAATTATTGGCCAATTTTGAAGTTGCCCTTTCTGTCAAAAGTCCTGGAGAAAGTTGCTTTTAATCAACTTGAGGCATTTTTGCACAACAATGAAATCTGTGAAAAGTTTTATTCTGGTTTTTAATCATATCATAGCACAGAAACCGCTCCTTTATGAGTTGTCAATTACCCTTTTTTAACTGTCAACTCTGGTAAATCGGCCTTTTTGGTGCTTTTGGATCTGTCCGCAGCATTTGTGGATCACCATATTTCGATATCAAGACGTGAAAAATTGGTTTGTATCAAGGGTACAGTTTTAAAGTGGATCAGGTTGTACCATTCAGAGAGAACTTTTTCCTTTCACATTGGTGAATCCTTTTCTTCTTCAGCGCTCTAAACTTATGGGGTTCCTCAAGGCTCAATTTTGGGCCCCATGTTGTTCTTATTGCATATGTTGCCTTTGGGGTCTATATTTAGAACGTATAATATTGCTTTTCATTGTTTTGCTGAGGTTTTCCAGGTTTATGTGCCCATTAGATCAGACAGCAAGATATGCCTTTGTCAGACTGTCTGAAAGACCTAACAACTGGATGGATGAAACCTAACTTTCTGAACCTTAATAAAAGGAGATGGAGGTCATCTGGTTTGGTAAATCAGATGTGGTCTGCCGTTTGGCTGACATTCTTGACCCTATCACCTCCTGTGGTCGCTCTGCTGCCAGGAATCTGGATGTGATTTTTGACAGTGCTCTTATGTTGGACAAACAGATTAATACTGTGTTAAAATCAAGCTTTTTCCACCCATGGGTCATTGCTAAGGTAAAACCTTATCTCCTTGCACATGATCTAAAAAAAAAGTAATTCATGCTTTTGTTTTATCAGGTTTAGACTACTGTAATCACTGTGTGTTGGTTTAGATTAATTATAACTGTGACATCTGCAGTTGGTTCGAAACGCAGCAGCTCGACTTTAAACTGGCAGCAGGAAGCGTGATCATGTAACTCCAGTCTTGGCATCCCTCCACTGGCTTCCCATGCGATTCCGAATTGATTTTTTATTTTTTATTTTAATGTTAACTTTTAAAATTTAAAATGGAATAACACCCTCATAACTGTCACAACTCCTGCACGTCCAAACACCAGTAAGAGCACTACAATCAACCAACCAGGTGCTTCTAAATCTTTCATGATCACAATTAAAACATAGAGGTGATCGAGGTTTTGTAGCGACGGCCCCAAAGCTGTGGAACGCCTTGTCTTTTCTTTTTCACACTGCTCAGACTTTAGATATGCTCAGCTCAATGGTAAAAAAAAATATTTCTTCTGTAAGCCTTCTGTAAGCAATGTAAGCCTGTATGGCTATTTTAATTAATTTAATTTCTTAAATGTCTTTTACTATATTTTTCTGCTTTTAAATTATGATTTCTGTTTAATTGTTATCTGAATGCAAAGCACTTTGGTCAATCTTGTTGTTTTTAAATGTGCTGTATAAATAGATTTGACCATGACCTTGATTAATATATCTGTCCAGGTTTAGGATTCATCATAACACTGAAACTGTTTTAGTCAATGTTACAAATGACCTCCATTACCTCAGTATGTCCATGTATATGCTGTTCCTCAGGGTTGTGGACTTGGACCATTTTGGTTCATTCTTTACATGCTTCCTTCAGATAACATAATTTGAAGTCATCGCATTAACCCTCATTGTTTCGTTGTTGTGCTACTCCCAGCTCTAATTATCTATAAAGCCCTATCACAAATACTTTTCTGAAGTTACAGGCCTGCTTCAGAGATATATTGTGCAGAGACTCCTTAAAACATTGTTTACAAAGTGTAGAATCTTGAACAGAAATAGCAGCAGTATTGGTAGTCCAATATTGCCGAGCTATATGGCTTTATATTGCTTAATACATAGATTCCCTTGCTTTGGTACAGGCTGTTCAGGGCTATGCAAAATGTCAAAATGTCTACGCTATGCAAAATGTCTGGGCTATGCAAAATGCCTGGGCTATGCAAAATGTCTGGGCTATGCAAAATGGCAAAATCCATGAAACTTGGAGAGTTAAAGCATAAAAGCAAAAAAAGAACCCACAGGTCAGTTTCATTTTCATTGAAATTATGAAATACAGCTCTGGCCTTGGCTGTGAATGCTTTGATTACTCTTGTTTTGTTTGTCAAGAAACTGTAGCTTTGCATTATTATTTAGTATTTCTCTGTATTTGCCATTTTTATTTACGTTTGTCCTTTCCAACTTTTTCTTTATCAAACTGAATTGGTTTCGCCAAGGTTTTGGACAAAAACTATAAAAATGGTGGAAAGTGAACAATGGCAGTAGGCACGGTAAACATGTTAATGTAGTTAGTAGTGCATGTTAGTACAACCCTCTATTGAGGCGACTTTTATTTCATATCACTTGGTTTACGCTTCAGGAAGTACTTTACTTTTTATCCATAACCTTAAAAGGGTTTTTAGTATACCATTCCAAGTTGAGCACGCTTTGACTTTGGGAAAGTTCCCGCTGCCCATCTAACTGCACTCCAAACAATTCAGAAAGTTCATCCATCTATTTCACCTCACTGTCGCCTCTGACATTTTCCACGACTGAGAAACCGCCTCCTGAACAATTACCGATCATTGTGCTGTCAATGTCTCTACCATCCTATTATGTACAAATGGAAGAGAGGCTTTGACAGTTTGTCAGGCCAGAGAAGATAACATGGCCATTTAGTAGACATTTGCTCTCCTATCATCTGCCAAGATTTAATTATACTGTTAGCACTCCTCCCAGAAAAAGCTTGAAGTCACAATGTCAGGACAGCAGAGAGACTAAATATGATCTGCTTTAGCACCATGTGTACAGCGTTGGGGCTTAACGGACCTTTGGGAAGGATTTTCATGCACTCCAGACTTACATTTTTGATCTTGAATTAATAGGTATGCTGAATTACATTAATACTGAACAGAGGTTTGCTTAGACCTTGATTTAATATGAATACACAACATCACAAGCTTGCAGGTGAGGATGGCTCCAGAGGCAGGATGCAAAACTCATCTGCACTGAAACACTCCGTAGCACAAAAACGCCACTAAAATGCTTGGAAAATTTATCGAAACAATGCAGACATCAAGTGGGAGTAACCAGTAATTATTAAGAGACTATTCTTCAAATAGAGGACCTAAGTCCTGCTGAATTCCAGCGAATATCAAATGGCAAGAGAGTTCATTTTTATATTCATCACTAAAGCTTGCTTAGAGGAAATGTAAAGTTTGCCTGCATTAGCAGAATAAGCTCACATATTCTTGTCTGAGTTCAAAGGCAGCATGACATTGTGAACTTAGAGGGCGTTCATTGAAATAGATGTATATTTTACAATAAGATGTACCCCCTTATAATGACAGAACAGCAATGTTCTTTGTATTTATCTCCCAGTGTTGGGCTTTCCTTCCCCTTTTCTTGCATCTATTGTTTCATTAAAGCTGATCTATTGTTGTATTTGCTTTTTCGGGCCCCCCCTGCTTTTGCTTTTCCTATCAGTTGTTCACCAGGTGGTGAGTCTGAAAGCTGTCTGATTTATAGCAGTGTAAAGAGCCCTGCTGGACAGGAGCCTTACTTTGGGGATTGAGGAAATGGTGTGTGTGTGTGTGTGTGTGTGTGTGTGTGTGTGTGTGTGTGTGTGTGTGTGTGTGTGTGTGTGTGTGTGTGTGTGTGTGTGTGTGTGTGTGTGTGTGTGTGTGTGTGTGTGTGCGCGCACACGTGTTTGTGACAGAGAGACTGAAAGAGTTGTTAAAAGAACATTTTGGTATGTGTAAGAGAAGAGGGAGATGAGATTTTTACTGAAACCACAAGCAAGATTTTGTGTGTGTGTTACCGTCCACCCATCCATCCATCCATGGCCCATATACCTTATCCCTTCTGGGAGTATCACAGAGGAGAGACAGAAGGTAGAGTTGGCAGAAAGAAAAAAGAAAAACACAAAGTAAATGACAAGAAATGTGGCATCTACATTAACTGTTTATAGCTATATGTGCTTCACTTGTATATACTCAACTAACTTACCACTCTCTTTGCCACTTCAAGAATCCTTTTCAGTGTGCATGGCTGTGAGGTTTATTTAAAGAGAAATAAGGATTTTTGTTCCTAACCACATAGTTTTTGGAGAAAAAAAAAAAAAGCTTAAGTAACATCTCATAAATGGCGGTCCACTATTGTATTCCACTAGAAACAAAAAGACTTATTTAAACTTTGTTGCCTCACAGCAGGAAGGTTCCTGGTTCGATTCCTGGACGGGGGTCTTTCTGTGGAAAGTTTGCATGTTCTCCCCGTGCTTGCGTGGGGTCCCTCCAGGTACTCCGGCTTCCTCCCACAGTCCAAAAACATGCACACTAAGCTGATCGATTATTTTAAAATGCCCGTGGGTGTGAGCGTGCATGGCTGTTTGTCAAAGCCTTTAAAAGCTATGATATGTTAATAAATCTTCCTCACTATATGATTACAAGACAAGAAAAAAGTGATCTAAGTAAATGAAAGCTGCAAAGTTGCTGGAACACAAAATTGATTGTATGTTGTCTGCTTTTTGGCAGATTTCAGAGTCACTGTGTGCGCTCAGAAGACAGAGGAAGATTACACGCATAAAGAGAGAAAGAAATGCAAGCTGTAACAAGGCTAATGCGCACAAATATTGATCAAAGTGAATGTTTTTCTGTTCTGGAAAGAATGCATACTGAAAATGTGGTTTTAGACACAACATTGTCGTCTCCAACAGTTGATGTTATGATTTGTCTTCAACGAGTTGGTATTCTACTGCTTATTTCTCCTAAAAGAATATACATTGTATAGCAGAGCAACACAGCAAGCTGGGAATTGTTTTTCAAGCTTTTTTTTTTTCCGTTGTTTAGTTTTAGTATTTTTACTCTGTAATTTATGACACAATTGACACAGCCTTTTTTTTAACGAGACCAAACCACTGTACCTTCAAATAAGAAAATTGTATCTGCAGCTTAGCACATCCTTCAGTAAAAGTTTATATTTTCATATTAGACAGACCTGTAATTTGATTATGCATTCTGTGCACACAGATTTGTAACCTGTCTGACTTTGTTGTTTAAATAACAAGAGACTAACCATTACTTGGCAGTAATATTCACCAAAACAGTCCAATTTATCTAGATGTAGGGTAGATTTATTGCAATATTGTGCTTTGGCGTTTCACAGCTTTCATTGTGAATTGACCTGAAAATGCTACATTTCTCTGACATTAATCATTTATTTGCAAATCCACATACAAAACTGTGGGCATCAATTAGGAATCCAGGAGTTTGTGCTGTGCATTCTCAGTAAACAAAAATGTATCATGTAATTTTGTGTACATGCATGCGGTATGCACATTTTTTAAAAAGAAATTCATATTAACATTTTGTGACATTTTGAGCTTTCAGTGCCTGAGGCTGAATTTGAGATTTCCAGCACTCTAACCACTGTCCTACCACTTTAGAACAAATACTTTCATTTCATCTCTTCTTACACTTTCCTGCAGATCCTGTAGATTGCATCATCTTCTGGGGTTTCAGAAAGTGGATTCTGAGCACAAATTGGGCTACAAGTGTTCACATTTTTCCTGTGCATATGTATACCTGCCTGTTTCCCCTGACAGTCTGCCCGCCTGTCAGCCAATCAGCCTCTCCTGTTCTTTTCTGTTGCCAACATTTTTCTTACTGAAATATAAAGGCAGCAAATGTGCTAGGTTGCTAAGGTAACCAGTCTTTTCTTTTTTTTTAACCCAGTTGTTCATATATATTAATGGTTACTATCAAATTTGGCAAAACCTGAAAGCCACTTATACATGCGTTTGATCTTTTTTTTTTTTTTGTGCATGGGTGTGTCTTGGTGTGTTTCCTTACAAAAAACCCTCTTAAGAGTCTACTGTATTTTATTGACCCCTAAAAAAATCATGGTTCTGTCAAAGACGACTAAACTCACCGACAATGGGACATGAAAGAGAAGACAAGACAGTGATGGGTGCAGCTTGGTGACTATGTGGTGTGTTGTAGTGTACGTGAGTGAGTGGGTATTGAATTTTGTTGGATTAAAACATAGGACAAATGGATTTATACAAGCAGAAAAGACAGAGAAGGGGAGGACTATTCCCTGATCAGTTTTATAATTTGTGCCCCAGGGACATGAACGCAACATATACATTCCATCTATGTAACCATAAAAATCCAGTCAGCTATAGAGTCAATTATACATACATAACCATTTATTTATTTGTGTGTGAATACATAAAAAATAATAGTGAAAACATTGCACAGTCCTCAATAAAGACAAACAAATATGTAAACACCTAATTATGAGTACGTACACATCCTAAGTTTATCATCTATTTAGATATTATATATGGCATGTTGTGTTTCATTTATATATCATATCTATGTATATATATCATGATCATTCTTGTCAGTGTGGACATCGTGCACACGCTGTATGTATGATGCACACCGAAATTGGCCTCTGCTTTTAACCCATCAACTAGTTTCACTAGTGAGCAGTATGTATATATGTGTATGTGTATGTATATGTATATGTATATATATGTGTATATGTATGTATATGTATATGTATATATGTGTGTATATGTATATGTATATATGTGTGTATATGTATGTATGTATGTATGTATATATGTGTGTATATGTATATATATATATATGTGTGTATATGTATATATATATGTGTGTATATGTATATATATATGTGTGTATATGTATATATATATGTGTGTATATGTATATATATATATATGTGTGTATATGTATATATATATGTGTGTATATGTATATGTATGTATGTATGTATATATATATATATATATATATATATATATATATATATATATATATATATATATATATATATATATGTATGTGTATATGTGTATATATATATATATATGTATATGTATATGTATATATATGTATATGTATATGTATATATATATGTATATGTATATATGTATATGTATATATATGTGTATATCACATCTTGATTGTTTGGTTTTAAATCCGTTGTGGATGTGCACAAATGCAAAATCAAAAATAATCGGTCAGTTTTCAAACACATGGAGACATATATATAGTTTTTATTCTTTTTGAGTCATTGGTAAAATAGGTATTTTAATGCTCTGAAACTCAAGTATAGAGAAATTCCCAATTTGCCCCAACCATCACCGAGCATTCACTCTATTTCAGCTCAGAAATTGCATTTGAAACAAAACAAAACAAAAAACAGTCTGGGTCTTTTAGAAACCTGAATCTAATCCCATTTCACACTCAGACTGTGTAAAAAGTTTTCACTCCTTCGTATTGATTGCTTCTGTGAATGCCTAATTGCGTCAGACATTTACCACGGCAGAGTTGTAGAGAGCTTGAAAAGAAGTTGAGTCAAATTTGAGATATTACATGTTTTAGGAACACAATGGTTTCCACAACGGATCATGTAAGAGCCCATGACAAGTAAACACACTTCCGCACAAACACACACAGTGGAAAGTGTGGCAGTGGTTAGAAGTTAATCAGCCTCTTAATTGCTTCTCCACAACAGGTTGCTGTTTTGGTTTTTATTCTTCCCCCTCATTCCTTCAATCCCTCTTCCTCTAAGATCCTGCTGTGGGACAAATCTGTCCCAATAAGTCATTTGGAGATGCAATTAAATGCATCTGGCCAGGGATAGATGGCAAAGTGCTCCATCACAGTGGGTGGTGTGTGACTCTCTGTGACTTATTGTTTTATTGCAGCATTCGTTTAAGGAAAAGATCTGTGTGGCCTCAGAATCCATCGGTGAAAAGACAGCGTCAGACTTTCCCATCACAAAGCCGAGCATACTGGATTTTTAGCAGATGCAGATTTTATTGTTTAGTTTAGATGATTGTAAAAGAGATAATCCCTTATAGCATATTTAACCAAAAGTTAGTTCATCGATGAAAAATGTTATAAATGTTATATTATATTAATATGCTTTGTGTTGTTTTTGTTCTGCTTTAGTTATATTGATGTCTCAAGGACAGTAATGTTGTTATTCCCATCACTAACGGCATTTTTTTTCATTGACAGGTAAAAGTGGAAGTACAGACACAACTTTATTTTCAGTACTATTTTAAAAGAAAATCCTTGGAAGTACAGTATGACTACAAGTTGTGTGATGGTTTGATTTATTTAATTTATACTGCCAAGAATGAAAGCTCTTCATATTGTTAAACTGTTTTACTGATAAGAAAATACTTGAACACTACAAATATACAGAGTTTAAAGCACTCAATTGCTATATTGTACTGTGTATTTTTGTGATGAAGAAAATAATTGAAGTACAGTATGTTTACCAGTTATGATCTGTTGAAGTTCAATAACTATTAAAGGTTCTGTGTTAAGTCCCCGTCTATGCACTTCTACTCTGTGCAACTGGCTTGTGAAACCATCTTAGAAAAAAAACAAAAAAATTGTTAGAAAGATTTTAACTAAAAACAAACAAACAAAAGAATAATGCAATGGTTACGTTAGTTATTTTTATAGTAGAGTACTTCCGTTACTAACTCAGTCTTTAGGAGATGTAACTATAACTAATTACTCCTTAAAAGGAGAAAAACTAATTCATGCGTTCGTGTCTTCTAGACTATATTACTGTAATATGTTATTAACAGGATGTCCAAGTAATTCTCTGAACAGCCTCCAGCTGATCCAAAATGCAGCAGCGCGAGTGCTGACAGGAATCAACAAGAGAGACCACGTCTCTCCAGTTTTAGCTTCCCTCCATTTGTTCCCCGAAAAACTCAGAATCCAATTCAAAATTTTATTACTGGCATATAAAGTCCAAAATGGCCTAGCGCCGCGATATTTGCAAGACCTGATAGTACGGTACGCTCCTAATAGAGCTCTCCGTTCTCAGGGTGCAGGTTTACTCGTAGTTCCTAGAGGATCCAAATGTAGATTTGGAGGACGGGCTTTCTGTTATCAGGCACCATCACTCTGGAACCAACTTCCAGTTTGGGTGAAGGAGGCCGATACCACCTCCACCTTTAAAACTACACTTCAAACATTTCTGTTTAATAAAGCATATAGTTAGTGTATATTTAGTACCTTAATGTGTCAGGGCCAGTAGTCAAAGCTGCAGCTACAGGACCAGACTAGAGCAGCTCATTTTAAACAGCTTCGGTGTAGATATGCTGTTATAGGCCTATGCTGCAGGGGGGCACCAACATGATCCACTGAGTGGTGCCCTTCACCTCCTCTGTTTCTCTTTGCCTTCTCTGTCTCTGCTTCACCTCAACCGTCATTTATTAACAATATCCCATAAACTTAATTGTGGTCCATTGTTCCTGTAGTTTTTTGTGCTTGTCTGGCCCTTCTTTTCCTCTTTTGTGCATGTCCTGCGGACCAGAGCCTCAGGAGCTGCTTGCTGACCTGCAGTTCCACCTCTGACCATCCCAGTGTCTGCCTTCACCTGTCTGTGTGGATGTCTGTTGGATACTTGCTGACATCCCGACCTGCAGTCCCCCCACCGTCTATCCATATATCACCCATATACACAGAAGTCTAATTGGACTACCAATGATAGTTACTAATGTATCCTGTCTTGTACCTTTGACGGTGTCTCTATGTCTCTATTCTTTCTTATTTCTTGCTCTACCCGGCTGGTCTTCGGCAGGAGGGTCCCCCCTCATGAGCCAGGTCCTGCTCAAGGTTTCTTCCCTCTTAAAGGGGAGTTTTTCCTGCCACTGTTCGGCTTAAGGTTTTTCTTCTACTAGGGAAGTTTTTACCTGCCGCTGTTTATGTAATAATTGCTCGGGGGTCATGTTCTGGATCTCTGGAAAGCGCCTAGAGACAACTTGTGTTGTAATAGACACTATATAAATAAAATTGAAATTGAAATTGAATTAAAAGAAATGTTCCCAACGCTGATTAAAGGACTGCGCGTAGGTTTAGACTGTTGTATGACTTTGTGATAAAGTGACCTCAGGTTGCATATAATGAAAAAAAGTAAGTATTTTATTATAATGGTAGACTAAAGAGAACATATTGCATTATAAAAAGAGGTCTGGAAGATAGACACCAACTATTTTAGTCTGTTAAAAGTAACTCCTGGGAAGTAGTTTTTTTTTTTGTTTTTTTTTTTTGCTGACTCGTGGCTTTGCACAAAAAAAAGAAGAAATTATGGGTGTACGTGATTTATTTATATTTTCCTATACGTGTGTATGTGGCTATGTACATCTTTTTGCCCTTTCTTCACAAACGCAGAGCTCTATATTTGTGTCTCACATTTCTCATCAATATTTTACTCCTCCTCCTCTTTGCTCCTCCTTTCCCTCCCCCTACTTTCAGAAAAAGGTTTTATCTATGCTCCACCACACACTATTGAAGAACTGGCTAGCTGGGATCCCGTTGGGACTGTGTGAGTTGTGTCTGGCGCTATAAAGAAAGTGCCACTGCCAGATGGTTGCAAACACTCTTTTTGTTATTTTTAACCTTTATTTACCCACAGTAGGTCAGCAAAGCCAAACACGTGCCTGCACAGTTTTCAGCTATTCACAGAGGAGTTGTCCCGTACAACTGATCTTTGACATAAGGTCATTTAACAAATTTGCTGCGGCAGTCAAGGGCAGGTCGGTCTTTGATAACATATAATGTAGTTTTGTCCAATCCGGTACTGTGTAATGTGAAACCTCCTGTCCCCCAGCTGTGTCAGTTCCAGCTGCCCCCCCAACTCTGTTGTCACCTTAGAGTAGGAGGACACAGAGAGGGGTAGAGTTGCAAGAACCTCATGTGGTGCAAAAAGATCATAGTGGACCCCCGTTCTGATGAGTCAGAGCAGAAACAACAAATATACCTGCAGATAATGAGGTAACTGTGAGTGCATGTTTATGTACATGTGAAAATGGATGCAACTGTACTATAACTAAGAAGTGCTCCATTATATTCTCACATATGTTTTTAGAACCCTTTTATATTCTTTGATATAATTAATTTGTTATTATGGTCCCCTAATAAATTAGTAAATTAAGCATTTCACACACACATATATATATACATACACACATATATATTTATTTGAGAAATTCAGAAGAGTCTCTGGTTCTGTCATGATTCAGGAGTTGAGAACCCAAATGCTGGAGACTGGGAAGCAGCAGTAACAACGACCAAGTCATAGACAAAAAAAAAAGTGGTACTGATACAGGACAGGAAGAAATCAAAACCCTCAAACTAAATTCATACACAAGTAGTGGGAGACAAAGGGTTGAATTATATGCAGAAGGATGGACAGAGGAATGCAGAGAGACAGACATGAGGACAAAAAACCTGTAGGGAAGTGTGCTTAGACAGGACAATACATAGACACGGGTGTGAACAGTCAGGATGGAAAAACAGGGAAACTCAACCAAAACTGAAGAACAGAGGCAACAGAAGCAAACATGGGAAGAATGACATGCATTAAAAATGCATGCTTCCTTTTGTTTTCTGTTAGAGATAGGTGTGTGCTGGAAAACGTGATTGAACTGGAACATTCTGGGAAAGCAAAAGCTGATAAGGCTGAGGAATTAAAAAAACGTTTTTTTTTTTTAGGGAAAATTATTCTTCAAACCTTGTTTGTTGAAATGAATTCAATAATTTTGCCAAAAGAAACGGATTTTGCCGTGAAGACCTGTTGCTTCAGGTCTGTTGATTGGACAACTTTCCGGAAACTGACACTACTTAGCTGACACCTAAAAGAGTAAAATTATACCGGATACTTCACGCATGGTGCTGCTTTTTATCACTTGTCAATCAGCAAGCTGTGAGTGTGTTTGTGTGTTTTTCTTTACTGTGTGTGAAGGAATGATTATAAAGGGCATTAACACCTCTGCCTGCGTTTATAAGGCCACACATGACGGGCTTTATTTCATCAGAACCGACACCCGCCCTGGCAGTCATTTCTTTTTGCAATTTTCTGCTCGGTTTCATGTTCCATTACCAGCAGATTATGCTTTTTCTCTGTCTTGCACACTTATTCATGGATGAGCTTGAGCACAAACACATTTTGCGACACTTACTTACCCACACAGCTGCACACACATATTGTGAAGGCTCGTGATCCTGCACACTATTGTTATTGGGCTGCTGGTTGCTGAATGGTGGAGACGAGAGCTTGCCTGGAGGACAGGACAGTAGTTAAACCAGCGCTGAATTACTTTCTTCACAATGAAAGTAAAATCAATTTCAAAACCCATTTACCTGTATGGTTGATTTACAGCCAATATGAGGAAGGAAATGTGTTTTTATTCCCTATTTCATCATTTTCTCTCTTTGTATTAGCGTGAAAGTGTGTGCGAGTGTGTGTGAAAGGCACAGTGTGAAGACACAGATTGCCAAGTATGACATATGAAAAAAGTATGCCCTCTGTAATCTAAGGTTTTACATGTGAGGACACAAAAAGAGAGGTAAATCTAAACTGAGATGAACAGAAACACACTACTTATTACATTGTTACACACAGTTTATGATAAAGTCAAAATGCAGACTCGTTTAGGGGAAGTAACTTTAAGCAGGTACTACGCAGAGTAAACTAGAGTACAAAAAAAATCAATAACACAACAAAAAAAACAAATACGATCTAAACAGTGAACAAGAGAATCTTTACAGACAATCAAAAACTCAAAAAGAAACTGGCAAGCTGTTCAACATGACCAGCTGCAGTAGAGGCAGGGTTTAAATAAAGATCCCACGTCATTGATTGGTTGGGGAGGAGAGGGGCCCGACTAACCAGCATGTTGCCAGACCAGAAAGGAAAAATGGGAAACAGCCAGGCACCAGGCGGGCGTAGGAAAACAGAGCCATGGAGCCAATCCCGGTCGAGCAACAGCACAGCTGAAAAGCAGGCCAGCAACCTGGAAGAACTTAATCCCAAAAATACAAATATGCATGTATATATATATATATATATATATATATATATATATCTTTCTCATGGCAAGTCTGTTCTAATTGCACTGTCTTGATCTTTATCAGTGAAATAGTGTCTATAGTAGAAGTGAGTGGTTAGTGCCTTTCCTGCAGTAGAACGTTATCTGTTTGTTCAGTCAGGGAGGAATTCGGATAAGGAGCTCCAGTCATAATTAGGTCCATAAAGGAACCCCCTTTTTTTCTTTTATCATCTAAAGAAACTAAAAATCTCACAAATTTCATAATGGCCTGAGCAAACGCCATATATGCATCGAGTCATTTTTGCTGCAGACAGTTTATTTAATTTTTCAATTCATTTTCTTTATTGCAGAATGTCTGCGTTGCAGCACAATTTGTGCAACTCAGACTATTTCTGAGTGAATGTTAGGACATAGTCCTAAAAAACACCCATGATACAGCACGATCAGAAGCTGGTCACATGACTGCTGAGAGCAGCTACCACTGTTGTGATGCATAGTAGACCCATCATTTGGACACTGGAAATGTTCCCAGAAGAAGCAAACCATCTGGGAACACTCACTTGCGGATGATCAGTTAATTAAGTGCATGTGATCTACAGCACCTGGCTGCTATGTATCTATTAACTCTTACAGAAAGATTAGGACTGTACATAGGTTTTCATACACTGCTTCTGCATTTTGGCTTAGTTTTTGCTGAATTAATAGACATGCTGAAATATATCCTATTAATGCTGCACCACTGTGCATCCTGAAGCTTTGCAGAGGCAGTGCAAGAGTCTTTGCACAGTGCATGAGCATAATTCTAATTACTTCATTGGCTGCAGCTGTGAAGGTGCAAACCTGGTGTGACTTTTAGTAAAGGTTTTATAATAAATCCCTCACTTTCCCAACTAAAATATTCAGTCTCTATTTTAAATTTCAGCTCTATTAGCTGGTTCACTGCAATTAATCTGAGGCTGTAAAGTAGGACCTAGTGGAAAAAGATGATTTTATATTGTTCTAATACATAAAACATTAGAAGTGAAACAGTGTCTTTTCTTTTTATGACTATATTGTCTAGGTTAAGTTCTGAAAGCTGCTCTAAACTAATCTTATGCTCAGTTCAGTTGCTGTGATGTTATATAGGTAAACTCACCTTCATGTCTTAAGATTCACATTAGCTCAAACTCCATACGTCATCTCTCAAGGAAACATAGAGGAAAACAAAAAAGAATTTGTCCGTAGCACAGCAGTATTTAGAGCATTTATAATTTCAATCAAATTCAAAGACATTGTGAATGTGGCTTTATAAACCCAAATGCACATTAAAACATACATATAGTGAAATTAACTGAGAAGAGATCAGCAGGTCAAGCAAAGAACACATTATCGCTGCATTGTTAAGGTTTTCGGCATGTGCATCGTTTTTAGTTCTTCAACTGCCAAGTATAATCAGATCCCTGAGTGTTACTTAGATATCAAACAATTTAAGCATCTCCAAAAATCCCATGTCATTAAATTAATTATTTGTACAATGACAGTATTTTCTCTCTGAAAAAACTGGTGATTGTTAAAGAAAATCACAGGAAGAAGTGAAAATAACTGAATGCAAGTCTTCATAAAGATGGAAAAATGACACAGGCAGGATTCAGACTGGAAACTCGGGTTTATATTGGTTCTGTCTTCAAGAACACTTAAAAAGAGATTTTAATCTCAGACACAACTGCAGTGCCAGATTCCTCCTCTAGGGGCTGTATTTCTACATAGACAATATAAATTGTTAGTCTTAAGGTTTTTTTACAGATCAAATAAATGACTTCACATCTTTGTAGTAATGTAATTGCTTTGAGGTCATAGAACAAATGGTTGCTGGTTCTGTTGTCTCTTCTCATGATGTGCTGGGCTGGACAAGAAGAACCCGTTGGCCCAGAGCAGCAGGAGTCACATTCGGCTGACCTGGCATCTGTTACGTTTCCACTTGTCTTCTAGCTCTGCTGGAGACGCACAATGGTGCACTGCCTGACACTCGGTCATCTGGCTTCATTTCATCAACTCAAGCCAAACTCTTTATACTCCAGACGTGGATGCAAGTGGTCAAAATGTTTGCCAGCTTGCCGGTTGGGTGAGCACTGCTTAGTTTGGGAAAAATCATTATGCTTTTTTGTTCCAAGTCAGTCAAGCAAATGGGAGAAATCACTGTCCCGCTGTACACTTCAGACTTTGCCTCAATGAAGAAATAAAAGAACAGCTGTGTTAAAGCAACACTGCAGAACTTTTCATTTTCAAGTTGCGTTTTTTTTTTAAAAATCTTTCTGATGTGTCGTTGACTTATTTTAGACTGAATAGGACCCCTATGACTGACACAGCACCTCCACTGCCCAGCTCGGATCCTTCTCGTGAGAACACGTATTGTGTAAGTAATGCTTTGTCATCCAGACGCCAGCTGGCACACTACTCCCTGCATCTTCATTATGGCAGTGGTGCCAAAGAAACTGAAAAGGGCCGGGTCGTGGAAGTGAGGAGGAGAAGATCCTGCACTGGTTTTTACTCTTTGGGGATATTCAGAATGAGTGAACAAGGCAAGGTAAAGCTTGTACTGTCTTCTACTCATTGGCGAGAGCTATAAAAAGAATCCAAAATTAAACCAAATTCAGCATCTTCTTGTAATGTGCTGTCAGTGTAGTTTCTTGTGTTCATGTCACAATAAAGTTGTCCAGTCTGTAAATTTGTCGGCCCGTTTTGTTGATCATTCGACTTCTTGCAAATGTCGTATTTGGACTAACGTCCGTACTGATGTCCTAGTACGATGGTATCTGCTGAAACGAATGTTTTCTGTGTTCATTCCAATCAAGTTGCGATCTTAATTCTACCAAACAAGTTTCACATGTTTTTTTGCTCGTTATACAATTGCTATGGTCATTTAGTCATGTTTGTTTGTAGTTATGACTCATAAAGCTTCATTTTGGCTGACTGCATTGCTGTGTTGAAAGCTAGGATTTTGCCACCTGTGGATGTTGTAATGTTATTACATATTTTCTTCTTCTGTGGTCTCTGCTGGTCGCGTAGGTTTTCCAGTATTTGCTGGGCTTCAAACAAATCCACGTGTCCTGCCGTCTCTGCGTGGGACTCAACCGGTGACTCGTGTTCACCGCAGCGCTGGCCCACGCCCTACCCAGGAACCGTGCTACTGTTGCAGGATTTTTAACCTGATTCTACTAAAGAATCAAAATAGCTGAGAGAGTGGTTTGTGGAAGCTTCTCTTACACCCAAATCCCTATTAGACAAGGAACCACCACAGCCTTCCCTCACAAATCCCAGTTTCATCCCGGGCTTATTGCGAGGTGTTAAGGATGGCAGTCTTAATTTGTCAGGTCAGTACAGACTGAAGAAATCTCAGCAACTCTGTGAATAACAGTTCATACGCTGATGGTCCGGAGGATGAGTCCTTCTAATATTTCTTCCCTCAACACCACGGGGTTTCCTCTTACAGCTTTGAGTAATATTTCAGCTGTTGATGAATTGCCGAATTATATTTTTTAATAGACATTTGACTAGTGTGTCATTATCCTGTCTCACTTTATCAACTTATCAACAATTCACGATGAGTTATTTCATCTGGCACATTCAGCATCAATTTTCTTGCTTTGAGAAGGCCTTGAAGAGTATAATTAAACATTGGTTGATATCATTCTGAAGATACAAAAATAAAATCAGGATTATGGCTTTCCTGCTAATTTTCCCTATGTGTTTTTTCCCAAAACACAAAAAACATAAACATATTTTGATATTACTCGCAGACGGGAAAAGCCATGAAGCCAGAGAAAGGAGCTCTTTGTTTTGATCCAGACTCTGGTGTGAATGATGGGTGAAATTGCAAGCCCCACACAGGTCTCAGAGAGGTGACTGTGAGAGACCGAGGACCAGAGGAGGAAGCCAGAAATGATGGAGCTGAATCGACTGAACGAGGAAACTATCAGAAAAGGCAGCAATTTATTGTTTCTCTCAGACAGGTCAATGAAAACATCATTGTGGCAGGGATGAGTGGAAATATGAGGGAGGAGACAATTGTGGAAAACAAAACAAAATAAAAAAAAAAACAACTTGCTCTTCGGCTTCTTAGAAAATTGCTCTGTGTCTGTTTGCGGTTGTTGTGTAACTTGGAATTTTATTGGGCATCAGCGCTTATAGATGAGTGTCAGTGGTGATATTGACAAGCAAGCGTAACCCTTTATTCCTAAGGCTGTTGCAAGCACGTCTTTTATAGTATTTTTTAAAGCAACAATTTCACTTTAGCTTGGAGCTCAGAGTGCAATCTGTTTGTCACATTAAGCTTAAGACCTGAAAAAAAAAGTCATATAGAGATTTTGTCAGTTAAACCATAAAGATAGTGCTATGATGCAAATCTTCTTGGTAATATCGTTAGAAAAACATAATTAAGCAGCCACGAGTCAGTAATGCATGGCCTCTAGATCAATAGCGCATGGCCACAAGTTAGTAAAGCATCTGAATGGGATAATTAAGATGTGGTCATGAGTTAATAAGGTGTGGAAACACGATAACAATTGTAGCACTGACAAATTGGTTTTAATTGATTAATTGTTAGTATTTTGATCTTGAAATATAATGACATAACTTTATAACACAACTTTAACTGCTGGTGCCAGTCAGCAAACATTTTGGTTTAATACTTTAAAATTAATCTAATTTTTATAAATTTTCCAGGCATCTTGTTCTTTGTTTAATACTTTGTTACATTATGTTATGTTATGGACATAAAAGGAAACTCCACTGGATGTCTCCTTTTTTTAAAAAATGTCTTTCCAGGTGTCAACTCCGCGAAGCTGCTTCAGTTTTTCCAGTTGCATCTCAGTTGTTACAAGGTAAACAACTGCTTCTTTTAAGGACCTAAAACATAAAAAACCTCTTTTTTTAAAAAATGAATTCTGTTCCAAAATTCTTTCTACTTTTTGTTATATATTTTAAACTGTTATGTCTTCAGTGATGCTCTGTGCTGCAGAAAACGCCCTAAATGAGTTGAAATCCTTCAGTGAGATGTGTATAAATCTCATGACTGGCGGTGCTTGTGTTGATTTCACAGAGATGACCTGAGCAGCTGGAAAAGTTTTCCAAGACACAGGACATAAACATTCTGCATCGTGGTGAGCTAACCAGTCACGACGGGCACAGATGAACAGCACAGAGTCATAGGTGATGTTGTTAAGAAAACCTGCTGTTTAAAAATCATTACTATTCATAGTATGCAAAGTCAGATATTTTTAAATGACCTTTTGGTTGAAGTTTCTTTAAGGGTTTTTTTTTATGTTGTAAGTAATGCACTCTGACTTGTAAATTAATTTTGCCTTGTGACCCTCATCCACTGTTTCATTTCAGTAAATGGTGTACGATCTAGATTTAACCGGAGAAACTGCTTTTTCTTTTTTAATTGTCCCTGCCTCATTTCTGCATAATTTTCTCTGCTGTTTTTCCCCCCCCACATGTTCTGTATATTTTCATTATATATTACCAGGGTGTTTAATTTTGGAAAGAGGGATCATTCGAACCATTGTAGTGTTGACAGAAGGCAGGGAAGTGATACAACAAGTTGACTGAAGACTTACGCGATCTTTTTGTTGAATTAAATCAGTTTTCTGTGCTTTTTAAAAAAAATGTTTTTAGTTTTATTTTGCTTTGCTTTACAGACATATTCTGGACAGTGCTGATAGCTGACAGTTGTACTTTTTCTCAAAAACCAAATTTTAATTTATTTTTGCATGTCAGTTTTAACTCTTCCAAATCCTGCACATATGTTTACCAATTTCTTCTTTACAAAATGTACGTTTGGGGCTTAGAATACAAAAGTTTTGCATTGCTTCAATACTGACCCAAACAGCCATTATTAGCAATAACAGAAATTTTATATTTATCTGCATATGTAATGAAATGACTGCTCTTATTATCTTCAGATGCTTTAGAGTACGCAGATGCCAGGTCAACAAAATAGGTCAAGTTGGAAAATGACCACATCTGCACATCTGTCTCCTCCCGAAACAGCTCATCAGATAAAGGTTATAGTGCTCCATACAGTGTTCTTGTTTGATTGGCTCAACAAACACAATGGTCTGCAAGGCACAGTGCTTCATTTATGGCAATTTGTGTCACAACTAGGCTCGACTGACCGTGTCCATGACCCCTGGAAGCAGTTGAAAGCTTTGTGAAGTGTATTCAGTCGCGTGCAAACACCAACAATTAAACTTTTTGTAAAGTCACTCAAGTTAACTACATTGGAGTGCTCGCTGTCCCCTTTAAGAGTTTTTGCCCAGTATCCATCTGATTCCAAACACGTTTTAAGCCCTTTCAATGATTTAGACCCTGAAAGATGGGGAACAAAAATCTTAAAGAAATCTGAGATTGTCTTTTATTACTCATTTTGATACGTTAAGAATGAGCGAGGGTTTTAAACGTCCGTCACACACTGTGGGCCTGCAGGAACCTCTCACTCTATTGCAACCTTAAATTGCCTTATCTGGACACACACTGACTGTAAAATGACCCTATGCTTGCATTTAAGATCTAATGCTTTTTGTAAGACATAATGAAAGCGATTATCACAGTCTTCCCATGGATGGGGGGAGAAAAAAATAAATGAATAAAAAAATAAGGGATTTCCAGTCCAGCGTTTCTTCTAAAATAGTTAACTGTGGGGGTTATTTGATAGTACACAACCGTAAAATACACATAAAGAGGTGGAATTATGAAGTACAAAAATATAAATCTTTACAAAGGAAATGCAGAGATTATAAAACGTTGAAAGAATGACATTTGGCGGTAGGGAGGTTGTGAAACGCTCATAATGACATTTACAGTAACCTTTTGCTGTGACTTTTTAAGAGGGAGTAAAAGCACAGAGATGGAAAGATGGGGGTATGTTAGGTCTTTCATTAATCAAACTCTGAATGCACTGGGCCACAGCATGAGGCATGAGGCTAATTCCTCTTCTCACTTGCTAAGAGGAAGGATGGGATGGCACCACACACACACACACACACGCACACACACACACACGCAAACACACACACACACACACACACTGTATATAAAAAAAAAAAGTAGGTCTACTCGGTGGACTGGACTGGTGCAGCGTTTGTCCGTTCACCGCTGAAGCCAGGGTCAAGTCCTTTTTTATTTCCGAGCTGCACTCTGAATCCCTACTAACCTGTGACTTCTGCAGGGGAAAGACAAGGTGCATCACTATCATTACTAATGTGCATTACTCCACTCTCCTGGTGAGGATGTATTCATAGAAATTCAGTTTGCATGAATGTTTTATCACCATCAAATGGCTCATTATTATGTACAAATACACTTTGGACAATTATGGTGTAGTAATTACACAACACATTTAAAATGATAAAAGACCGAACAGCAAGTGTGGTAACACATTTACAGAATGTTTGCAAATTAGACCTTGTGTTATCTGTGGAGCAATAAATGCCTCCTGAAGCCAGGTGTAACTTTCAGACTCATTCGATTTCATCATAAAATGCAATCATCATCATATCTGAGTCCCTCAATGGCCGAGTCTTTGTTTCCACACAAAAGCAATCACAGATCTTCATATTTGGCATTAAGAGTTAACATAGAGGTAATATTTGTGAAGCTGTGGCAGCAAACGAATAAAACGTAAGCGGCTGTTGACAATTTTCTGCTGACATTTAGCAGCCACTGCCTCCTCACAGAGATGGGGGGGGGGGGGGGGGGGGGGGGGGGGGGGGGGGGGGGGGGGGCACCGGGGAGAGGGCCATGCAGCTGCAGCAGGCAGCAGAGAAAACACCCTGAGGCCATTCAGTTCTTAAATTCAGTGAAGCACAGTCAAACACTGGAGCACCTGCCCTTAGAATAGAAAATTCATGAAGTGTAGGAAGTGTAGGAAGTGGCACTGTTGGATTTTATCACCTGAAACTGTTATTTTACGTTTCTTGTTTATGACTTTATCAAAACAGATTCCTCTTCACAAAGCTCAAAACTTAGTGAAGCTGTTCAAACACCAGTTGATTTGAACAAAAGCAGGTGGTCCATGCATAATTCAACAAATCCAGAAAAATACAGTTTAGAGTGTCTATTTTACATGAGTGCCTTCATTTCTTGACTACATTTTGGAGAGACTGCACTTGTTTTTAGATTGAGATCACAGCTACAGAAAGGTATTTTGTAAGATCTGACACATGAATGCAGATCATATGACCAGAGTATTAAGACGCAGTTACAATGAACTCCAAATAAAACCAGAATTAATGTGAAACTAAAGTTTTATGTACAGTTTGAAGCCAAAGTAATAATACAATTGTTTGCTGATGCATTAGGCTACTACAAGGAGCCATTAGGCATACTGAAATCTTCGGTTTTGATTTCAAATGCATTTTTTTCAACAGATTTTTGAAAATTTCTTTAATAAATGTTACCACGACTCCAGATGTTTTGTCTGTTTTGAGCACCAACGATGTAATACTAACTGCCTTCAGCGGTGGGAAGGTGTTTATTTGCATGTCAGTTGGCCGTCCCGTCGCACCTAAAGCTGGGTGTGGCACAGACAGTTAATCCTTGTCCTGTTCAATAGGACATCTGGTGTTGAGTCGTTGGAGGAACTGTAGCTGAAGTTCAGTTTGATAACGTTTGTGTGGCTCATTTATATTAAAAACAAAGCAGAACAAAATGTTCTTTCTTTTGAATCTATTAGTCATATGCACGTAATCCCGCTGTTATCTAAAGGTTTCCTGACACATTTCTCTTGCGTTTTCATTTTCTACACATGTTGGATTTCAGCTCTCATTAGTCCCGATCAACATTTTAAAACAGCACGCCCTCACAACGGCTGAGCTCCAGGCCCAGCGGTTATTTGTGCGAGCAGATTATTGCAACACATTAACACTTAAGCAAACCTTAGGAAAGGGTTTACTCCTGATGACTGGTCCAAGGCAGCAGTCACTGCACAGCAGGACAACACACCGCCACTCTAGTGGCTGCTAAGTCTCCCCGAAGGTCAAAGAAAGATTTGGATTTGTCCTGCCAGCAACTCTCTCAGAAACTTCAGGTTGACTTTCACGTTCCTGCTGCTATTTATCAGCGTTACGAGTTGAGGAAATGGCCATCTTTGACAATTTGTCATTCTCTTACAGGCTTCTCTTGCTTTGAGAGCAGATTGATTATTTTAGTTTTAAGAGCGCGAGGCAGCTGTTTGAATGAACCCATAGCTGCTTACTGGTAGTCCGTATGTACAAACCTCTGAAACTAACACCCACTAGACTTTTTTTTTTTTTCTCTAATGATTAAATAAAAACACAAGCTTTAGAAGCTAATGAAGACTTTCAGATGATATCTGAGAGTTCAAATCCCTTTGACAGAACAGTCATTTGTATGTTGTTGCGTTCCTTTTTTTTAAAATCCCAAATTGCATAAAATATTCCACTAATTATGCCACAATGCTGGATAGCATCTTTGATGGAAATTTGTATGTCACTTTACAAAAAGATCCACATAGGCAGAACAAGAAAGCGAAAAGCACATGAACAAATGGGTATTAGTAGCAGCAGGAGGATGAACATCAGGCCCACTTAGAGTAAACTAGAAAACCCACGTTCATCATAATTAAGTAACACGCCACCCTTCTTGGTCTAGTTCTTGTACAGGGATATGTGCGATTAAACAGACTGAGGTCTTTAGAAGGATAACATTATTCTTAGGTTTTATATTTTAAGCTATTAAGTCACAATAAGAAAAAAGAAGATCAAGACGCTTAAGCTTTCATGGGTGAGAGGACTTGAGTGACAATGGTCCTGAGTTTGGGAATCACTGCAGTTATCAAACACCAACAGTGAAAGTAAACAAACATTTTACATGGATTTAGATGTCAGTTCCTGCGAACGTTTGAGCTTAAACGCAGTGAAACTTCATACGTGAAACAATTTCACATCAGATGTTAAGAGTACAGCACCGTTACCGACAACGAGACAACATGAAAACCGTTAACCGACTCATTTACATCAAACGAAGTGTTTTGAACTAAATATTCACCCTAGACAACACAGACGGAGAAAAAGAAAAACATGCTCGGGTCCACTGGGAGTCCGGACCCACATTTCGATTAGAGGGAGATCCTCGCGAAGGCGTCGTACAAACAATATTCCCTCTTATCCCTCCTCCCCAGAACATCTCCTCTGAGACCACTGATTTAGCTGGCAACAGGCTCGCTGGGATGCACACACGCGAATGCACACTGAAAACAAACTTCTGGGTGGCTCAAATAAATCCACGCCAGTGGGACAATAGCCGGTCCCTCAGGAGTCAGTGGACGCGTGCGTGTAATATTTAGATGCCATGTGTGAGTCTTACACGACGCGCTATTAAGGCCAGAAACCAGCTCTAAGGTGTGTATTGTTTGCAGAGTCACACACAGAGGCATGCAGGCACAAGACCTCGGTAGATGTACAGTACGCCAAGGTCTGGAGTTTCCCTAGCAACAGCATTTACTTTCACCCTGTTGCTGATGAATGCAAAGATACAGATTTTCTTGACGATACAGTACTTGCACAGAGCATATGGCACACGGATACACACACACACACACTCATAAAGTAGCCTGCACTTGCACAAACATTTGACATTAACAGCTCTGTTAACTAGATTTCTCTCTTCACATACAAGCACACATATATGACACACAGGGCTGGAACCAGAGCACTTGCACACACACACACACACACATTTCAGATGGCAATGCCTCTACTAAAACTGACTTTATGGTGTGCATCATCTGCCTGAAGCACTCCCACACACATGCACACCTCACACACCTCTTTCTCTGTGTCCTATTAGTCACAGACCACAAGCAAAAAGTGTAACATTGGCTGCCCTAGTACCCTGATTTTTCAAACTCTCAAGGGATATGTGACGCATTCACACACAACTCAGGTTGTTCAAAATGTACTGAACAGGCAGCACAGTCATGAGAGAGCAAATGAATAAAACTGAAGTAAAATTGTTTACCTAAATCTATCTGGATTCCATATTTGGCTACAGAAGGCATCATTGTGAAGTAAATTGTTTTTCTATTTGAATACCTCTACAAACACTTCATTTTTCCATCTTTGTTTACTCCTAAATTGCATTTTTATATAAAGGTGGCTTCAAAGGGTGTTGCTATGACACAGACAACTAAGAGATATACAGAACAGGAGAAAATAATGTGTTTGAGTGAGACATGTGTTACCAATGTCAGAAAAGCCAGTACAATTAAGTATTTAACTCAATAGCTGGATACAATAGTCTCAAGGCACTTTAACAGAAGGGCTGAAGGACTTATGACATAAACTTCTGGCATAAACATTTGCTGTAGTGAGACTGCACCATCTGCAAAGCTACAGACAAACAAACAGGACATAAAGATTGGTCATGTCAGTGCAACAAGCTAAATCAAGTCCAGTGGGGATACACTACTCAAACACACATGCTGATTTACCTCTGCTGGCTTTGACCTAAACAGCAGCCTCTCCGTTATTCATCAAGCTAAAATTATTCATACCTGAAGGTCATCTCCACTATCATACACAATTATCATTCATTTATACACACAATCCATACCAATGAGTTCAACGTGAGCAGAACATCTCCATATGTCTGCTTCTTTTTCTTGTTTTGTGTGTGTGTGTGTGTGTGTGTGTGTAATTTTAGATTCAATTATGCTAGAGTAAGGAAACATAAGGTAAGAAAAAAGTGCCTGATGAGATGATTGATCCGATCTTAACTGATGCAGCTGATCACAGAGCCAAGAAAACAAAGCAATTGCCCGACCCTTGTGGAAGAGGATCGATCCTGAGATAAAGCAGCAGCAGACTACAGCAACATGGGGACCAGTGTGTTTCTCGATAAGCATGATATAGATGGCTTCGTGTTGCTGTGAGACTGTAAAAACATGCAGACAGATACATGAGCAGATGAATTGAGGATCTCTAACAAGATATGGTATGACCAAAGACTGCATTTCCCAATTAAGTCTATAAAGCTGTCTATATAGCTCCCAGATCACATATGGATTTTTCATAAATTATTTATATGTTCTATGCAGATGACCATTTTAATGCCAAATACTGCAAAGATAAATGAATTCTGCTGGGCTTGAGGGAGGTCAGGAGCCACTCAAACATCAATAATTCATACATACATACATACATACATACATACATACATACATACATACATACATACATACATACATACATACATACATACATACATACATACATACATACATACATACATACATACATACATACATACATACATACATACCCTGTGTGTGTGTGTTAGAGAGAGAGTAAGGCATCATGAGTGCAACCAAACAAGACCTGGTAGACAATGTGGTTCATGTTTTTCAGATTTTAACCTCCATTTATTTGAACCAAAAAAAGAGAGATCAGGGTTAAATCCACTAAACTTAAATACAAAAATAAGGGACTCGAATTTAAATCAATGTATGAATACAATTTACACATACATCCAGTGCTGTGGATCAAGATGACAGCATTGTGGAAATGACAATAGCCTTGATATGGCAAGAGGAGCTTGGTCAAGCCAAGATGCTTCTGTTTAGGCAACTGCGTAGCCAGCTGGGACTGTCAGAGGTCTATGAAATTAGTGGCTTGGATCAGTGTTGCAGTTTGTCCCGGTCTTAAAGCTAACAGTAAAAAAATAGAAGGGAGACTTCCGAGAGCCATCCCAAATCCTATCTCGCACCCCCCTCTCCCGGTCTCACCGTCTTGTTTGCTGCGGCAGGCGCGCTATGCAGAGAAGGGGCCACTTCCATCATCCCCAACAAATCAAACAAACCAAACCGAGTCGTGTGCGCCATGTGACGGTTGGCAAAGTCATTTGCTTATCTGGCCAATGGATTTATTAGAAACCGCGTGTCCCCACTCTGCAGGAACTCATATCTGACGGGGCGTTGTCTGTTCATATGACCGCACTCGTTTTTAACACTCTGCAATCCTGCTGTAAATCCCACAAAGAGGCTGCCGTTCATCCAGCTTGGATACAAACAGCCAGTCTCACACCAACAGGTCCTTTTGCATGTGTGTGCTTGTGTGCGAGGTCGTTGGTGTGCGCTCAAAAGTGTGCGTCCATGCGCCTCTGTCGGTGACTGGAGGCAGGGAGGGGGCGGTGGAGATTATATCAAACGGAATCCCTGATCACTCCTTCACCCCGTTAACCAAAGACAGCTCTTTGAGAATTCCACTGGCGTCCACCCGCCGTCTCTCTCGGATCATGTCCTCCAGGCTACGAAAGACCAGAGTGTGCACCCCGCTGCCGGACAGATGCACTTTGAGGAAGTACTGCTGCTCCGCCGAGTGCGCCTCTCCTCCAGCTTTGAACTCTCGTTTCCCAAAGCGGCACCAGGCTGCGAAACTTTCTGAATTGGTCCAGCAAATCTCATCGCTTCTCAGGCCCAGGTGTCCCACTGCGTTCTGCATCACCAGGTCGGGGGGAAGCGGTCTAAATCGGTACCGATTGTTGACTATTCTCCCGTGTCGGCCGTTGCTGATTTCAAGCAGGCTGTCCTTGCGGATTTCTCCCTTGTGCAGATGAATGACCTGGTCGTCATGCTCATAGATGGCCCAGTGAGGAGCTTGCGCAGTGTCCACCAGCTCCAGCAGGTCCCCCGGTTTGCACATTGTCAGCAAACTTTTGGCCGAGTACACGTTCAAGTCCTCGTTTTCCCGCAGCTTGGAGAAGATGCATTCCTGGGAGCAGAATGCAGAGTACTCCACCTCGCTGACCGAGAAGGGTCCCTCCTCTGTCGGGCTGTGGTCCTTGGTGAAGCCGCAGTCGGACGGAGTGCGGTCGTCCACCTCCTCCTCTTCGTCAGAGAAGAAGTAGGCGACGCCGACCCGAAGCTCGTCCTTCTCCAGCCCGGACGGATCCCCCGTGGGCAGTTCGCTGTAGTTGAGGTGGGTAATCCGATCCAGTTGATTTCCCATCAATGACCTGGCAAGGCAGAGGCATGGACTGCGGTGTCTGAGGGTGAAATGAGATGAAAAGGGAGCCATCGGCTTTAAAAGACATATTTCACAAGACATTTCAATTTCACACAAACGCTTTTGACTACAAGGTATTCTAAGAAAACGCTCACCACCTTACAGCAGCACCTATTACTAAGCTCCGAGTGTAAACCAACATGATCTATGATCATCTGCCCCTTGCTCCCTTCACACCCAGTTTGTCAATCATTGCATGGAAAGTAAGGTCTGATAATCAAATACAAAGGAAGCTTAAAAAAAGAAACACATCTGGGGCTGGAAAACCGCTGCATAAAAGCAATTATGCACTTCACATAAAGGCCAGCCTGGTGTCTTTATGCACTGCAAAACATACAGAGTGGAGTAAAAGGGAATACCTGTGCGCTCCCAGGGTAATTGATTATAAATCCTTGTTGTCCATTAGCACAGAGAGCACAACGGGCCTCTGCTCCCCTTCTATTTGTTCCTCTGTTCTCCTTCTTCTCACTCTTTTCCCTCACTTTACGCACCACGTTCCGGCTGTAGTGCGAGCTCGTGCTTCCCTCCTCTCGGCACCAACTGCATTTAAGTACCAAGGAGAGCTCCGCCTCAGCGGAGGCGCTCCGCCTCCAGTGAGTTTTACTGGAGCACCGCCGCGGCTACGCTCCCGCCCAGCCAATGGGAACCGACCAGGACTATGCCCGTCAATCACATGATCCAATTGGGTCCGATAAGGGCGGCCCGCGGCGATAGACGGCTGTTACCGTGGCGTGGTGTTTGTTTTCAGAGAGCTGTGGAATTCTCAGCGTGATCAGTGGAGCCCCTATTCCTGTTCAAGGCAACATTCCTACATGATAAGACCCTGCATATTTTACAGCAAGTCCACGAGTGGCCTATGTCCTTGTGATTTAAAAAAAAAAAAAAATCCACTACTTCAAACATACTTTAGAACTGTGCACAGTTACAGATATGACCTATGTGTGCTCTTTCTCTTTCTTGAGAACATGACTAGGTAGCATCGTCCTTTCAGCACGTGTAACTCACTGTGTATTCACTCTGTGACAAGTGTGTGTGCCTGGTCGAGGGAGGGATTGGAGGCAAGTGTGTGTTCCAAAACACGGAGGTCCTAAAACATAGAAGTCTACAGGGAGATTAATGCAAAGTCTATAATATTTTACTTTGCACTGATGTTGTGTCTTGGAACAAAATATGGCTGAATTGAAATGCATATCAAATTTCAGCCTGTGACTCACTTTTGCATGCATAATGTAGTGTAGTGTACACTTATTGTGTTTGCAAGATGAATGTGAGTACACTTATGCCATCTCTACTCAGTGATGTCTCTGTTTTCATCACCGCTGCCCAGAACAGATAGCCATCTTGCTGTTCAAATCAGACCATTTTCATGGAGATAATGTTTCCTCTGTATACCTCTACCTTAGAAATCTGTTCATCTTTTCTTTTTTTCCTCCATTTTTCATCTTTTCTTCCCGTGGCATCATCTGGAGAGAGCTGCAGAGATTTGCTATCTTTTTCTTCTCCCAGATGGTTAGATATAGCAGCTCTTCAGCTGCTGACACAGTGCAGCCCTCAGTCTTTGTTTCCACTGGTGACAGGCAGAGGAGCCGGCCAGTGCTTTTTTTTTCCTACTAAGAGAGATTGCACTTTTTTTCTCCCCCAACACTTTCACACACACACAAAGGACAAAGTGCATAGGCATCCCATGCACCCATTTTCACCCCCCATGTGTCTTCCTGTGTATTTATGCTTCCATGCAAGAGCACGAGATTAGAAATCTGATTAATTGCCTTTTACGTACTGTAAAGCTCCAAGCAGGGTGGTGTAATTCATTTATGATGTGTGGCGTCCTTTGTGTGTATCCACACGCTTTAACTCAGAAAGAGAGAGAATAACACACTAGCCAGTAAATAAGATTTTTTTCATGAGTACCCCCCCACCCCCCACCCCCACCCAACAAACTCCCCCATACCACCCACACACTGTGTCATGGGACCACCAGTAATGGCTTTGGCTGCAGCACCTCCTGCATGTGGTCCCGCCACCTGTAATCTACAATGAGCAGAAATGAGTTTCCTTTGTAGACACGGCCTTCCCTGGGCACACACATGCGCTCGCTCTTCTTGTCGTTCACTGTCCCCCTCACTTTTTTCCTACACACACGCACACACACACACACACACACACACACACACACACACACACACACACACACACACACACACACACACACACACACACACACACACACACACACACACACACACACATGCACAGTCATGTATGCAGCTGCCGTAATAATACGCCAGGTTGCAGACAGTACTGGAATAACTACAGAGACATGGTGATATTTCACAACCCCAATAATTGGATACGTCTCTATTCCCTAATTACTAACTAAATCATACATACTGCAGCACAGTGCTATACAGATAAAACGAACTGACACACAAACCCACACTCATTCTGCCGTCCTCAAATTTATCAATATCACTGCATCCGTCTTTTCCACATGTGACGTAGCACAGAATCATGCAGCCTGTTGTTGTTGCATTCTTGCACACAGTCACACTTTCTGACAATAGTTTTATGAACAGTGAAACAGAGAGCTTTGGGTATATAAAGGGTCATAAACTCTTGATTCTAGTGAGTTGTTTGTGTGCATGCAGAGCTGCTGAGGCGGAGTGTAGAATGGAACACTGAGGAGAGATTTTCGGTTCTATGTGTGCACTTGATATGTGTTTGAGGCGTTGTTAAGGACTTGCGTTAACTACATGCTGTATGTCATTTGCTGTGTTGGTAGCATTGTAGGATCTTATCTTCTGAATCATCACATTCTCTCAAAAACCTCTTTCTTTGGTTTTCTACTACCATAAAACCACTAAGGCAACAGAAAATAGGACTTAAATCTCTTTTTTTATGATACTCTGTCAATCCCACGGGGGGTGAAATAAATAATCCTTTTGCTTGTATCTTTCCCGGGAGGTCAAAGTCCAGGGTCAGCTACAGAGCAGTGTCATGGAGAAATATTAATGCACTTGGCTGCAATGTTTTCAGAGATGCTGGAGATGATTGGCCAGTGCAAGGAATAGTTTTCTGATCTATTCGGTGAAGATCCAAAGATAGCAGTCAGCAAAAAAGCCAGGCTGCGTGCCTTCAAAGGTTGCAGCTGCATCAAAAATGGCTCCACTATTACCTCTGTGACACTGATGCTTATGCAAATGCTGCACGACTGTTGTCTCATGTGCATATAGCTGTGATGATTGTTGCGGAAATGTATTTTTGTACAGTGAATGTGCAAAACAGACGTTAGGGAGCAAACATCTTGCAAAGGAAACTTTCCAGATTTCGGTTGCTATGGGTTTTAGTTTAGTTAGTTCAATTTCTGTTTTGAGGCATGAACACTAAATAAAAAAGAGAGGGTGAGATTTTAGTAAGGAAATAATGTATAAATGCTATTTTATTGTCAAGCACATCATTTGTGACCAGAAGTGTGTAGGTGTTGCAGATAATAGACGTCTACATAATTATCATATCTGTAATCACAGTGAGAAATATTCTCAGAAGTGTTATAAACAAGATAAAGTAAAGTCTTTATCATGGTGGGATGGGAGAGTAATTTAGCCTCAGGGTAATGTTCAACTATATAACTTGCAATCATTAAATAAAACCTAACAGCATCACCGCTACGGCGCGATTGATTGAAAATTACATATTTTAAACATTTGTTGAACCACTATATTTTAACAGATAACGTGCAAATATTCCTGAACTTTCTCAAAATCACAGATGATTTTTGTCGGGACTAACTCCCGCAGGCCACACAACCTGTGTTGTGCAGGCACTTTATTCTCTTCTGAAAGGACGTGTTTGTTACTCCTGAACATGGTGAGAAGTTTTCCAACAGTCACAACAGTCCAGGACCAGCCTATCAAATCTAATTAGCAGGTCTTCTAATTTATCTGCATTTTGAATGTTCTGCCTTAAAAAAAAAAAAAAAAGAAAAAAAGTTTTGGCAAACCAAGAGCAAAAGTGTAAGAAATGTATTACGTTGTGTGTAAGCTGCAATGTTCCGCGTCTTATCAGATTGGAACGGCCACCTGGAGGTGACCATGGTGTGGCTGTATCAGAGATGACATTAATAGCAGCAGCTCTGTGTGGGACTAGGAAAGGTTGCACTGCAGACACATTTACATTAGACTGCTTATTGTGCTAAAAGTACTAGTCATTCTATTCTCTAAAGCTGCTTATCTTTTAGAACTGAAACATTCTTTTAGGATTTTTAAGAATATTGTATCACGGATCAAACCATCAGGGGTGTTTTATTCCCAAATAAACTCTTTCACATAAGCGGTCACCGGATCACACTTTTATATCAGACTATTACTATTTTATTTATAAGGTCATACTTTGAGGTTCTGCTCTGCAGGAAAAAATTCACTTGTGTATTTTGATCTATTTTTCACGGATCATCAACTTGGGAGGATGCTGGTTTCTTGCCTGACACATAACATTTTTTAACACAATGTCATGTGTGTAGCCATTAAGAAAGCACACTGGCTGGACCATAAATAACTAAACTAATAAATAAAAGTCACCACCTGGATTTACTAAGCAAACAGGTGAGAGCCTTGTATTTTAAAAAAAGAAATACTGTAGAGATTTTAGAAGGCTTCTAAATCCTGAAGCAACAATGAAATGAAGAAAATGTTATTCTGTTTCAGAAGGTCACTTTTTTTCAGTCTGCATGAATCAAACAAAATAATTCTGTAAAAGACAAATTTAAACCTGGAGGCATAGTGCTGGACCATCATCTTCAAGGGAAAAATGTGGTTGGAAACAATTGGTATCAAAGATTACTTACACATCTGTTTAAATCCACTTAAAGAAATTCAACAGTTGAACTGATAGTGATGTTAAATATTGAAGTGCGAGCCTTTCCACATCCACAGAACTGAAACTTTTGAGATTAAACAGTTAGCGTAAAGTGTAAATTCTGGACTCTAAATTGGTGGAAAAAGGCCATATGACCTGTTGCTGTGTGCTTAATAGAGAAAAAATGCTTTCAGCTGAAGTTCAGGGGCAGGGCCGCACATCGGCTCTCTCCTTCATGTTACATGTCACCTGCACTGCACACCTGTTTGTTCTTAATTTGCACCTCTCCTTCACTTTTTTTACTTCTCCTTTTCCTCCTATAATCATGCATTTGCAAGCCTGACGGCTGCTGCTGATCGCCAATGAAGGCTTCCTCACACTACAACCATTTGCCTCACTTTTCATCAACATGAAACAAGCATGCATGAAACACATTTAATAAGCAATCGTGCACATGGTTGTTTGCGAATTGGGCCTTGAGGGACTGTTATGTTGCAGGGCGGTAATGCCGAGAGGAAGCGTACTGCACCCCATTGTAATAGTCATAGTAATATGCCATTATGTCACATTAGCTAGCATCTGATAAAATGTGCTGGTAACAACTGTCATTTAAGCTAAAAAAAATAGAAAAGTGTTTGCAGTCAGCTGCCTTTGTTTATTTCAAAAGGAAAATTGGCACTGATGTAATGAATGTAACATTGAGATGGAAAATCTTATAATGTTGCTGTAAATCTCAAATGGGATTTGGGCAGAACTCTGCAAATCCTTCAAAAATGATAACATTTTGCATTATAAAACAAAAAGGATGGGAGCCAGCAGCTTATACACAGGGACATGATCTCATAATGAATATAACAGAAGAATAAAAGGAACTGGGACTTGTAGTGTAGCTCACAGAGGGAACTTTGTGGAGCTAATTTGAGTCTAGGCTGTTTATAAAATAGTCTGTCTCCTTCCAGCTAGGCGATGAGTGACATCATCACTCAGCAATGTCAGTTGTAAATATCAATCATGGCTAAGTCCCATCAGTTGCCACGTTTATCATTGGCTAAGCAGGACGCATGCTGTATATGTCCTTGCTTTGTGTGGGACAAGGCTTGGCTGAAGTTTCATTTATCAGCAGACTTCTCAGGCTTGAATGTCTGATACATCAACCTTCAGCACCTCAGACTGTGTTGGTAACTGCAGCCCTGCTTTTATATTAATATTTTCAAGTCTATGTCCCTCTTGTTTCTCTTTTTCTGTTTCAGCTGAGCTGAAGTTGCCTGGAATGGATGTCCGAGCAGGTTCACCCCAAAAACTGTGTAATACTTAGAGAAAATAAACAGCCAAATAAATAAAAAAACAAAAGAGCTACAACTCACAGTCTGCAGATTTTAGCTGAAATATCAAATATTAAAGTTCATGGCAGGACCGATAAAAAAACCTATGGCTTGCATAGACGGGTTGCCTGGAGAATTCCTCGTTTCTCTAAACCAAACATGGCAAAGCTGCATCTAAAGAAACCTTCTGCAGGAATAGACTTCCGGAAAAAAACAAACAATTATTTTAGACAGAAGATACCAAAACGGAGGTGTTTGTCTGCAATGCACAGTTTGGTGAAAACCTAAACCTGACGTCATCAGTCACGCACAGCTGCCCAGGAGAGATGATCTGGGCTTGTTTTTTCAGCCACAGCATGGTTGACTCAAGAAGTTTATGGTTGACTCATTTAGTTGAGTCAATAAGTCAACCATGAACTCCTTGAGATGCTGAAATATTCAAAAGTCAAACCAGAGACTATCTGTCTGACAGCTAAAACTTGGCTGACGATGGATCATGCAACAGGGCCAGGACCCCAAACGCAGCGCCTGATCCACAACAGAATGGCTGCAAAAGAAAGAACACAAAGTTTTGTAATAATTCCTTAAAAATCCAGCCGCGCAACCCGTTTGGAATACTCTGATTGAACCTTGATAATTATCATCATTTCTTGCTGCACAAAGAAATGTTTCGAAGCTACTGAATTATGGGGTGTACTTAGTATGTACACACTGCTGATTTTGCACTTCGGCTTGGTTTTTGTTGAATATGTAATGATACAGAGCAACATGTCTGTTGTTCATCTGAAGCTGTATTTACAGAATTCAAAGAACCAGATCTTTATTTTTCTTTTTTATTACGAAGCCTATTTTTATTACAACTCTTTGATGCTTGAAACCATAGAAAAGCAGTGTCATTTCTTTTTTTCATGACTGTACCTTTATTTGGAGTTTCACACAATATTGAACCTACATAACTGCAGCATGCATAAACAGATAAATTACATTTCTTCTGGAAATAACTTAGGCTGCCTCAGAATATAAATTGTGCCATCAATAAAGGATGTTTGGGATCATATCCAAGCATCTGTTTCTCTCAGCAGGATGAGAGGGACACTGAGAGTCAGTGTTGATACAAATGGCAAAGACATGGGCTCCGTTCTTGGTCTGAAGAATGCACATTTAATATTTTCAACATAACATCACTGTTTTGGAACATTATAGGTTTCACAGAGACGTGCAGTAAAAGTCGCTTACAGCTTAAAGACCCTGGTTCATATCCAGAGAGTCACATATGGCATCAATCTGTCCCAAGATACAGTAGCTTGGGAATCAGATGGGGAAGGAATTTTTCACAAGTGTGGTCATGAAGCGCTCCGTTAGCCAGTTTGAAGGATTGAATTGGCAAAAATGTCTCTGTGTACCAGCAGTTCCAAAAATCTCTTCCCATCCTTCTCCACACACACAGCCAGTGCTTCGACCGTGGAACATAACAGCTTCATTTGCTGCATTATGGATGGTTTGATGCAATCATGTCCATCTAAAAGATAACTGTTGTGTTTTTTCTTAAGGAATTTATATTTATTACGATGGAAATTTGTATTTAAGCTATTCTGTCATGTTTTTCTGTTACGTGAGTGCACTCAGTTCAGACCAGGATTTGGTCTATGCAGTTGGGTTCAGCTGTTTTACGCAGCTGCGAGGATTGTTATGGGAAATTGCATGTTATTTTGTCTAAAACTAAAACAACACTGCTCTGCTCTGGTAAAACTGCGGTACTAACTACTTTTTGTGTAATTTCGTTATCAAACCCTCAGATGTATGTTTTGGCCCTTAACCTAATTTCTTTATCAGGTTACTATCATTTATGTCTCGCTGAAATAGTAACCTAATGGTTAAAATGTATTTATTTTTGCATGTTTTTCTTGACAGAATTTGAATTTGGATTGAAAATGTAGTTGTTCTACTCAGATCGTATAGTTCATTTCTTTTTTTTTTTTTTGTACGAGCATTGATTTTTGCATTTTATTAAAAGAAAAATTCCAATTGTCCCAAAGAAAAAACAAAAAGGATGGATTTATTCTAAACGATTTTCATTCTTCACTCGAACCCTTTTGATTTCCATAAAAATTCCTTTATCGTGTGTATGCGCGTTGCCAGGTTTTTTATGTATATGTGTGTGTGTGTGTGTGTGTGTGTGTGTGTGAGAGTGTGTGTTTGGTGTGTTTTGTTCCAGTAATATCTGTCTCCCATTGAAAAGCAGGTCCTCCATCAGGCCTTATCAGCTCTCCTCAGACTGCGGACTGTGGCTCATTCAGGAGGCCCTCGTCCGACACATCTGAAGCCCATCGACGTGGCGGTGAATGTTAAGTTCTGCCGATACAACTTCTCTCCACCTTCAATGCATTTGTGCTACAGTCGTTCTGCTCTGAAAAGACTTGTTCCTTTCACAGACTTGCACGTGTGGAGGAAAAGGCAGGTGCCTTCAATTCTATCTTTTCAGTACTCACAGAATGGAATTATGTGATCCTTGTGTACGGCATGAGTCTTGGTACAAAAGTGCAATAAGCTGGGTTAAAAGATCGTTGGAGCCCAATAAACTGTGCAGTGCCAGAAATCAGATAATTCTGCTTTCGAAACGCAGTTTACAAACTTCTTCAAGTAATGAAAAGTGCAACTTTTGAGTATTCATTTTATAATCTAGTCATCCCTTTAAAGTTTGCAACTCTCCGTTCCAGGGCTGGATGATAGAAACTATATTCAAGCGTGTCAAAATAAGTTTACAATTTGAAAATAAAGGCATTTTATAAGCTGCTAAAGGGAAATGTTGTTCAATAGGGAACAAATGATCAGTTTCAGAAACAAAAAAGTCTTGTTATACTGATAAATCCTAAAACCTTTCGGCCTCTCACTGCTAAATGGGAGAATGGGTGGACGTGTTTTTTTTTCCTTCCTCATCAACAATTCCTCTGACACACTTCATACTTTCTGGGTATACTGTTGCAGACCTGAGGAGGATCAGTTTTGAGCCGTCTGTCCGTCTGAATGTCTGAATGTGCAGCCTTAATATTTTTACCCAGTGTTGTTTTCTGTTGTGCTTTTACAACAGTCAATAAGGTTGTGAACAGATTATGCAGGGTGCTTGGGCCTCAGGCAGTTTGCCGGCCCCTGAGGCTAAAATTATTACCATAGATGTTATGCCACACAAGCTGACTTATAAAAGTCAATTTTCCTTATAATTCATTAGTCAAATGTTTTCCCGGTGGTATTAATGCCATTTGTTCAACACAAGACAGTGTTCACTCTCCAGTCATAATCATGGCCAAAGTGTCTGATATATGAACTAATTAAATTTTTCAAAATGTTTACAAATAATATAAATAATAATAATAAATCCTCTAATGATGAAGACTGCTTTAGAAAAGTAATACAGCTACAAACAGTGTGGCCTCTTGACTGCAGTGCTGATAGAAACTGGCATCCCGCCTCATCATGTCTAGATAAAAGAAACCACAGTTTCATCAGTGGATAAAAAAAAGACAGATACCCAATTTCACCCCAGTTTTTAGCACCAGAAAATGAGCAGGAAAGAAATAGCTCCACTTCACAGGACTGTTGTCAAGTTTGTTGTAAAATATTTATGCTAATTGAGAACAAAGTGTGAGGGCTTACATATTTACATGCAACGTATTTCTATTTCCAAATTATAAAGAGAAGTATTGATAAGTACTTGGCATTTTCAGCCAATATTAATGCTGAAAATGCCAAAATCCCAAATGATTGGAAAAATACATCAATTACTTAACTGATGAGTTGATATGAGTGGATCCATATAAACCAGCACAAAGGAGTTTTTTTTCATGTTAGAATTTAAGTTTTAGTTTAATTCAAATGAATGTAGGATGGCTATTAGGAATTGTCAACAAGGTCTCAGAGAGGAAATCCAAATATGGGCAGAAGACTGGTAAGAGAAGACAGAGTGAGCTGAATTGTGACATTATATCCACACCTACACTTGTTGGTGGGGGTTAGGTTGTTGCTCAGCACTCCTAATATCTCAGCGTAGATATTATCTCTCGGGTGTAATGGGGTTGGAGTCTGGAAAGCAAATTATAGGTAACTGTTATAATAATGATAATGAACACATGTATTTATCATTGCGTGAGTCCACTGACTGAAATGTGCCAATGATTGAAAGTGATTACACCCCCTATGATCATGGATCTATTTAGAGGAGGAAATCCCACATCCAACCCAGCATCCACCTACGGTTTGGGAATCTGAGTATCAGGACAAGAGGTGAAGATTTTGTTCATCACTCAAAATAACTCAATGTTGATATTATCTGTACAAAGATTTCATGGTGACGCACCAAATCACCAAAATCACTCACACCGCACTCCACTCAGATGTGATCATGTTCTCATATTTCACAAAGCAAGTGATCATGTGGGAGCTGACTGTGCCCTGGGAAGATCACGTGAAAGAGGTGCATGAGGGTAAGCTTTACCACTACCAGGAATAGGTGTAACAGTGTAGGAATCAAGGCTGGAGGGGCTCCATGTGGCTCTACTGAAGTGGGCTGTTGGGGGTTTGCAGGGTCCTCAATCTGTAATTTAACTTGACGTGTGCAGTCAAAAACTAAATGGACTTATTTCAGTCAAATATCTTGGTAAAGTGTCCTGGCTTGTTTAAATGGAGGTAAAGAATCATCCCGACCGCCTCTCCAACCTCACACCCCTTCCCCCTTCTCTTCAGTCCCTGTGAATCTCTCTGGTTGGTGTAGTCCATTGGTATGCAGGGTGATGTTGGCTGGTGTTTGCAGGGGAAGGATAAAGCAGTAATCAGTGCCAATGAAGCAGCTTTTGTCCCAAAGCACAAATGTGCCAACATCAGCAACACCAGCAGCCCACGTGTACAGTATGTGGATGTGTGTGTGTGTGTGTGTGTGTGTGTGTGTGTGTGTGTGTGTGTGTGTGTTTTTATCTGAGGGAGGGACCAGTATCAGAGGGGCCAGACAGAGGTCATTTTCCTTGATGTTTTCTCTGACTTCTTTTCCTTTTGTGCTGAGTACAAGCTACAGTACATGATCACAGTCATATCAATGTAGCAGTTCTCTTTTATTTTTTTTTGTTTGTTTTGCTTTTAAAGTCATGGCCCTGTTTGTGCTCTTACTTATTCTATTCAGTGACACATGACTTAAGCAAACCTAAATTTTATATTTGTACAACGTTGGTTCATTTGCATGATTGAGATATAGCTGTTGTAAAATGTATCTTAACATGAAGAAACAGAACAAAATCTATTTTGTTTTTGTCTGTTCGGCATTGGAGAGGCAATTAATCTCATGAACACTGCAATAAAAGTAAGCAGACAATCAAAAGCATCACCCCAAGTCCCATTAGTCACATGTACAGAAATCAGGAAGAGAAAACAAGGCATAAAGGGCCGAAGTGCCAATGAGCACATCTCTGAACCATCAAAGACCTCAGCAGGGCTGCTGACTGCTCAGAGGATGGCTGAGACTGTGGCTTCCACCTGGTAGCGCCTGTGTGTCTGTGTATGTAAGCAAACCTCACCCTGATAAATAAAGGTTAAAATAATTAAGGCTCATAGAACAGTGACCTTAACTCTGATTACCTTCCCACTTCTACCAAAGCACATTCATCAGCCTGCTTTCTCAGTAAATTAGCACACATTAACTATCCTTTTTTTTTTTTAAGTTCAGTTATCTCTGTCAATAATGCTGTTTGATTTTAACTGTCGACTGAAAAAGGTTGAGCACTGAGCTGAGTGCAGAGTTTATCCATTTCTGTCCACCTTATGCCACTGAGACCCAACTGAATAAAATCCATCCATCCATCCATCCATCCATCCATCCATCCATCCATCCATCCATCCATAGCCTGATCAGAGAGGCCCAGATGTCCATCTCCTCAGCTACTTCCTGATGCTCCCGAGCCAGCAAAGACAAATAATCTCTCCAGCATGTCCTAGATCTGCCTGGGGGCCTTGCAGTTAGACACACCCAAAACCCTTCCCCAGCGTGGCATTTAGGGGGCATCCTCACCAGATCCAAACCACCTAAACTGGCTCATCTTCATGTGGAGGAGCAGCGACTCTAGTCCAATCTCCCCCCCAAAGTCATTCTGTTTCTAAGATAAAGTCCAGCCACAGTGTGGAGAAAACTCAGTGCAGTCTCTTGTATCGTCAGTCTTATTCTTTTGGTCAATAACCACAAGTTATGTAGGCGTCAGTAGAAACCTAGATCAACCAGTAAAGACAAAGTCTCAGCTTGTGCTCAGTTGTTTCATCATTACTGAAGATGCTGCTCCGATATTCTGTCAATCTGTCGATCTCCTATTTCATTCTACCATCACACACACGAGCAAGACCCTAAGATACTTATGTCCTTCGCTTGAGGCTGCACATCACTCCCAACCTGGAAAGGGCATTAAAGTAGTTCATTATTATTAGAGGATATTCATATTGGTTGCTCTACAAATGCAGCTGCAGTTCCACATTGCTTCAGGAGTTCCAAGGTACCTAAACATGCTGTGGTGTTTTGTTTTTATAAACATGCACTTTTTAATTTTCTAGATGCCTGCTTATTTCATCTTTAATGTTCATAATATACACATCTTTGTTATTTTAAGATGGACAATGCTTTTGATTTTTCTGATAGTGTATGTCCCAAAGTAGTGTTTTTATTCAAAACACAAGCTACTTCTTTGCCCATTTCCTCATTTATTGACATTCCCTGAAATGTGATTGTTCGGACTGGCACACTGGGAATGTGTCAGTCAATATCATGCACTACTCTGCTTTTTTTTTCTTTTTCAATGTCAGGCATTTCCATATTTTACAACTTCTTTTATTATTCCAGGATGCAAAACACAGAGGCGATGAATAACAGAATAAGCCTTTTGTTTATAATTCCTATCATCTGCTAAACAAGAATAAAAGAAAAATCTATTTTTGTCTTCAATTGATTTCCTTGTGTTTACATGAGATGTCCAAATGTTTCTGTGAACCAGCCATGTTACTGCTCCTTCACTGCTGTTTCACTTAAGTATTTCCCGTGTTGCTGTTCTCCTTGGACCGCAGCACCAACGTAAGCAAAAGTGTTATCTGCTCCCAAGTTCATTTAATTTACTTGGGTGCTGTGATGTTACTTGTGCCGATTCTGCACCTCCTGCACAAGGACACTGAATGTCCCGCGAGAGAGGCTTTTGTGGCCAAAGCTACTGCTTTCGTCAGGAAATGCAGAATGCACAGCTTTTTGTGGAGGAGCCCAGGTAGTGGTGATAAGATTAGTGACTGATACCAGCTACTACCGAATTCACTGATAATGCATTTACAGACATTTCAAGCGTGACAAGCTGTACTGCTGTTGTATGTCTCTGGATTGACACTGACAAACACACAGCCTCGATCTCAGGAGAAAGTCTTTTGCTCTGAAGCTCTGCTTATGCTTTCTGTTTGGCCAGTTTGCAACAACAGGTTTGATCTCGTTGGGGCTGGCCTAAAACACTTTAGAGCTCCTTAACGAGCGTGCAGAAGTATCCTTCCCACTACATGGGTCAGGTGTTGCTTTGTGGGGATATGTTCAGCATGTGACTACTTCCTGTGTGGCCTAGTGCTTGGTCTGGGATGCCAACGTAATCTGCTGTCAAACAGCCTTGGAGGCCTTTGCCGCTCGCTGTTGCCGCCTAACCCAGATTAGCGTCTATGGATGTTAACGACTGGGTGTGAAAAGCAGGTTCAAATCAGGGGCAAGGTAGAATATTTTCTTTATGGATTGCAGCTCCTATAGAGACCATGCACACACACGCATATACATATAAATCCTGACCGCACATGTCCGTGTTTTCACGTTCAAGCAGACAATGATAAATTTAAGGCAGGACTCTGTTGGGGAATTACCTATATCTCACTTTGGTAGAGTTGTGATAGGTTGTGATGCAATCTCACCCCCAGAGCCCCCTAGTGGCTCAGTAATATGTCATGGGGCGCACGCTAATGAAAGTCCTGTTTCACAGCTAATGAGGCAGTATATTTAGGAGACAAACCTGTATTGGATTATGGTCCCCTTTCAGTCTCTATCATGTGTTTAAGCACATTTTTATATTTTGAATTTGCATTTTCAGTGTTAGACATGCACTCCATAAAAATTGGACACAGTCAGCGTCTACCATCTGCTCCTTCTGGGAGCAACTAAACACAAAACTTTATTGTGTAGAACTTTAATTGTGGCTCCAAGCAACAGAAGCAAATAATACAGTTTCATTTAGACAAAGAAATACTTGTAATATCAACTTTTGACTTGCCTATCTACAAATTATACCTCAATACCATATCTTCCTGCACTTATACTAGTGTTTCTGTGTTATCTCAAACGTCAACACTGTCAAAATGGTTTGTTACTGATCAATAGCTCGCGTTTTAAATATTAAAGTTCACCGAATGTGCATTTGGTGTGCACATTTAGTTCGTAGCCAGCAAATCCACTGGTTCCACTAAAATGCCACTGCTTGAATAGCGCTGCAGCCTCAGCCATACCCTGCTGCTCCTTTTGCTGCTGCGCTTCTTCTTCTAAACTGACCTTCTCATGTGCTGAATATGAGACCTCTTTTGGAGGACTCAATGCTAAAGTGTGTTTTTACAGGGATTTTTGCTTGTTTGCATGCTCTGGTTTCTTGAGATGCCATCAAAGGGCTTTGACACAAGAGCTTTGCACTAAATTGACGGTTACTGTACTTCTGACTTAACAAACCAGATGTTCATACAAAGCAAAGCATTTTATAAAGTAGCAACCCTGTCTTTATCCATATTATTAATTATGTGTTAGGTGTTCCTTAGATGATGAACAACACCATGCAGTTAATGAATGATGCCCATGTTATTTTCCCCCTTTGACACTGGGATATTTTTGTTCATTCAAAGCCTTCATTATATCCACACACCCCCAAACCACAGAGCATTACTCACGGTTCTCCATCACACCCCCAATCCCCACCCTGTCTTGCACTGACAACCTATCCTGCATTCAGTTTACCGGGGAAGTGGGAAGTCAGAAATTTACAGCACATTTTCAATGACTGTCTTTTTGCTTTTTATATTCATATAACCTTTATTTTACCAGGAGATAAAATCCTTGGAGATAAAATCTCTTTTTCGAGGGAGAACTGGCCAAGAGGTACACTGTCACAGTATACAAAAACAAAACGGAGTAACATTTGTACAATTAAGACGACATAAAATCATTTAGGTACCCCAGTACAAAGCCCAAAACCAAATAAAAACTTATCAGAGCAGAGCACACACTTACAACATCACAAAATTAGTTAAGACACGTTGGAAAGTAGCAGTTTCACTCTTCAGTTTCACATTTTTAAAGTAGATTTTTAAATTCTTTGGTTGCCCAAACAATCTCTAATCTGCGATTGAACTAATACTTCATGAAAGATTTACATGAGAAACTGGCTTGGTAGGAAATAAAGCAAAATACAGACAAAGGGTTCACAAAATTGATTAAATTCCCAACAAAGATATGTCATTGGTTCTGATGTCTACATTGTGAATTACATTTAGCTCCTATAGCAGTGGGAAAAACCCTACTGCAAAATACTTTAAAAGAGGTCAAACTTGCACTAACTTAAGCAACACCGATAGACATACTTCACTTAACAAAGACAGAATTGTCAGTGTTGGCATCATTTTGCGCTCAAAAAAGTAACTGTAAGGCAAACGTTTAGGATTTGGAATTAAGCTTCATGTGCATCTGCAGCAGTTAAAGAAAAACTTTGTTTTGTATGTTCACAAAATAATGTAATTTACAAAGTGAGTCAAATGTTCAAAAAAAGAGAGTGAAATATCTTTGATGCGAGCACCAAGAATGACCTTATTCAACACCAGAGCACGTATTGAGAAGGAGCTTCCACGCAAAGCAAACGTGGCTCACTGGATGTGCTGTTAGAAATTCCTTCTTCTGCTTCCCCGGGCTCTTATTTCAAAACCCTGCTACTGAAACTTTGTGGACAACCATACGTGTACGCGACTTAAATGAGGTTAGTTGAACAACGCAAGATACACAAACGTAGCCACACCCACTTAGACAACGGTATGAAGCCACCTTTTCATCAGAAGGTTCAGTATCATCGATGAACTTGATGACAGTTACAGAACTGTTGGCTCACTATAGTTTTCGAGGGAATATTGAAAAGGGTGCGGAACAAGCTCCTTGATCATATGCAGTCTAATAATGTGGACCAGATGATCAAAGAAGCCAGAACCAGCTATATGCCAGGCTGTGTGTGTGGTTAAATGTCACAGCCCTCCACAGCTGCACAGAGCAGTTTTAGAGTTCACAGAAGGCTCAAAATATTTTCAATTTGTCCTGGCGTGGACTGACCTGTGTAGGTTCAATTAGCTACAATTACCAAGGGGCCCATAAAACAGATTAGATTAGTTACTTGAATCTTTAGACAAGCAGTCAGAAATTACCCTTGTGTACAGACCACATGTTTCTGTGAAGAAAAAAACAGCAAACAGGTGCAGCCGCTTATTAGAAAAATACTGTAAATTTCCCAGATGTGCTAAACAACTCCGAACAAGGTTAGTAATTTACCTCTGAGTGGGTCCATTTAGCCAAGCGCTACCTGGAATTGTAAGTTTCGCGGGGTTAAGTAATGTGCCTGCTAATGCAGCACAAAGCAAGAGCTCTTTATTTTACCTTTGCAGAGAGGTAATTGGTGCTACCACGTTTGTTTTCAGTGCAAAGAAGAACTGAAGAAACTCGGGGCAGGTGCCACTCTTTACGGCACAAACCTTTTGTCCCCCTGCCATCAGAGTTCATGACAATCAAGGTCTTTTTCAGCTTACTGCTGCGGTTAGCTGAGTGTCCATGGAAACCACAGAAACAACAAAGGTGGAAATTATACAGGGGCTCAGAATGGTGAGATCAGAGGTAGGAGAGGGCTGTCGGTGCCCTTGTTGCAACCTGCTGCTGCAGATTCAAAGAGATCAGAGGACATAGCAGCCACCAGTGGCTTTTCTCAAGTGCGCGCTGTGTCCACAACCTTCATTCTTTGTCTCGGGCCTGTCCTCCACGTCCTCTCAGCAGAGTTACAACAAAAGCAAACAGCACAGTTTACCTTCATGAACTGTCCCAATAACACAAACTACCTCCTGCATTACAAATATTGCCTCTTCAAAAAATCAGCACAGAACTGATAACCGTAATTATTTTCTTCTTGATAACATTTGCAGTTCCGCATATTGGTTTATTAAGGTACTTACCGCTTTATGTCTGTTGGTAATTTGTTTTCCTGTCTTTGTCGCATTTCTGGTGTATAAGAGCAGAAATAAATATCTCTCACACCTGACGGAGAGGAGAAATAATTAAATCAAAACAAAGTTGCTCTAAGAATTGAGAGGACATTCAGTATCTGTTGCATAATGGGACACAAAAAAGCAGCAAGCAATTAGTGTGGCTGCTGTTTTGTGTTCCACGTTGTTTTTTGATAAATCACCAGGTAAAGAAACCTCTCCGAGAAAGGACGCATTCTGTGTGGCAAAGTCCGGGGGAGGAAACTTTTCTGAAACGTATGGAAAGTCCAAACTGTCAAAACAAGGAATGAGATGTTTCCTAAAAAGAAATCCCTTTGCAGCAATGTACAAAGCCTCCCTCATGACATCTGTGCAAACACTATTATTGCGTGGCTACAAGAGCAAGAATGCGTGAGATGATAGGATGAGGGAATTAGGCAATTAGGCTTTCACGACTTAATAAGGCATGGCAATGTGATATCACTAAATTGTTGCTAAGTCTTGATGATGCCTGGCTGCAATATGCAGAATATGACAACATCAGATGAGCACTGCAGAGCCATTATCATGCATGACACACGGATGCACATGATTCAATATACTTTTACTTTAAGCTTGGGAGATGGAGGAACTTGAGGGACCGGATGACTACAAGCGGATGCTTCATAAACGAGGCCTTCGTGCCAACCTGTAGAGAGAAAAATTAATAAAGAATTAAAAATCAAGAGCTTGCTTTGTGTGTATCTCATGAGATCCTGATCCATCTGTGGCTCCAACAACATAGCCAACGATTACTGATTTATTTTTTTTAAACTGCTCCTCTTTCCCTAAACTTTTGTACAAACTTAAACTAGAGAGTTAGATCCATATCCCACCTTATTACCTTATTCACCTTATAAAACTGTATATTTTTTCACAGTGTTGTACTTCTATATCATCAAATGCATCTGCTATTATGACATATTCTTGATGAAGTCAATGAAATAGTGAAAGTTAACGTATGGGTTTGGATTCATGGATATTTCATACACATTAGATGGTCATGTCTGAACACAGCAAACATAATGATCATTCTGCTGCTTTAGAGTATAATTGAGCAAGAAAACCCAACAAAAATATCATCCATTAAATTTACACCTGCTGTTGTTTGGAGGCGGGGGGGTATTAAGACCACCAGTTGTGTAGGTTTTGGAAACAAAACTTCCCAGCTACATCCACATTGACACATTCAAATGGAGACCTGAACAATAACTCAAAGGTATGCATTTTGTATTTGAAAACGGTTCGGCGAAAGTAACATATGCAGATGATTTTGGTGAGTAACTTTTTTTGTTGGCACTTTATTTTCACACTTTCTTTCATCTTTATTGTAGACCTGACTGTACAAGGAGGAGGTCGTGTTTCGGGCTCAAGGAAACTCTCAGAACATTCTGAGAATGTCCTCGGAATTCAGATGTATCAAAAAGCCCTTGGACTACTTATTTATAAAAATCAGCATTAAAAAAAAAAGTACAACTCTATGTGTAAACCTAAATAAAGTAATACAGAAAAAAAAATCTTTCATGAAGGAATGCTGGCATTGATGAAAGGAGAACAAAAACAAATACTTTCCACAGAAGCTGGCCATTCAACAATTCTCTCTCTCTCTCTCTCTCTCTCTCTCTCTCTCTCTCTCTCACACGCACACTAACACACACATAAACACACACATAAACACACATACACACAGCTCTTTTCAACATCCCCTTCCATTCATTCACTCCATCTACACTTTGGACAAGTTGGAATAAAATGTGTTTTTTTTTTTACCACTTCTCATGAAATGATTGTCAATAAAATAAAAAGAGGCATGTTTCTCTTTTTTTCTGTCAAACAGATTATAGTTGTTTGGGTGTTCATGAGTTGTATTACTGGAGAAAATGCAGGTGTGACATGGGACTCTACAGCAACTCCGGACCACGCGACGGGGGTGGGGGGGTTGTCTTTTATACATTAACTGGATAGCCTACAACCATAAGGCAGATTTCTGTTACCTCTAGATTTGCACAAAACCAAATATAGAAAAAGAAATCTGCAATGGAAATGGCACCAATAAACTCCCAAGTATCGAATAAACCTTTTTATGCTTTCAGGAGGTGGTTTTTCAGGTGACTCGCTAATCCACTTATTCACAAAAGTGGAATGGAAACACTTTTTGTGAATTTCCATGTCTCTCTGGTAGCGCTGGATGTGACATAGCCAGTCAATCTAAAGTAATCATGATCTAGTTTCCAGCTGTTTTTGGCCTCATTAATACAACGTAGTTGTCCTGTAACACTACTTAATAATGATTCATTACATAAGGGCTTTACCTCTGAATAATCATTTAAAAGATCACCTGGCTATTTTTTAAGCAGCTGTAGTGGCAATAATTCATCAAAGATTAAAGATGGTTTAGTTCATTTTCTTCAGCGCTGAGTATTTATTTTTCATTGTTTTGAGGGGAAGTCTTGCAGCACAATATACATAGAGTTGCAAGAATTAAGCTTATTGGAGAAACAGTGATCAGTGCCAACGCCGATCCCCTGCAGTGCTACCTTTATCAAACTTTCAGAGATTCAATTTTCTTTTGCGTAAAAGTGTAAAGGAAACGCGACTATCGACTGTACAAAACCATGGGCAAAACATTTGGTCTGTTTTGAAGCGGTGGTGCAACTTGTGTGTGGCGCAACCATGTTGCTCAGCAACTTATTGGGAACACGCCCACAGTCTGTCAATCAAAGTTAGCTTTGCTCCCAGCTCCTTCAGCTGAATCCTGCCAAAATATCTGCAGAGCTGCCGGCAGACGTTTACAACGGAATATAACGTCTAACATGTGGACTCGACTACGAAATAAAAAATTACCGTCGCATCAGCGGGGTTTCTGCCAGTGTAAAAAAGCCTAATGGAGATTGACTCGCTTAAGGTACCAGCCTCTGTCGGCCAGTCAAGGAACTGCAACGAATCTTAGCTCTGCATCAGCCTTAACCTGGAAGTTAGATGTTTGGCGCTTACCTACAACACGGCACTGTACATCTCCAGCTTGATCTCAGTCGGCGATATTAGGACCCCGGGCTGTCTGTCACAGTGCATCACAGAAATCATGGGGGAATTTACAAGACATATATTAATATAGACTAGCGTTTAATCTTTGCTATGTTTTTGTCTTTTCTAGGCCATTATATGAAAGACATTTGATCCACGCTTAGAATGAACTCAAACCCACCCACATGAAAGTAGGTAAAAGGTCACTTCTGCCAGATTTAAACTTGTGTCTGTCAGATCAACGTGCTTAGTTGTGAAGGTAAGTGTTGACAGCATTGCTTCTGTGAAAAGGTCTGAAACTCTGAAACAATCAGACGACAACAGAAACTGAGCCATGTACTCTCATTTTCAATGGAGACCTTGGCTGCACAAACCGTAAATATAATATATTATCATCCTTTCCCAATTAAGCTTCACTGGGTGTTTTAACCTAACCTTTAATCTAAGTTTTTTGGGTTTTTTTTTTTTTTTTGCCTAAACCTAGATGTCTACTTAGGAACCTGTTTTTGGACCCTGAGATGCAGTCATCCCTTACTGGGGCCAGTATCATCATTACCATATTATCATCATATTATCATATTACAGAGGAATAACACTCTTTAGCCTCCCTGGTTGTTCTGCATGGATGCCAGAGAAGAGTCTTGTTGATAATTAAACCTTGAAATCAGGAGGAATAATGTAAGTTGGATGTGGTTGTGTTATATGGTTATGAGATACTAGGTCTGTTTCCATGGGTGATTATGTCCCTAAATCCAGAAGAAGTTTGGTCCATGTTGCTGGTATAAACATTTATGGACAGACTTTGTGGGCAAAGTCAGTGGAAGGGGTTCAGTTTGGTGGCCTCGGGACACCATCTCTGCTTTTGGAAGGTGATGTAGGCATCATCAAGCTATGATTCTTACCGGAGCAGTTTGCTGCTGAATGTGAAGTGACGGAGATGAGAATCAGCACCTTCAAATATGAGTCCATAACTGTGGACTTTGTTGGGGAAGGCTGGACTGCCCTCTCTGGGGTAGGAATGAGGTACTGCCTCAAGTGGAAGAACTCAAGTATCTGGGGGGTAGACAGGTTGAAAGACATTTGTTACTGGTCTGTGTGGGAGAAAGAAAGTCAAAAGACAAGGGACCCTTTTTATTGCCACCTGTCCCTACTCTCACCTGTGGCCATGAATAGCAAGTGATAACTGAAAGAGCAAGATCCAGAAGAATACGAGTGGTTGAAATTTGTTTGCTTCACACATCGGTCGGACAGGTTGGTGGATGAGTGAGAACAGAGGTACTTTATCGTCAAATCAAGAGGAAAGAAGCTCCAGGGTAGATCCAGAAAGAGTGAGAGGTCTGGGCCTCTCTGCTTTGGCTGCTGTTACCACAACTAGAAGATAAGTGTGGATGGATGGATGGATGGATGGATGGATGGATGGATGGATGGATGGATGGATGGATGGATGGATGGATGGATTTTTGTTTTACCCCAACCAATCGGAGTATCAAATATTAAAGAAAATTGCATTTTTATTCAGGAATCAAACAAGTGTGTCTAGGACAAAAGTATTTGTTAAATTAGTTTGTTTTTGATCATACAATAAGCCATTATTATGAAATAGTATCATCTCAAACACAGGTGTGTCAAAGATTACTGTTATTTGTACCCTGCCAAAAATCTCAAAATGAGTATAAGGACATGTAAAATGTGCCAGAAATGCTCCTGTGATGAATGTCTGGAAAGACAAGCACTCTTCTGATTAAACACAATGGCCAGGAGAGCACGCTGAAAAAGGTCTCTGTAAACACTACAACTTTCGATTTACAACATGCCAGAAATGACTCAAAAGGGCTGCTGCCCCCTCACAACTAGAGTGGCTGTGAAATATAGGGTAGAGAAACCAACCAAGAAAAATGACTCCTCGACCTGTTGGAGGTCAGAAATGAGCAGCTTGCATAGATTTGGATTCTAGACGCAGGCGGTGCAAGTGAATCTCGCTTCTCAACCCTCCCCTGAGCTCTACATAGTCTGTTAAAATGCTCAGGGCCAAATGCAGACACTCTTGAACATGTGCTGCATGCACGCACAAATGCAGGAACACCCTTTTCCCAAAGCCTCCTCTGCTTTTCCAAATAATTTTCTTACTTAACAGTCACCTTTGCATGCTTGTTACTATATTCTTCTCCAGATGGAATCTTGAGTAATTTCCTTTCCTCCACCTTGTGCCCTTATCTGATCACAAAAGACAAATGTTTTCCTCCTTTTTTTCCCCCTCATGGGACCTCATCCCATCTCTGAGTGTTTGAGCCCACTCACCTTTCACTTGAAATCTCTTCAACACCCACAACCCTTTTTTGACTCTCTCTTTCCTTTAGATAAATCAGCCCTTTTCCCTTTAGGAGCTTCTATTTTTTATATTTTCTGGTCACACTTTCAAATCTTCCCTGCTCTGTTTTAGTTCTCCTTTTGCAGAGTTCCTGTTGGTGAATGCTGTCTTTTCTCTCACTGACATTTCTAGTCAATAATCTCGATAGACTGTGTGCTTTGAATCTGAAAAGGCCTGCCATTTTCAGTAGCTGGGAGGGCTTGTGTTTGGTTCTAGCTTGGACTTACTTGTCCTCTTTCCATCAGCTTCCACATAATCTTTGCAGACCAATCACACTTATTTATTTTAAAGAACTTTTTAGCCTTATGGACAGCTGTGACTTGGTGGGTGGCACTGTTGTGTCACTGGAAGAGGGTTCCTAAGTTTGATTCCTGGAAAGGGTTTTTCTGTGTGGAGTGTACATGTTCCCCTAAAGTGAGGTGGACATACTACAGAGCAGGCCCCCGATGAATAGAATTAAACAAATAAATTAATGATTAGCCATATCTCACTGCATTCTTGAGTTTCTCAAGCATTTCATTTTTCCATCAGCTTGTCTTTTTTTCAATTTATCCCTTGTCCCCGCTCTTCCCTTCAATGTGCGAGGCAGCTTTTGTTCAACATGTGGAAGACTTGCCAAAACAGGAATTCAATCAGTGAAAGCTACGAAAATAAAAATAACAGATAATGTGAATACAGCCTTACCTGGACAATGTAGCCAGGTTTCCAAAAGATCCTTTCAGAAATATTCAAGCAGTTTGTGGTGATGGTGTTCAAAATACAAGTCAGGTGCACAAACAGCTGCACCTGACTTGTTGCATTTGCATTTGCAATCTCTCGTTCATCCAATTACCTACCTAAAGGTTGTCTGAATGACTGTGGATTAAATATTAACATACAAGCTATTGTTGGTATCTTCTTATTCACTCCAGTGATAGCAGTTTATTGTCATAAGTGAGGGATACGGCTGGAAGAAAAGCACGGAAATACGGAACGTAACAGTGTAATTAAAGTGTGTCAATTTTCAAGCTGCTGTTATCAGCTGAGGTGATAACATTATCTCACCTCCTACAATTGCAGATATTCTTTTCAAGGTTTATAAGCTACAACAGTCGGTCTGTATATTTCCTGTATTTTTCAAATGAATTCACATAGTAATTTGGGGTAAAAATATTCCAGTGCATCCTATGCAATCATGTGCAAGAAAACCATCGTTCCATGGAAAACACACAAGAAAAAAAACAAAAATTAGTGACTGCAACGACTTTAATATAAATGCCGATAGAATGTGAGGTGCTCAGAAATATATCCTTATTTAATTAAGTCATCATTCTGAAGTGTAAAGGAGGTAACATCTCCAATCCTCTTGAACAGTCCCTTCCAGCACTCTGAGCAGGGCCTGTCACCGTGGTAACCAGGACAGTGGTAGATGCAATGGAGGAGAAGCCCATATTGAACAGACCACTCACTCCTGTAAGTGCTTAGTGTGCTCAAACCAAGCTTCATATGCGTGATGATGGCAGAGAAACTGCAAGTCTCAGTCAGGCTACACTTTCTTCTCTTTTATTTCTTCTTTTTTTTTAAACTTTCCCATGCATTTCTTTTGTTTAGCAATGCTTTGCAGTTGAATAACCAAGTCTCTTGCACCTCAGCCATATCTTTCTATGCTTTTGTTTAGCTTCACCAGCCTTGTATTTCTTGACCACCACCAAATATACATTTTGTCAGAATTTCAGTGTCTCAATACCTCTTTCAACTTCAGCTTAGATTTCTTGCCGACTAAATTCCCAAGATTTTATTCTTTTGTGATCGTCTCTGAAATATAGTGTGTAAGTAAAGGACAACTGAAAAAAAGAAACTTTCCTTATTTTTTTATTTTTTGTTTTTGTAACCTAACAAAAACAATCAGGTACACTCTGTACATAACTAATTTGTTCTCATTTTCAGCCTCAAACACAAGCTGTGATGTAGGTTTAAGCCAGTGATGAGTGTCATAATAAACATTTCTATTCAGCTGTTGATATTTTTGGCATATCGGAATTCATTCATGTAGACCCCTAAGAGATTCCTGAATGTTTTGTGTGCACATACATTTACATGTGCAGGTAAACCTGACTGCAGCTGTGATTTTTGATCCTGTTGTTTGTGGCTGCTTGTTTATTTAGTCTTTACATGTGTGAGATTAGATGTATCTGAATTTCTCTGCAGAGACAATTGCGTTTTCCAACGTCCTTCCCATATCATTCTTTTTCTTTTTATCGTCCTCCACCGTTCTTTCTACTCTCTGTGAGCATCCTATTTCCTCCTCTCTGATATATATCCTTGCCGTGTGGTGCCTGTCACATCTCATACTGTATTGCTGTCTGTGGCCTATGCTACTGTATGCATATGCAATTTCATTACTGATGCTCCTCACTGACAGCGAGTTCAGCTCTGTACGGCCGTCTTCTCCTTTCTAATATCCCAGGAGATATTGTCTTGTGCGATGGTTGTGGTGCTGAATGCTTGAAAATGTGTGTGTGTGTGTGTGTGTGTGCAGTAATAGTGGCTGTAAGCTCAGATATATTTGTTGTTGTTATTGTTGTGTGTATGAGCAGATGTTTTTTTTTCTTTATGGAAGTTATCAGTGCAGCATTCATTGATTCCAGTCCAGTGATTAGAAAGTACCTGTATGTCGGGAATCTTGTCTGTGATCAGAACTAAGGATTTACAAAAGTGTGTCCAATTAAGATGTTATGGTGTATAACATTAATTGTTACATCTTGTTAATGTTCAGTGAGTTACAGTTGATGCTGCTATAAGTACTCCAACAGAATTAAAGCTATTAAATTATTAAAGCTATATTAAATGCTGGTATACCTGCATTTGCAAGTACGAGTGCAGAGTGTAAGTGGTCAGAATAAAAAGAAACAAAAACATCTGGGGTGAAATTTTGGCATCAGACACATTTTTCACCTAAAGAAATGAGAGAAATAGACCAAGAATGAAGTTTAGATTTGATTTAGTTGTCCTTTAGGTAAAATCATGACTTTTATTTCCAGTTTATGCTGATGACACTGAGCTCTGTTTATCTACAAAGCTCCATGATTCTGATCAACTGAAAAAGCTTCATGCCTGTCTGAGGGACAGAAAAGTGTGGGAGACCTGCAATCTTCCCCTTTTAAATTCAAGTAAGACAGAAGCAATCTTTTTGGCTCAAAATAAACCACGGAGATTCAATATCTGATGATTTAATTCCTCTCACTTCTCTGAGGAACTTTGAAGTCATTTTTGAGCAGAATTGATCTTTTAGGTAGCATACTGATACTGAAATAGCACTCACCTTTTCGGCACAATATTTTATAACAGTGTATCTGAGGAGCATTCTTTTCCAGTCCAATGCAGAATAACTGACCAATGCATTTATTACGTAAAGGCCGGACAACTGTAATGTATTCTATTTTAGCTGGATGTCCAAATAATAATCCGTGAAATGCTTCAGCTGATCCAAAATGCTGCTGGCAGAACTGACTGGTACCTCCAGGAGAGATCACATCTCCTACATGAGCGGCATTTTTGTTTTGGTTACCTATTCTTTATAGAATTTATTTCTCATAATGACTTAAATAGCTCTGAATGACCTGGCTTGAAGAATGTTAATTTAAAAATCTTATTATTATTCCATGTAAACCTTTACGAGCACTTAATTCTCAGAATACAGGTTTACCAAGACCAGAGGCAGGCTCTCGTTCTTCCTTGTGGAACCAGCTGGATTTTTATAAATACATATACATTAATATAATAAATAAAATAAATACCATATAATACAGCACATATAATAATATCAATAACAACAACAATAACAATCACAATAATAATAATAACAATAATAGTAATAGTAATTTCTTGTTAACCATCTGCTCCCTGGCTGTTACATTCCTTCAGTTTTCCTATCGGCAGTTCAATGTTTTATCAGCTTCAATCCATGGCAACATGATCATCCGTACAGCAGGAACTATCTGTGGCAGAACTGCAGGTGAGAGAGATTTAAGTATTCGGCTCTAAAAATGAAAGCATGAAAACATCCTCCTGTAGCTGCAGATGTTAAGTTGCTTTCATGACATTGTCCTGGATCGACCCTGGGTTGGTCTCTTGGTCAGTCACTCTTTCATTTACTTTCTCATCGTTGTGTAAAGAGCTCTGTGAGCTACTTTCATTACTGCTGATGTTTGACATAGTTGACACTCGGGTCTGGCCAGTACGAGAAGGACTGCACCACCTGTAATTAATCAAACATTCTGTCATATGAAGTTGAAACTATTATAGTTTCATCAAAATAACCATTGCTTTAAGTATTTCTATTAAGGTGTGGTAGCATATGCTCAGATTGTTGTGTGTGATAGCGTGCCCTCAGGCAGAAATTAAACTTGAAAGTTAAACGTGCTGGCAGGAGTGTGTATTTGCATTTAAATGTGTTTGACCTCCCCAGCGGCGACGTTGTGCTTCGTCAGATGGGTTGGCAGTAATTACGCTCAATTACAAGTATCTGTTACGCCATTACTTTTAATTCTCAGGTCGCCCATGCGTGATGAAGAGGACTTGTCATTTAAAACAGCCAAATTATACTCTACCCTGATGAACGGAGCAGCTTCCGTCACTTGTTTTCCCCCCAGCATGCATATGGATTCAGGCACACTCAACAAAAACGACTGTACAGGTACACGTTTCCAGATTGGTCACTTCCATATCTGCTCTGAGAAAAGTGCGTGGGCTTCCTGGTTGGTAATTTGAAAGGCTGTCCTCATTTGCCTGCAGCTGAATAACTATATTCTCAGTGTATACCCTCATCTGTCCTGCTCTTGCCTTTTTTATAAGTTTATAGAAAAACATCAACTTTCCTTTTAAAGTGCACATGCTTAGTCCAAAGTATTTAACTTTTTAATCTTACTTTTTTTTTGCAATATAGCAACGCTATGCAAACAAGCAATGATCTTTTCAACAGTAAGAATTCTGTTTTAAAATATGTTTGCGTTAATATGCTTGTGGCTGCAATTTATGTAATATTTGCATGAATCAATAAGCCCTCTTGTTCTTCCTGTCTTATTCGCCCTTCGTTGTGCTTATGCTGTCTTCACATCAGCACAAGGCAGCCAATGACACTTGTGTTAGTTGGTGGTGATGAAAACAAATGAACTGCGATATGTAACGATCAACAGAGTGCTGACTAGTGCAGATACTGGGGGTCACACTGGGGTAAGACATATGGATGGACCAGTAGTGTGTAATAGTGTTTTGTGTGTGTGTGTGTGTGTGTGTTTGTGGTAAACATCTCCAAAATCACAAATCCTTAGTCCGCATGCAGCGGAAACTGCACCAGAATTTTATGAATTGGTACAAAGTGCAGTAACTCCTTTTTTTTTTCTAAATACCAGTATTTACTGCTAAAAACAGACACATTAACTTGAATTTTTTCACATTCATATTTTGAGCGAGTTACTGGTGCATCCACTCCTCTGAACACCATGCTGTCCTTTCATGACCTAATGATGTGCTGTCCATAAGTATGTTTCTCTCAACATGTACATTATGGATTTGAGTAGACTTTGACAAAAGATCCTTAAAAAGGAGTTTACGGACCTACAGTTTTACAGTCTCTGTTAGTTAATGTTCCCAAAAGACAATATATATCTTCTTGGGCTTTTTCTCTGGTTGCATTTATAGCAGATAAAAACACTGGAGGATTGTATAACAGTAATGCAGTGGACGGTAGATTATATAAGCTGCACCCTCATGTACAAGCGCTATAAACCTTGGGCTCTTGGTCTGTTCCTATGTGTTTCGTTTGAATTTTTAGAAGCTAATGTGGAATATTTCTGTTTTTGTGAACTTTTCTTTACTGATGTTTGCATATATATATATATATATATATATATATATATATATATATATATATATATATATATATATATATATATATATATATATATATATATATATATATATATATATATATGTAATGGCAGGTTCTTGTGCTGCCTTCACAGGTTTGGAAAAAATCTGTATATATGTCACAGTGTTCCCCTCCTGATAGAAGGGCATCTAGTCTGAGGGAAGAGCAGAAGAAAAAGATTCAACAAAGGACAAGGTTTCTTTTTTATCACATCCTTTTTCAGACCTCCAAAATAAAGCTATGACCTTATACACGTGAAATAGCCCTTTTTATCCAATTTAATTGAGCCAAAGTCAAACCTGTTGTCTTTCACATATTTAACAATTATGGGTTTTTTTCCTGTATATTAATGCAAGGCGAGCAGCAATAAATGCACCCAAATGGGTCCATTTTAAGTTAAGCTACGTGTATAAATTAGTCAAAAAAAAAAAAAAAAAAAAAAAGATTAAGTAAACATACAGCTTCACACAGACTTTGGCACAGCTGTAGACCTTTACTATGAATCCACATTACAGATGTAAACGCTGTGTAATCCCTGATGCTGCTGCTTTGTCAGTCTGCTCAATCCACACTGACATCACAACCATCTGTTTATCAGCAGAGGAGAGGCGCTTCAGAGGGGGGGACCTATCTGAGAAAGTGTTTCAGTCGCTGGGACAGATTTAACACAAGAATAGAATCAAACTGATCAGCATGAATTTTATACAATGACTCACTGGTTTCATTGATTTCCTCCAATCATGACGTACGATGAAAGAACAAAAGAAATCTTCCAACAATAATATCAAAGAGCTCTAAAACACCATTGGATCCAAATGTGGAAAAATATTTCAGATTTACCAGAAGCAGTTTCTAAATTGTTGTGGTGACATCACACACCCTGCTTGCCTTGTTTTGAATATTATTTAAGACATTCGTTATAAGTGAATGGTACCATTGTGCTCATGTTCATAGTAGTTTATGAAAATGTGTTCTACTAAAGACCTATTATCTCTCTATACGTTTTGTTCAAGTTGTGTAATTAATTGTCATCAGCTTAAGCTCCAGAGCAGTTTCAATACCAACCCAGTTCTGTTTATGTCCTGAAGCAACATTAATTACATGTCAGTCAAATGTCAGCGCATGAATACAAATGTGGTTTTCCAATTTTCTAAAGGCTTTCTTTTAATTCGCACTACAACCATCGATCGTCTTTTCAGATAATTTTACAACTTGTTTTTCCTTTTGTTCATAAATTCTTGCCTCTGCTTTCCGCTGCAACTATCAGTCTTTTTCTCTTGTAATTTTTTCATTTTCTTTGTTAGTGGCATTTCAATTAATTTCCAAGTATAGTTACTTTCTGAGGCACACATATACGGTTTTATATATATATATATATATATATGTGTGTGTGTGTGTGTGTGTGTGTGTGTGTGTGTGTGTGTGTACACATAACTGAAAATCCTCTGGATAATTCTTATGGGGTTATTTTCCTTCAGCTGCGGCGATATTATCATCAGATGTTTTTCATTATGTCAAATAATGGACTACAATCTGTTAGGCCGTTTGTACATCAGCCCATCACCTAGTTCATTTGGTGGCTTTCTGTGACTGTTTATATGAGTGCTTGTTTTTGCAACAAATGGTGACTCTAAATGCAATTTCGGTTTCACTGAGGGAGAGTTTTCTTCCTCGGTCACACTGAAGCTTCAAGAGTCAATATCAAGTAGACCAGATACTTAAAAGTAGTGCTTTACGGATCTTTTAACTTTGAGTATGTGCTTACTTGAAGCAGACAGTTGGTCACAAGTAAGTCCTTTCTTTCTTTCACAAGCATTCAGTCGTGTGCATTTTATAGGGCAGTAGATCCAGCAACTATTTGCAGTAATTACTAGTGAGTGAGCATTTGTTACTTACACATGAGGGAGCACAAACAGCAGAGCCCAGATGGAGGAAGAATGAGGTGATAAAGAAGAGGCGCCACGGTTTGTCCAAGTCTCATACTTGGACATCACTGTATTACTGTTGAGAAATGTTACCTTATATGTCCATCCAGAAGGGCGTAGATTTGTGTATTTACTATGTATTTACTATGAGACACCCCCGAGAACAAAGAACAGTAAGCATAGCTGAAAACATTAAAAAAGAGAAAAGTGGTTTAACGGTTTATGATGCCATTGGGATCCACCTAACAACGTGAAACAACAGAGAGAACTCATTTCCATTGTCTGACAACAAAAATCATCATAAAACAAGACAATAACAGACAGAAGAGGATCAATGATGTAGAAGGGCTGGTGGAAAAACTTCAGGAGGGCTGGGAAATCATCTTAACTAAAAATAAAGAAAACATTAACAAAGGAAGTGCAAAATGAAGACAAATCTGCCCTGGATTTCACTGACAACAACAAACAACGTGGTGAAAAATAACAAGATCAGTGGAATAAAGGGACACTTGCATTAATTATTCTCACCAGTGAAATACTGTTGCACCCAAGGATAAATATTTCTAATGAATATGATGACAATGTACAAAGCAAAATCAACGATCAAATGTTCATGGATTGCTGTCAAAGTTTATTGATGAAATTTGCATGATTTTTACATTTTTCTCCGCATCATGAAAAAATAATATAAGCATGTTGTACTGTTGGTGAAGCAAATATAAAAGTGAACAAAAGAAGCACATATAACTGAAAATTCAGGCAAAAATATTTTAACCCCTCGGTGCCTGCCGTTGCATATTTGATACTTGCCCTTCGGAGACCTCTGCACCCCCGCAGAGGTTTAAGCAAGCTGAGAAAAGATAAGCAACTGAAAAACCTGAAAATAAAGAAAACTAAAAGTAGTATGAAAGGAAAGCGTTATTTACACGCTAGTTTTGACAAGAGATGTGTTTTCTGTCCGCTGACAATCCTCATTAATACACTCTGAAATAATTTCAGAAGCTTTGTTGTCTCTGAACAAACTACTCTTTTTTTTCACTGAAATGAACCACAGTTGAATGTCGCTTCATGCAAATCTATGCACCCATATCCGACTAAAAGCACTGCGTAGGATTTCTTAAACAGCTCTGAAAAAATAAACACAAACACGATGCATTCTGTGTAACATTAGTTACTTTGCTGAGGATCGACAGCTTGTAGTTCATCATTGAGAGTTCACCAGGTTGCTGTTTTGTTAAAACCATAATATTTAATAACCTTCGAAGGAAAAACAGACATGAACAACACTGGTAAATGGACTGCATTTATAGAGCTCTTCTCATGTCTTAACCACTTAAGTGCTTTTATACTAAAAGCCACATTTACTGACATTCATTCAGCGCTTCCCTAGTCTGTGCAATATTTTTTCTAGTTGTTGTTCTTTATTTTTCTAGAGAATATTATTCCCTATCATGCAACTGCAATTGAAAAAAAAAACTGTATTTGACAGACAGCTCCCCCTCTCTCCTTTAGACAAATCCATTGGACTGTAAAAAGTGGAATATTTACCGTTTTATTGGTAATACCTAATATACCACTGTTTTTACTTTATGAAGACAAACAGTCTTGAAAAAATAAAATAAAAATGACATTACAATACAAGCATGGTCTTTTTTTCAGTGGGTCCTTCATTTTGGTTGAGGAAACTAATTTTTCTAATAATAATATAATAATCTAATAGAGATGCAATAGCACCATATAAATGTGGCAACTAGTTCAGGCAGACAACTGAACAGTTCGCACCTACATATGTCCCTCTTCATAGTTATATTAATATAATTATTTGTCCATTTAAATGAGATAAACGGTGCTATTACTACCATGCTGCAAACGTGAAAGCTTAATCCTTTTGCAATGTCTTCTGCCATCTCTGATCATTTGGAAAAGAAAATAGTTTTATTCCATAAGACTGCAGCTCAGTCAGCTCATGCATACTACAAGGATGAGTAATCACACTGCATCCAGCAGCTACGCTCACATATCTCTGCAATATTTCCACATGTGGCCTATACTTAACATTTTGGAAGAGGGTTATGTACCTGAAATGGTCTATCTTTCTCCAGCCTTTGCTGTGAACAGCATTATAATACTCATCCAGGATTGTGTTAAGGTCGAAGAGCCAAATACTGCTCACCCCAAGACAAACGTTTTGATGTGGCGTGCCCAGATGCAGGTCACACCTTTTTACAGCTGCATCACCTCTCTCAGATCCCTGGGAACTGGAGTCCAACCGTGGGCTGAAGTTGGTTTGGAAGCACAGACTGTAGACAGAGAATCAGACAGCCACGTCCCTCGCTGCTGGCATGCCATAGGTGAGTCATTTTGCACAAATTTTAAATCTGAATAATGTGGCTTGAGCCAGAATAATTGTCTCTCATTTGCATGCTTGAACATATTGCATCCATATCATGCGATACAAAATAAACAAAACAAAAATATGTATATTTGGAAGCACCGACACCTTGATTCTGCTGTTTGGGAGTGAGACACAGCACAGCAAAGCAAAGAAGGAGACATATGGAGAGAAAGACATGATGAAGAGGCTCTGTGCCAAAGATTAATAATCAGATACATTTAGTGAGAGGCAGAGCAGTATGTATATTAACATCACCGCTGGCTGTTGTCTCATTTTCTGTCACTTTGAACGAACACTTCTATAACAAAGCATTTATGTTTATTTTATTCTTTGATTTCCTACTACATATAATTCATGTTTCTCTCTCTTTTTTTTTCTCTTACCCAGTGAACATAAACATCAGATGGTGCACATGCTGCAAATGAATTCAATTTGTCCAGTTTAAATGTATAAAACAACCCAGAGATCTTTTCCTTTTCATTTAAGTACAGACAAAAGCACATATAGTGGTCTATGTGACGCAAGGAGAGATGCCTCCTTTATTAACTGCATGTCTAGTCTTTGTATGAAAGTCCCACTCCCCCAGGAGGCCAATCATACAGAACAAAGCACTCAGCTGTACACTATGCATACTATTATTGGAGAAACAGCGTAACAGGGAGGTAGCTTGATGTTCCGTGTAGTTCACATTAGATATCAGCAAACCAAAGTCTGGAAAAAGGCGGGAAACAAGTGAAGCCTGAGGATATCCAGTGTAGGTGCAATCTTACTGCACATGTTGTTGTTGAGCATGCTCGCACCAGCCTGTCCAGCGATCGATCTATCTATCTATCTATCTATCTATCTATCTATCTATCTATCTATCTATCTATCTATCTATCTATCTATCTATCTATCTATCTATCTATCTATCTATCTATCTATCTATCTATCTATCTATCTATCTATCTATCTATCTATCTATCTATCTATCTATCTATCTATCTATCTATCTATCTATCTATCTATCTATCTATCTATCTATCTATCTATCTATCTATCTATCTATCTATCTATCTATCTATCTATCTATCTATCTATCTATCTATCTATCTATCTATCTATCTAGATAGTTTGATTTAACTTCAATTGTAAACTAGTCCGAGGTTAGAACTGTTTATTGGCTATGTGACTGGTGTGATACATTTTCCTTAAAACAAGTTTAACTGTCTTTCCTATTCATCCCTGAAAATCATTTTCATATCGTTATTAACCATCCAAGACTGTTTGTGTCTTTTGTTAGAGTTAACTACTATTACAGCTTATAACTCTTTCTTTGTTTTTTTGTCCTTCCTTCCTTCCTTCCTGTTGAACTAACATCCTCAGAACAGTTTTTTTTTTTTGGTCAGGACTTGTATTCACACTCAGCTCCCCACTGAACCTACATTTCCTGCTGCTTTCTAATACGCCTCAAATGTAGAAGGCCAAAAAAATGATTGTAATCATAGAATTGTAAGGTTACAGGAAATACAGAGGATGGGATGATGAACATAATGTGGAGGTATGTAGAGACTGAAAGAGGAGGGAGAAGGAGACAGAAAGAAGAAGAGCGAGAAGGAGGTTGCAGAGGTGGCGGCTACATCCAGGATGATGAAAATTAAAATGAGGATTAGAGAGGCAGAAAGGCCAGAGAGACCGACTGAGAGGAGGAGTGGTGTCACAAGAACGCCCTCACCTTCCTTCGCTCTGTGTCAAGCAATATTTCAGTCTCCATCTCTCCCTTCCTGCTTTGCGGTATAAGAAAACCTGCAGCCTGTTTGTTGGTCATGCCCTCGACTCCTGCTGCTCATCCTACTGAAGCATTACATTAACCGAGGTCTCTGTGTGTTTGGGCACGTTAGTCAACTGTGAGGGGGATTTAAGTCATATTCCCTCGTGGACACAGATCCAAGAACAGCTTTCCTATAAACCAAAACCTTATTTTAACCATTCAAGTGGAAACGGGACCACTGACTTATAGTCAAGCATGTACAAGCAGCTTTGCCGTCAGTCTGTGGGAAGCAGGTGATGCATATGTGATTATTCTCTTCTTTTACACCAGGTTTTCCCATGTAAAGTTTATGGTTTTTTTCCGCTTTGGTCATTGTGTTTTAACGACTGTATCTGTGCGTACTTTTGTTTTTGTGAGAACTTACTTTATTGGCAGTAGCGGTCCTCATGAATCACCAAAGTCCCATCCTAATGAGGAAAATGGCCATTTCTGGAGTCATGAATTCATTACGATTGAGTGTGAGCTGTCCAAAATTAATTGAAGTGAATGCGATGTCCTAATGAGGACAGCAAACAAGCATTCAGCTGTGATGGTAAAGATTAGCATAAAAGGTTAGGCGAATGCAGCGGTAAGGGCGTATCTGTGTGGGTGACTGTGCAGAAAGGGGGCATCATGCCATCTCACTGCCACCACTGCGCTCTTTGCATATGGCAGAACAACCGCAGGCAGGCCAGATTAGCATCAGGCCACCGTGATCAGCATTTCCCACCCACATTAACCAGTTAATGTTCTCAATCGGCAAAGAGTTGGTTAGAGTGAATACTCAGTGGTCCCAAACGCAGAATTTGTGCAGTCAGTCTGGATGCTGCCCACCTCGCCAACACTCACATCTCTTCTAACAGTTTAGTTGCAAATGAAGCTTTTTTTTTCTTTAATGCAGATAACGCTCCCCTTTATATCATATTTTACATCAACACCATTAACAGAGCTTTTCCACGGAGTGTGTCAAGCATTCCCATTTGCGTAAATGAATGCAAGTCTGTTATTAACATAAAAATGTGTATTTTCCTGGAGGAAACACAGCCTCTCAGTGACCTTATCTGTACCCGTGACAATGTCTTAATGCACGCAAGTGCACTTTGGCTTGGCCGTGTTTGTGGTAGCTGATGTGATATATAAGAAGCCTGACCTTTGAGTGCGCTGAATCGAGATGAATAGTTCATTACAGCTAACGGTCACATTCTGAAACAGCGGACAGGCGCTCTGAAGAGTCCAATTAGAATTGATCATCCGCTCTTATTAGTGTTGTTATACTTCAATGTGGTGTGAGTGCCTCATCAAAAGTGTCGCAGGGGACATGAGAGGATAAATGAGAGATAGATGCACTGTATCATCCTTCTCTGGGAAAGAGTTTTCCCAAAGCTTTCAGCTGGCATTGTGTATCATTTGGGCATCAGAGGGTGATGGGTGATTCAGTCTGTCTCCTCCAACTTCTCTGAGTAAAGAGAAAAGATCATAATTGCATTATTGTTGCTGCACAGGCCGTTTATTAATAGTTAGAGGGGGAAAAACAGAAGTACAAACAATGTTTTTATTAGTACAATAAGGGGTACGAAAAAGGCCTGAATCTGATTCCAAAATAGTTTCGAGATGTATTGCAGAATAAAACCTTTTTGCGTCTTAGTATTCTTTAACATCTTGATAACCAGCCATTAGTTACTGCAGCTTTGTTTTAAAGTCTTGTTTCTTCGCATCAAATATGTCTAAATGCTTCATTATTCATTATTTTCATCTGCTGTGTTTATTGAGGGAAAGTAAGTCACTTTTAGAGACATTTCAAGAACTCAACAGTTACTAAAACCCTTTTAAATACCCTCATTTTTAGAAAAACTTGACCTGTAGAATATAACAAAAAAAATGTAGTTTGTTTGGAGTAAATCTTTTCTTTGTGTTCGTGTCACCTAAAGTTTAAACATCCTCTTTGTAGAAACTCTTACACTGTATTTTAGAAAGCCAGACATAATGGAAATGTCTATAATCAGCGCATAAATTGGTGACTGGTGAGGGAGTCAGGATTGGGTATAAAATATACATTTATCAGAGGCTTGGTTTTTTCCAAACAAGCAGTAGTTTGTGGTTCACCTCTTTATGCCAAACTACTCCAGAGAATCATTGGTTCTTGAAAAGTATTTCCCATTGGAAAATTGCAAAGAACGTAGGTCTTTTCTACAGCTACAGTATACGTTATTGTGAAAAGACACATGGAGTCTGGGGAAATCACAGTGTGTAAAGACCAAAGGCAGAAACCACTGTTAGATATATGCAACCTTCGAGCCCTCGGGGTACCCTGCATGAAAAACCATAATGTCACCATAATCAATATGGCCACATGGGCTCAGGAGTACCTTGCAAAACCATTGTCGTCCAACACAGTCCACTGCTGCATCCGGTAATGTAACCTGATATTGTATTACCCAAGGAGGGAGGCATATGTCAACTCCAAGTTCATGTTTCAGCTTGTTCTTTGGAAAAATCGATGTCAGGTTCTATGCATCAAAGATGAGAGACTGCCCTGTTATCAGCAAAACGAGCAAAAGGCAGCAAAAGTGATAGTATGCCCATAGCACAGGTGACTTGTACAAAAAAATATATATATATCTTGACAGACACACACTGCCATCAAGGCAACAGTGTTTCCCAGGAGGTCCATCCAGTTTTGTGAAGGTTACAGGTTCATCTAAAGTGACAAACTTGTAATGAATCAAAGACAGCAATGAGGAAGAATGCGGTGGATTGTTAAAGCTGGTTCAAAGAAGGTTGTTAATGAAGGCAATGATGAATGAAGGTGTTACGGTCCGTATTTGCTTCATGTCTGGGTCCCTCAAAGGTACCGCTGGCAAAAGAAGATCGACAGGCATCCACAGCAGTTGATGGGAAAGGAGGAAGAACCAAAGAAGATTAGATAGTCACAAAGTCTGTTGTCAAAACCACAAACCACATCAAATAGCAGATCTGTGAGATACTTCCAGGAGTAAAATATAGAGGAGTGGCCTAGTTTACCATGGCTGTGGGGACCAATCAGCTACTGAGGAGCGGATGGCAACCTGGTCCTGGGGGAAGAAGACACTGGATGCTGACAAAACCATATCCTGCATGAATTATTACATTTTCACAGACCCAGAGCATGTGTGTGATTGACTGGCCTGCCTGCAAACCACACCTGTCTCCGATTTAAAATGTATGCCACATCATGAAGACTGCAATCAGAAAACAACAACCAAAACCTGTTTTGCAGCCAATATCTTGTATTCAGGAAGAATGGGCACGGGTTCCTCTTCCAAAAAGGTGTCATTCCAAGGATTTTATTAATTAATTCATTCATTTTTTTTTTTTTTTTACATTTTGATGAAGTGACTAAAGGTTGCAAATGCTGGACACCAAACACAGCTTATGACCCAAAAATACAAACAATTATTCCAAACAAAGTAAGAAATAAAGAAAATCTATAATAAGGATTGATGGGTACACAAAACCAATGTCAAGAAAACTTAACTTATTAAAGAAGAAGACCCCATCAGTGTGGCTGGGTATCCCTACAGTTTACAGTTTAGAATTCCACTTCTGGAAGCAAAGTTGCTGCTTTTTTATTAGATTTTTAAATAGAAAGCCATGCCTTGCAGTCGAGCTTAGCTAATTCAGGAAACATGCCATTGGCACGACATACACAAAGATTAAGAAGAAACTTCCTTTAAATGTATTCTATGAAAACAGAAAAAAAAAAAACAGAAAATGTGAAACTCTAATGCGGACACAGGAGGTTTTCCTGTTTTCACGTGATCAAGGATAACATTCCGAAGATGAAGAAGTGGTCAGCAAGCAATGAGTGTGCGTGAAGTGATGTGCAGAGTCTCTGGTTAGTGATGGTGTGGCCCAACGTCCCCTCCCTCCTCCACACCACAACGGTGACAGACCCGAGTGGCACGGCTTATTCCAGCATACCGAGCTACACTTTGGTCGGCAAGCCTCTTTGGAGCTAAGACCCTCAGATGAGAGAGAGGGAGTGGAAAGAAGTCTTTGATTTTTTTTTCCCTTTTCAGACGTAACACGGTTTAATATTCCATCCTGCACTTGCTTCTTTTGTTCCCCCAAGAGAGTTCATGGATTCTGCATTTGCTCCTTTGACTCCAGAAAGCAATTTTGACTCCTATTGACTCACAAGTCTTTGGATTTATGTCTTAGAAGGAACATTCCAGAGTTAATTCAACCCTACATCTGTTATTAGATGTTAAGGGTGTATATTTTCATTAGGGACCAAAACAGCATGAATTGAACCAATTACAAGGAATGTACAAGGAATTTTTCACAAGTTGGAGGAACCATTGTAAGATTTGAGAGCAATAATAATAAGAGACATAAATAAAGTACCAGAATGAAGTAATATAGTGGTGCAAGAGAGAGGTAATGGATGTTAAAAATGAAACAAAACAGTTTACAAACTCTTGCATACATATCGATGGCTGAAAGCCAAAAGCTCCCTTATATATATTATATGATCAACAAAAAAAAGTGGCGGAAATCTTCTAATCTCCACTTTCCAACTCTTTAATATCTAGTCAATATTTATATTGTTCAAAAACAGCGTATCATTTATTGGGTATCCATTAAAAAAATATAATTGTTTGAGAAAACAAGTTTTCATTTTGTTTTGCATTTTTCAGATGGGGGGTTTTGTTTTTCAGAGTATTAATGTAAAGCTTAAGGACAAGTATAGTTAAAAACATTTAGAAAGTTTAACACATGAAGTGAAAACTACTGTAGGTCATATATTTATATTTATTTCTGTCATTTTAATTCCTTCCATGATGATCAATTAAATGTGAGCTGTTAATTTTTTAAACAATTGCTTATTTTCTGTCTGATTTAACTTTTACCAAATCACGTCTGTTGATTCCTGGTCAAGTTAAAACTGTCTTGTGCTTCAAAGACACACACTTTGAGGTCTACGCAGCGAAGCACAGCACAGTTACAGTAGACGACCTTCCTCTCAAAGGTCACATGGATAAATGTAACTATAAAACTAGACCATCATGTGTGGGAGCGCTGCTGCTGCTCGGCCTGCTTACCTGGAGCTTTGTGCCTGGTTTTGTTTTTCAAGCAGACAGAGAGATACCGCCCCTCACGAAGCAAGAGCCTTAATTAATTTTTCATATTACTTACTTTTTAAATCTAACTCTAGCCAATAGGCCTTGGGCAGTGCTTTGAATGTGCGCGTTAATGTTTTTCTGCTCTCCCTCACCACTGGCTATGATTTAATAACATCTTCCTCGGCGCTATGACCAGAGCCTTTCTCTCTGCCTCTTTTTTTTATTTTTTTTATTAGAAAGCCTTAATTAGCTACAACTTGGAGCCTCCCATCTCCATCTCACCAGTGTGCTCGCTCTTCCTATCTCCATTTCACACTGCCAGAAGACACTTCCTGTCACTCCTTTCCTCCTTTCTGCCCTCTCCTTTCTCCCCTTCCCTTTTGTTTACAACTTGTTGTTTTTGCTTTTTTTTTTTGTCCTCTTCAAACCCTCCAGTCACTCATACATATATGAAATGACACCTCCCTGCCACAGGCCATTAAAGTCTGATGCATTTCTGTTAGCCCTTATTTAACTGAGGCTTTGAGATTGTATGTATATGTGTGTGTGTGTGTGTGTGTGTGTGTGTGTGTGTGTGTGTGTGTGTGTGTGTGTGTGTGTGTGTGTGTGTGTGTGTGTGTGTGTGTGTGTGTGTGTGTGTTGCTTCAAGCGACTAATATGATATTCACATTTATTCCTTTAACCCATAGCATACTAAAAAGGGCAGTTAAAAAAATAAATAAGAACAAAGATACGGCAGCCAAGCTTATATCAATGCGCACACACACACACACACACACACACACACACACACACACACACACACACACACACACACACACATAAATCACAGATGCATCTTGAACATATAAACACTGTGAGCGAAGTTTACAGCCTAAAGAAAAAGGAAGCTGGGGATGAGAGCAGAAAACAGACGAGCAGGCAGATATACATAATACAAGTGGGCAGATAGACAGATATTTGCCTCCAGCTCTTGTTCTTATTGCAGGATTTGCTGAGACTGCAGCTTTTTACACACCTCCAATACAGACAGGGCAATGTTGAGGTATAAATGTGTACGTGCGTGCATACTGGCGGAGATGTGTTTGGTTAAGCAGCTGAATTTTAGTGGAGGTAATGGCACCATATTGTGGTTACCGCTGGAGTAAAGCTGCAAAAACAATTGAAACTGAGATGAGGAAGTAGGACAGCAGCTATACGTGGGTGTGAAGGTATCAGGGAGTGTGTATTCCTGTAGCCTGCCCATACATACAAGTCAAGGGGCGCATCTTAAATAAACCTTTGTAGCCCTCTGAAACACTTTCACAGTAATCAGGGTGAGTGTCACAGCAAGCAGGCCCCAAAGCCACTTTGCTTGGACTTGATTAGGATCATTTCAAATATTAAATGAACACATTCAGATACACAATCGCATTCACACGAAATGATTGCATCTACTGAAAAACAATCAGATAGCTGAGGTCTCCGTGTTGGTTTTAGAATAGGGAGCAAATTACCAAAGAGGGCAGTCTACCGTCTCGCAGTGCACAACAGGCGTTCGGTGTAATTTAAAAAAAATTCTAATTTAGAGTGATTCTTGTGGACAGCGTGTATTTTCCTACCATGCAGTTGTGCCTGGAGAACACTCAATTAATTAGGATTTGAGCATGAGTTCACCTGCACAGAACTATGGGACAAAGCTCTTGCAGCCCAAACAAATGGCCCCTCAATGGTGTGAATCACAATTAAAGCAGTGGTGACACGCTGTGGGTCAGAGTTCAGGAGAGCGCTCTGGATCAAAGTTTAATTTCTTTAGGTTTTACTTCCTGGAGTGATGCAGGATTCTGCGAGCTTGAGACACATTTGGGCCCCTGTTCAAATCTTGTATCAACAGTAGCGTGCCCTGGGAAATAAGAACATGTTGCAACTTGCAACAGACCTGACCTTCCGTCTGTATGCAAACACACACAAACTGCTTGCAAACACCAAATCCAATGGTATTTCTAAACCCCAGAGGCAGCAAGTGAAAACACACAGATGAAAAGAAAAGAAAAAGAAGAAAAGCTGACATAACAAGATAATGAAGAACGGCCATAAACATTTTTTTTTCCACTTTATTCTGCAAAGGATATGTAAAATACACACAAATGTGTATAGAAAATAAACATTCATGCATAAATAAAACAAATGACAAGTAGCTTTATTGCTGTCGTTCATGATCAAAGTCAAATGAGTCTGCCTAAGATAATGGCTTTAGTTTAGGTGGTAGTCCATAAGTCTGTCAAAAGATGCTTTAATGTTCAGACTGCAAAGAAATGTGGATATAAGTGGCCCAAACCACCTTCACATTTGTCCCAATTGACTGCATCTGAATCTGTCCAGGAATGTACTCAGACCATACATTTGCATTGACTGCCAATCAGATTTCCTAACATGCATTTTAATGCCAGGTCTAAACAATGTCGGCATCGTCATGTATATGATTCTGACTGTAGGTCTGAAAGTGAAGTCACTAACTAGAAGACATGTTTTTTTCTTTCTTTTTAAAATCAACATCCAAACAAACACTATTTCCTCTCTATTCCTTTAGAGCATGAACAATCCATACATTATGGTTATAAGTGGCGATAACTATATATCTGTTAGACGGGGTAAAATTACCACGGTATTATCAGCTATATGCTATAAAAATAATAATTTTTGTCTTAGTTACAGTAAAGGCTGCGTCCACAAATACACATTATTTTACTCTTTACAACTACTACTACAACTACATCTTTTGTTTTACAGATCTGAGTTATTTTTCCTCCGTTTTTTTTCTCCACTGCTCGATTTTTAGCATTTTAGAACCCATTTTAAAGAAAATGCTTCGTGAGGCTGCATAAAGCAGAATATTTGAAAATTAAGTGTAAAATTGCAATGACAATATTTAAATAAAATATTGTACGCAGAAAGACAGTGTGTCCAGCAGTATTTATATTAAAAAATAAATAAATAAATAAAAAAGTCCATCTTGGCTTTTATCTTCAAACACAGCCAGGGGATAGTTTCAGAAAAGGTTTTGTGTGGACGTTCTGTCTTAGTTTGAGCATCTTTCAGCATCAGAATGTTCTCCAAAGTGACAGAAAGCACAAACAGAGTGAAAAGGCTTATATCAGCTTAAGATTTCACCAAACCGAAAAGCAAAAGCTGAGAAAGTATTGAAAAAAAATGTAATCCTTCTCCTGGTCCTTTGACTTCTGTCTCTCTTCTGAAATAGTGGAACTATCTCACTTATTTCTTCACCTTCCTTTCATTAATCATTCCTATTCAACACCCCACCAAACCACTCCACCCCTCTTCCTAAACCTCCCCTCATCCCTCAGGTCCAACCCCTGAGTTCACACTATCCTGTGCCACCCAACACCCCCACCCCCTCCCTTCCCAGGCCCAAAACAGTTGCAGCTATGGACATTTTGACCTACTTCTAGACAATACCCACCCCAGTCTCCCTCCACCCGTTCTTTTAATGTCTCTCACACAAAAAAACAGAGCTCTCTTTGCAGATGGATAACATGCGAAGAGGAAAAACTCTTGGGAAGTCAGTGCTCCCTTGTGTGAGGATGGTTGAGAGGTAACCTATTTAGGGAGCAGACAGAAAAGGAGCGATGGTGGGGTGTATATCAATTCACTTTCAGCTATTAAAGGGCTGTAGACTAACATCATCTACTACCAGTACAATTGCTCCAAACGTGACATTTAAGAGCACTGTAGCAAAAATTTGGAGCATCAGTTAACCTTTTTTTATGTTAATGCTGTCTTAAAGTTTATTATTTCGTACAAACCAAATAATTTACAATAAGTGCAAGTTTCCAGGGAAAATGAGAGTGAAGTAGTACTTATTTAACTGACATGAAATATCAGCAGCAACAGAGGGTTCCCTGCTGTGTCGTCGCCGCATCAGGGCCTGAGCAAAGATTTCATATTCAAACTCACCACAAAGACACTGAAATGCCAATTAATGTCCTATTTGCACTGGACTAAAGTTACCTCTGGACCTGCAGTAATTTAAAATTATACCCCAACATCTGTATATAGTTTGGCCCATTAGGGCTGCGTAAGTGAGTCTGTGTTTTACAGTAATTTCCAGACATTGATACCAGAAGGGACGCCGAGGCCTCGCATTTTATATAACAATTACCCTTTATTTAACATTACATGTGAATATTGAGTTAAAAGCATAATCAGACGCTTTTAGATTTAGATTTAAATGTAACACGTCACAAGTGACAAAATCAAAAAATGGCATTTCAGCCTATGTTACCATGGTAGCAGTAAACTTAATGGTAAATGTAACCAGGTCCGAAGCTTTTGTCGAATCCCTAAAAGTTTTGCACTGTCAGAGGCTTTGAGATTGAAGATAAAACGTTTCTTACCGCTTGATGCAGCCACACGTGTCATCTGCTGCTCTGGCCTCTTTGTTTCGAAAGTCTCTGTGTGAAGCTTGATGTGATTTATTTTTAACATTGAAACTTAACTCATGTGCCCTGTAAAGGGTTAATTTTCTGTGTACAATTTCCAGTTTTATACCATCTTTACATTATAAGCCATGTGGATGGTTCATAGGATTGAACAAAACGTAATCTATAGTTAACTGTTTATTCAGACTGTCATTGGCCTTTGAATAGTTGTTCCCAGCTCACATCATTATTTTGACAAAATACTTCCCACTACATATTATGATTAATGTACACCAAATTAGGCTGTATGTTGGTGGCATATTTAGACAGAAGCACCATTTTGTGAGGTATAATCTCTTTTTATTTGCCCTGGTTAGTTGACTAGCTAGTCAGATTTTTCTAATTTCTGTCAAACATGACGAGACCAAGACGGGAAACAAGAGTAGAAAAGGAGTTTCTGAAGACTAATTGAATCATGTTGGTAAAAAGGGAAAAAAACTGCTCAGATCCATTCACTTTTTGACTGGATTACTAATCTTGATGCCTCTTGGATTTGGATTTGGAGAGGATGCGGTTAAGAAGGTTTAAATTGATGGATGTTCACAAGCAATTATGCGAGACTGTGCACCGTATCTGCTTATTAATAAGCCTGTGTTGTATATCTGATTAAGACCCATTTAGGCTAATTAATTCAACCAATTACAGCAGTTTCAACCTTTCAGATGAGTGTTAATCTTTACCAAAGTAGAGTTTAGAGATGCTACAAATTTCTGAGATTTCTGTCGTGTTAATACATTTTTGCTATATTCCTGGAAAATATTCAAAATTTTGTTATGTCATGAATAGACTGGCTGATATAAGACGACAAAGTCTTACAGTATGAGAGTAAAAAAGGTGATCTTTAAGGTTAATATGCAGGGTCTCAACCTGTTAAAAGACATCTAAGCTAATTCGAACTTAATTACATAAATTTAAAGACATTTTTACTGGTTAAAATCTCTTTCTGAATATGTTTGGAAGAAATATATAAAAAGAAGAATGGGACGAGTGACGCACAATGACTTTTTTTTACCCTTTTTCTTTCCCTCTTCTTTCCTGTTGCAGGCTGTATGGAAGTTTTCAGATTTATAGCCAAATCAATAGCACTACATGGATCATATCCAGTGACCTCAAACAGACGGAGTACAAAGGAGACCTTTCCAAAGCAATTTCAGACCTGACAAATTCTTTCTTTACAGCAGCAAGAAAAAAAAAAAACAATATGAAGTTCCACTTTCATCTTACCACTTTTGTAAAACAAAAAAAAAGTCAGCTTTGTTTATTACTGGTTTTGGATTAAAAAATAATCTTCTTCATGAGGTAAAGTGCCTATTAAGGTCTAAATTGCTTTATAAATTATATATTTACCAAGACGATAATGGATAATATCTGTTAACTTTCTGAGCAAATGTCAACCAAGTAAAGTGCAAGTCAATTCCTTTAAAGTTGCTTCTTGGAGTGTAGTTCTTCATTATCTACCCTGAAGCTTTAGCCGTTTTGCTTTGTAGAGCCTGATGGACAGCTGGAACCTTCCCACCTGACTCTGAAGTAAATCAGAAGTCCAAAACAAAGCTACATCTATGCAGACCCACACATACAGCCAGTTTAAAAGACAGCTTAACTGATGGATCTCTGAACTGTGAGAAGAAGCAGAAGCATGCAGCTTTTTCATCATGCAGCTGACCAGCAGGTTCCAAACGAGAAGCTTTTTGCTGGAGGGCAACAGCAAGATTTAGTTGTAAAACTGAATCCAAATGGTAGAATACCAGAATATTCATTCAGATTTTTTTTTTCTTGGCATGTTGCCTACAGATGGTCTCTTTCTGGATGTTTGACTTACACAACATCTGACAGCAGGAGAATTTTCTTAGAAATTCTTTTAAAATTGAACTTTCATCAAAAGCGCAGAATTGCTTTAAGCACAAGGCGCACTGTAGGGAGCTTCTGTTAATGCTCTGAGCTAACAACAGCTGAATGTCAAAGGAAATATTCGTTTTTAGAAAATATAATCATATAAGGATACGGCGTGGTTGCATGCTGGTTCCTTATGATGGTGGGAGTGAACCCACCTCCAGCGGTTTCACTCCAAAGCAAAGTGAGGTGTCTAATGAACCCAACCAGGACAAAACGTAATATAAAAGTCCGAGATGAAGTCCGAATGACCAAAAGAAAATACACTGCTTCCTTTTTGCAGTTTGCACAGTTTTGTTTCTTTCTTTATAAACTATATCGGGGTGTTAGGATACTTTATTACTACCATCCCAGTGGTGAGTTAGTGGTTGAAGACAAACGTGTCATTATGCTTTTCGTTCTCTTTTATTTTAAGACTTATTCTGTAAGCAAGGTCCTAAAAAAATGATTGTGATCTACATGAGGAAAAACGGATAAGCCACAACATCAAATGTTATCTGAGACTACAGTGTATATTCAGAAAGACTCACTGCTTTAGTGTAACATGAAACATGAACCTTTGTATTTTATTTTAGTCTATCGTTTGAACCATGACATTATTCACTAAGAGTGAATAGTCTATTAAGAGAATTTGGAGATTCGTAACTTATTGGTTCAGAAAGATAACCTATAAAAGCCGAGGTTTAGCACGACACTCATACATTTTTCCTTCCTGATCTTTAAGCTTCTTCACTGTTCACAGATATTAAAACATTTAGTCATTTTTGACCTTTGTAAGTTAACAGAAACATGAAGAAAAGTGAGTGAATGTTTTGTACCACTCAAAGTTAACTGATGATGTCTCAGCTGGAAGTCTTCCTGCGTGTTACTTCTATGATTTATGGGCTTACAAAATGAATCATCTAACATAATTGTAATATATTTGTGAAAATCCAATTGATTCAGAGGCTCTGTCACATGACATTTGTAGGATTTGTAGTGAATGGATCCCTTTGAGTATATAAAAACATATAAATAAATACATTTGTTTGTCAAAGCTTAACTCTTTAACGCTGAAAAATTCTTTTATTTTGACTACTAACTTAACTTAACATTATGAATACATTAGCTATGTTTTTGTATTTCTTTCATGTAGATGTTTTATTTTTTTATGCTTTTTTGGTTTGTATAAACCCCCGCCCCTTATTTTTAATTATGGGGGTCAGAAATTAATGTATCAAATATACAACATTACATTCATACATACAATATAATACATTGCACTAATACTTTGAGTTTCAAAACTTAATCATATTTTAACCACTGATTTTATCTATTGTTTTTTTTCTTTCTTTTTTGTTTAAACTTTCAATCTTGATTTTTATTTCTACTATGCAATGTTTTAATGTGTCTGTAAAGCACTTTGAATCACTGTGTTGCCGTGCCTCGCCTTAAATCCAGCATTATAAGGTTTAGTAAGTCATTTGCACTTTAGTTAATAGTTGAATGGTTGTGCGTCTGTTTTGTGGTTCAACTCTGGGCTTTTCCATCTGAAAGTCACATTGAAAACACACGGAGCCCTTTATTGCAATAACACACCAAGCTTGAAGTCACAATTCTACGGATGTCACAAAAAAAAAGTAAAAAAAGACGACTGTGACAGTGCGGCGTGAAGCCACACAAACACCAACTTAAGTAAAGAGAACAGCAAAACTGCAGTGAAGGTTCTCACAAGAGCCTAGTATGGATTATATGGGTCTTTGGCTGGACTACTCATTACACCTGAATACCTAGTCCCACTGCCAGTCAGTCCCCATCTCACTTGGATCTCTGTCTCACCGTACTGTAGCTGTGAGATTTGAATTTTGCTTATTATTTTTTTCTTTCCAGTTGTCAGGTGTAGGATTTGAGGGTCCGAATGCAGGAGCTCAGGCGCCCTGAGTAATTAAACAAAATCCATTATTAAACAAAAAGTGCTGCCGCAGCAGGAAATCCAAGATCCAAAAACGTGAGGAGAGTTGACATGAGATATGTAAGCTGCATAGGGAGCAACACAAGGATGCAAGATGGGAAGAAAGACAAAAATATGCTACGGAAGCATGACAGAAAAAAAAAACGGCAAGAAGTGAAGACAAAGGGCTATAGACATGGCTAAAGTAACAGATGAGGATCAGGGCAGGAAGAATGAACAATGATGACATAGTTTAATGCTGTCTGACCTATTTTCTAGACAGGTGAAAAGGAGGTCTCAAAGAACACGAGCCTGCCCACCCGCAGGTTCAGGCTTCTCTTGGTGGCGGGTAATACGCGTTTATCACTGCAGCCATCACCATTTTAAATGGAAACCAGGCAGTCGGCCCTCAACAGGTGGACCGTGACTATTTTTATTGTTTGATTAAACATTTGAGTCTCTCTGCAAGGCTGGCCAGTGTTGCCGATTCCGGACTCTTCATTGCCTGGGATACTTTCATGTGTCTGTGTGGTTTACGCGCTCTCTATCTATTCTCTTTTCTGCTGCCAAACCATTTGCCTTTCTGGGAGCAGAACTAAATGAAGCCAAAGCTGGTAATTGTACAAATGTCCTCACTGAATCACCTCATATTTTCAAGCGTACATCATTGTGACATTCACCATGAAGGTAACACACAGATGCGCCTTCACGGTGGCACAAACAACAACAACAGGAGTGAGACCAGATTTAATTTACAATTTTTAGTTCCCAGGGGCCCCCTGTAGGTGTGTTACTTAAGTCACTTCACTGACGCTATCCAGGGTTATCTCTTGACTGGTCACTCTCTCATTTTCTCTTCCATCGTTATTTTCTTAAGTCTCCTATTGGCCTTTGCTTTGATGTCCGCTGAATGTCTATGAGTTCGCTCCATTGTCACTGATATGTGGCTTAGTGATGTTGAGTAATATGCAGCTGTCACAAGAGATGACCGGACAGACAATGCTTCCTAAATGACCAAATATTACTCCTCGCATTCAATGTAACACAAAATTTATCACAAAAAGGAACAAAAGACTTGAAAATAACCAAAATTTCAAGCGCGGTTCCTTACATGACTGCCTATTAATTTCACACCGTTTGGTTTTACGTCAAAATGGTACAATGTCGTAAAGCAAGCATACTTTTTTTTGTTGGAGCAGATGTGTTTTGACTGATCTTCAATGTTTAGTGTTGGTTTTAAAGCCTCTGCTGTATATTGTGAAGAAGATGCGTTCACCCTGTCACCACCTAACACAGCTTTGATCAGATTTTTCAGTATTTGTGCAGATAAACAGGATGTTGGATGATTTTACCCTTCTGCTGCTACAGGATTGAACATTTCAATACTCTCGGCTCATGTGGGTCTGCAGCTGTAGTCTTGTGAGACACATATTCAAAAGAAATTTAAAAAAAAACAAATAACAAAAGAAAAAAAAAACAATGCATCCAGCTGAGCGGCTGGCACCTAATCTGACTGCAATCTCCTGCCTGCGTTTGAGAAAACAGCAACCTCCAAACACTATTCTGCACTCAGAACTTTGGCAGGTCATAATGGTCTTTCACTCTAAAGGTCCCCACATTCTTACCAGCTGCAAATATTTGCCTGTATAGAGAGCCACTTAAATGGTTCATTGCACACGGTATCATCGTGCACACTTCCCCCGCCATGCTCTCTGTCAATGTACCTGGCAGCACATCCACTCAGTGCATTTACATTTCAAAGTCAGACACATTTACACAGCTACGCATTAACACACACTGTTGACATCTGTTTTTTTTGTTTTTTTTGTTTCCCTCACACCCACCTTTTGGTTCCCATCCTTCATGGCGTTTGCAGTGGGATAAGGCTATATTCAAGCGCTTGTGCTGATGCAAGTTGCAGCAAAGCAGTAGGAGTGAATGTTTCTGCATGTTTTCCTTAAAATGAAGAGTTTTGTATGTGTGTGTCGCAACCCATGGCTACATATATCCGTGTCTGTATAAGCATACATTAACAATTTACAGACACACCAGGAGCCTGTACATGTGGGTGTCATGCAGGCCTGTGCTTTTGTACATGTGTTTCTGGCTTACGGTAAAGACTGCAGCATTGAGGAGACCTTATCTGCCATGTTCAGAGAGGTAGCTCTTGCAGGCGATAGAGCTGTCAGCCGGAAGCATGGCTGCTGTTAAATAGACACCATACTCGACTATACCTCTGGCTCAGACAGGAAAAGACGATACAGAAGGAGACATGTTGCGAGTATCAAGAGACACGTGTGACAGGCATGGGGAGGAGGAGCAAGATCTTGTGCAAAACCGCTCTATGAGAAATGAATCTCAAGCATGGCTCAAGTTTGTCTTCACAGAAGAATGATTTTACACCATAAGTCAATAAGAGTGAGAGGAAAACACAAAGTTTGTGGCCAAGTTTTAATCCACTGTGGATTTCACAAAATCAAGACTTTAAGGGCTAAATAAGCCCACTTAGAATCAGAATTGATGGATGTTAAAGTCTCGAGTGGTCTTTTACTTTGGAGAGGCTTTTAAACTTTTTGTTAGTGGCGATGATTGACTGCAGCTCCTGGTTCCTCTGTGCTAACATAAAAAGGGCTCATTTGACAGCACTTACAGGACTGGCCGACACACTGTCAGGTCTGCTCAAAGAGAGAAGCTCAGTGCTGGAAAAAACAGAGGATTTTAAAGTTACACACGTGTTGAAGGTCTTCTCTATACAAACGGTGACTTAGAGATCATCAGCAAATGAGTCTTCAGCTAAGAGGAAATTGATTGTGTTGGTGCTTTGAAATGAACTGTAAACTACGGGAATTTAAGTGGACTGAGCGGTTGTCATCCGAAACAGTTCCCCTCAAAACCGACGGTTTGAGTTTCAGGTGAAATAAAGACTGTTAGAGCACAAAGGAAAGAGGTATGTGTGGAGGGGTAAATATTTGTCATCCAATGCAAGGGGCAACATCAGGTTTTCCTCTTGGAAATGAACAATAATGTGAATCCAGAATCCATATCAGAACCCGTCCCGGTTGACTCACCTGACTACCAGCCAGTGAGCAGCCGAGTTCAGCAGAGTTTCTATATTACGTGGGCCACGAGCGGGAAGAAATCAGTCAAAACCCAATTTTAGCATGCCATTCAAATACACGGTGAGTGTACTTAAATTGCACCCCTGACAGCTATTTCTAAAGAAAGCCCTTAATATGTGTGTCTGCATTAATGTTAATTGCACACAGCTTGAAAACACATCTCAGTATAATGGATTTACTTTCTAAAGCCCTTCCATTAGCAGCCCCCCCACCCCCACCCCATGTGATACTTGCAGTTTTACTTGACACTATGTGAACAAATGCGCTTTCACCACATTCGTGTTTGTGTGCCTGTACCGTGGTCCGCTGGGGTGTCCATAAAGCTGAACGTGAGCTCGGGTTAATGCAGTAACCCCTGAACAGGCAAAATCGCCTTCACTTGCTATTAAACCATCTTTCATGGGGGAAAAGATGAGCCTTATTATTATCAGAGTCCCCTGCTAATGACCACTAATCCCCTCCTACTGAGGGAAAAGTGAACTACAGAGAGGAACTTGAGTTGAGATGCTCTAAGCTCTAAAACAAGAAGAGAGATGGATGGAAAGCTGGAGGAGGATAGAATTAAGACAGAAAACAAATGTGGCTAAATCATGCATTGAAATTCAAATGTTTGACTGTTATTGACCTCTCCCGCTCTCCAGACACGCCTTCTCCTCGCCGCCTTCACTCTCAGCCTCATACGAGCGCAAACACACACCTCCCACTGGCACTCGTTCCCCCTCATTTGTAGATCAGATGCAGCGATCAGAGCAATGCAAAAGAACTGTGAATGCATTAGAGTCATCATCATCATCATTATCATCATCATCACCGGCAGACACGCCGCTTCATCTGTCATCATCCTGCGACAGCGAGGCCAGTTCCGCACAGACGGGGCTATTACTCTTGGTTATCCACCGCACACACACACAGTGGGATGGGTAATGACGGGCTGCATCATCGGCTGCGTTCCAAAAATCGTATTCATTCACCATGTTTTTTCATTAGTGTCTGGTTAACAAAATATACATCAATTTCCTTCTCACGATACTTTTTGATCAACCAGAATATACCATGGATTTTTTTGTTTGTTTGTTTGTTTGTTTTTATTCCCAGATTGTGAATTAAAATTGTTTCCTCATTGCAATAACAAGCCTGCACAGTTCCTGTTATCAGTTAGATGGTGAAATATCTACACACACACACACACACACACACACACACACACACACACACACACACACACACACACACACACACGGTTGAAGGTGAGGGTTAAAAAATAGGAAAAAGTGTGGAGTAATTGTGGCGGAAAGAGAGTGTGTGAGGAAAGCAGTGAGAGGAGATTTTTCAGCAAGCAGATGGATCAATATTTCTGTATTCTTCATCCTAATGGAGCAAAAACAGCTTTCATTCACAACTCACTCAAATCAGAGTAAAATCTGTTTTGCCCCCTGTTATGCTTTCAATACATACTGCATACTATATATATATATATATATATATATATATATATATATATATATATATTGATTGACACCAATGTCTTTGTGTGGTGTGATGAACATCTTTATTTGCATAAATATTAACCTAAATGAGATTCACTAATTGCCCACATTAAAAGAGTTATATTTCTTTAGTTTTTTGTTTTGTTTTTTTAAAGCTGACAGTTTCCTGAGGTCTTATTGACCTTTCCGCATTATCAATTCACATCACACTTAATTTTCACTAAATAACACTAAATAACTACCTAAGGATTAACAGCAGCATTACACCAACCAAACATTTCTCACAGCACAAGAAGAGAGGATAAAGACGCCGAATACGTGGGATGCACTGCCTGCATGAATGGGGCTGTACTCATTGAATATTTTCAGATTTAAGCAGCCCAAGTGACAAGTTTTGGAAGTGGCACTTTAGAGGTTCAAATGCTCTTAAGCAAAAAAAAAAAAGATTTTTTTGTTCGTTTTTCACACTACGTCCTCATCAACTCATAAACCTTTTGGTTCTTGCAATAAAACAGAATATATTTCCTTTTTTCCTTGGAGACCAAGTCAGGTTGCACATTCCATAGAAAAAGGGTTTTTTTTTGCTGTTTTTGTTTCACAGATTACTCTTTTAGTTATTCTATGTCAAGCTTCAAGACTTCAAAGACATGCACTCCTTATTATCAGAGGTTTCTTGCAAGATATTTGCTGCCATTGAGAATAAGGCGCCTACGTTTGAAAGCTGGATGTGATTAAGCTCTAAGAAAGTACAATCTTCGCTCTAAAATACTCCATATTTTTTATTTTGAAATACTTTGGGAAAAATTGAAGACCAGCAGATTGCTGTAACCAGTCTTGTCTTGGCAGCATTTTATGATGGATACTTGAAAGTTCATAATACTGCTGCGACACTTTTTATTATTCTTTTCAAATAAGTGTCGAAAAAATATTTCCACGCAGCAAAAATGTGTCTTCAAAGACGCAGCCTGGTTGTATTTCAGCTTGGTGTACGTGTAACATAAGTTAAAATTTGATCAGTTAAGAAAGAATACACCAAAGAGTTTGATTTATTATTTAGTATAAATTAACAAGAGGCTGAAAAAGCACATATAGAAATGTATGATTCTGAGTTTGATCTATGATCACTGCACTAAAAACCGTTTAAGTAACAACAGACATATTGCTTGACTGAGGTGTGAGGTGTGCCACAATGTTCCTCTTACATTTTTTTCTTTTAAAAAAACTATGTAATTCACCAAAGAAGGTGTTTAATGAGACTCTACAAATTTAAAATTGTCTTAGAAACCCTATTATGTACTATTCTTTCATTTTAATGTAATTTCTTTTCTACAAACGACCTACTTTCAGGCAGGGAACTTTTGGTGCTGGAGCCTTGTTGGTTTGTGACTGTGAGTTTGAGCGTCACTAGTTTTTTCTTTTCTTTTCTTTTTTTTCCCCTCAACTTGTGCTTACAGCAGGTGATTTCCAACACCTGGCACTGGCTGAAACCAGACGACAGCCATCCTGCTGGCTTGAGATGAGGACAAGCATTCAAAGGCCCAGACCACCAACACACACACACATGCACACACATTGTTCCAGCTGGGCCGACACAGTTGCATATGAACAATTACTAAAGCTGCCTGCTGGAGTGAGGGGAGATTAGATCTATGGCCAGCTGTCAGACTGACAGTTACCTCCAGCAGAGGCTTCGCCAGAGTCCCACCAAAACCTTGAGTAGGTTATGTTGCATATGCACTCTTTAGCCTTGTTAGTGCACAGCTTTACTCATTTTTTCATCATACTGCCATTTTTCTTCTGTGGAGCACACTGTGCTCAGCTCAAACTACTACAACGAGGATTTATGTTTCAAGCAAGGCAGATGCAGAGTCTCCTTTGTTGCCATGCCCTCTGCATAGTATGAAACAGCTGTCGGGAAATCTTACTACATGTCAAACTGTGACAAATGTGATCAGGGCACTCGATGTGTGTTTACAGGAAATGTTGCTTTGTTTAAGTATAAAGCTCCTGTAGAGCACAAATGTAAAATGTAACAGGTTGTAAAAGAAGCAGATTTCCTCGTATGACTTCACAAAAACCAGTATTGCACCTAAAGCTTTTTTTTTTGTTTTAAACACAGTGCATGTGTACAGTAAGAGTTCACACACCTCTCAATATTGTCCCTCTTTTTTATATATATATATATATATATATATATATATATATATATATATATATATATATATATATATATATATATATATATATATATATACAGTATATATGAAGTATTTTCCCAAAGATAGCATCATCTTAGGGTTAGGGTTAGGGTTAGGGTTAGGGTTAGGGTTAGGGTTCAGCCTTCTGAAACACACAATTGTCGTATATACCTTCGTTCCTTTATGTTTTATTTGATAATCATTTTGTTTGAGTACAATACAAGGCTCATTTGTCAACTTGATTTCTTCTTCTTCCTCTCCCTCCTCAGTCATTGTCAGGGGTTGATTGGCCAGGTTGTCCCTGAGGCATAAACAGGCTAATCCAGTTATTAATAGCGCTGGTGATGGAGATGTGTCATGAGGATAAATTGATTGTAATCTCCCTCCCACCTCAGTTTCCCTGATGGTATTTGATGAGCCAACAGAAGCATAACAAAATCTCTCACAGAGGTCTCATAGAGACGTAAACAAACATTCAGATGACGAGTACATCACCATACTGTGTTTTAAACTGATTTTACTTCAGGGCAGAAGTTATGCCCTACATTGTTACTGTGGCGTATATTCAGTTGTGGATAATAGGATGCTGGATATGAATTTCCAATAGTTGATCTAAATAATACAGTCATGCAGTCATTCGTCAAAGGATGAAAACAAATTAATGGGCATTTTAAATCCAGCACCTGATTTGGGGGGTTGCGAGTTTATTATATATGCAGTTTCATTGTGCATCAGGAAAAAAAATATATATTTACAAAGAAATACAAAACTTAAAACTAATGCCAACATTTTGAAAATGTTTTTTTTTTTAATGTTTAGGATAATTGTATTCTGTCGTTAAAAGTTAAATGCAGCTTCTGTATATTATCTAGCAAAATCAGACTCAACAATAACATCAGATATAAATCAGACAACTTATCAGTGCAGACAAATCTGTTACAACACTTTGAACAGCACATAGTCCAGATATTGTTTGTTGCAAATTTTCCATTTCCATTGTTTATTTAGTTTATTAGTACTATTAGTACTGCACATCAGGCTTTTCAGCATGTGCGTTAACTCCGTTTTTTTCTAATCTGACATTAGAAAAACTTTAGTGAGCATTCCAGGGACAATTGTCACGAGAATCACAACCACCCGCTGCTCTCAGTGAACCATCCCGGCAGTGTTAAATTCAAAAACACATCTAGCCAGTCTAGCCAGGTGCCTGACTCACCTCAGTTGGTTCCTTTTGATGAGGAGGCGCAGCAGATTTACTCCTAGTGCCTCCTAGATTATTAAAAATCTAACCCTATCTCTAAGGGAAAGTACAGCCACCCTGTCAAAGAAACTAATTTCAGCCACTTGTATTTGTAAACTTGTTCTGTCATTTACTACCCATTATTTACATAGGGACTCGATGGCCTGGTCCAGCAGGGACTCGATGGCCTTGTCCAGCAGGGACTCGGGGGCCTGGTCCAGCAGGGACTCGAAGGCCTTGTCCAGCAGGGACTCGATGGCCTGGTCCAGAAGGGACTTGATGGCCTTGTCCAGCAGAGACTCGATGGCCTGGTCCAGCAGGGACTCAATATCCTGGTCCAGCAGGGACTCGATGGCCTGGTCCAGCAGGGACTTGACGCCTGCTCAAGCAGGGACCCGATGGCCTTGTCCAGCAGGGACTCGATGGCCTGGTCCAGAAGGGACTTGATGGCCTGGTCCAGCAGGGACTTGATGCCTGCTCCAGCAGGGACTTGATGCCCTGCTCCAGCAGAGACTCGATGGCCTTGTCCAGCAGGGACTCGATGGCCTGGTCCAGTACGGACTCGATGGCCTTGTCCAGCAGGAACTCGGTGGCCTGGTCCAGCAGGGACTCGATGGCCTGGTCCAGCAGAGACTCGATGGCGTGGTCCAGCAGAGACTCGATGGCCTGGTCCAGCAGGGACTCGATATCCTGGTCCAGCAGGGACTCGATGGCCTGGTCCAGCAGGGACCCGATGGCCTTGTCCAGCAGGGACTCGATGGCCTGGTCCAGTAGGGACTCGATGGCCTTGTCCAGCAGGAACTCGATGGCCTGGTCCAGCAGGGACTCGATGGCTTGGTCCAGCAGGGACTCGATGCCCTGGTCCAGCAGGGACTCAATGGCTTGGTCCAGCAGGGACTTGATGCCCTGGTCCAGCAGGGACTCAAAGGCCTGGTCCAGCAGGGACTCGATGCCTGGTCCAGCACCCCATACTGCACAGTTGCCCAATTCCGGTCCTTCAGGGCTGCTTTCCCACGTGTTTTAGACATTTTCCTTCTACAACATACCTGATTCAGTTTAATGTGTCATTAGCAGACCTCTGCAGACCTTGATGACAAGCTGATGATGATCCTCCCATTTCATTCAGACATGTTGAAGTGCCCCTCATGCTCCCTTCAGGATCCCACTGAGGTTGTACGGCTGATCCAGTGTTTCATAGCCAGAACGTAACCCACATTTTTCTTCTTGACTCTCAGGTTTGACTACTGCCTATCTTCTCCAGCGGCTCTGCATGGACATCACCAGGGAGGCTGCGAATATGAGGTAACTTCAGTACTTAACAAAAGTCACTGTGACTGAAATAGAGATGTGATGATGTGGAATCCCGTGACACACCTCGAAAGACTCCCTTGTTTGCATATTGAAGCAAAAGTGCATACAGAAATATAAAACGTTGACAGTAAAATAAACAAGCTTTCTCAAAGTTGGCCCATGAGGAAAATGCAAAACGGAAATAATACACAAATAAATACTCTGGCACAATGACTAAGAGCATGTATGGAAGCGGAGACACTGAATGTCTGTTGTGGTTGAAGTCAATCAGCGCAAAAAAACAAAAAAAAACTAACTCAAATTAAATTATCCATGTGCTGGGGAATGTGACAGTATTAATGGTGACCACCAACAGTGTGGTATTTTATTTACAGGGTTCTTTTAGACATACTCAAACACAATTTATGCAACAGATTAATCCTGTAATTTCCCAACTCCAGCCATTCACACCTGCTGCAAAACTTACAAAACGCTCCATGTCGACTATTCAGTCAGAAAGAGATGCAGAGACTACAAAAGTATCATGCATAAGATGTGATACTTTTGGGTATAACGTTATTGGAGAGGTTTCGAGTTCACTCGGTGAACCTCTTAATTACTCTGAGACAGGCGTAGAGAAGATGTTAAATTAACAGGAGCTGTATACCTTTATTTTTTCAGTGCTTTAAGTTCCATGGCTCACGCGTTAATCCTTTCCTTGCTTCACTCAGCTTTTCTCATGGACCACGCACAGAGCGGGAATAGATGATGAGCTTACAATGTGGAGGCCACAGGAAGCATTTATCCTGGATCTAACAGGAGCAAAGCTGTGGAACTTCTCACCGTCAAAACTGTCCCCAAAAAGGGAATTTGTTGTGCAATTCTGAGATCAGACAGTTTGTCGGCATAGAAAACAAGAGCGGAGGCATATGAAGCTTGAATCCGGGTTTGTTATTGGACCCATTTGAAATGCTCGTCAAATATTTCTGTGCATATGTGTAAGAAAGCAACGGACGGTGAAAGACAAAGATAGAGGAGTGTCTGCACTGGTGCGTGGCAGGTGGGTTATTGCAATAATGAGGATGGATGTGTTTATCATGAGTTGGGTATCTCATCCCCATCAACCCCTCCTTCTCTTCCTCCCTCCATCCTTCTCCATCCTTACTCGAGTAGTTCCTACTGATGAACCAAGAATTCGACTTGACATTCCAGTGCCGCTGTTCCAGCCTGCCTCTGGAGGACATGTGCTTGGGTGAGTACATACAGTATGTGTCCCTATCTCAGGACCGTTTTTTTTTGTTTTTTTTTTTCGTCTCACACCACCTGCAGCCACCCAGCCAGCTTTTTTCCACCAAGGCCAGTTGTTGCTTCAGTGGGGTAATGGGGTGTGGATTGTGGGCCGGAGGAAAAAGAAACCACTCCACGACTGAGCGCTTTCTGACAGAGAACCCCTAGCGATAAACCTCCATCTTATCGCTCTCTCAATTCCCAGTCTCCCCTTGTTTTTTTTCCCTGTTGTTTTAGCCTTCCTCGTCTAAGAGGAAGATGTGAGAGAAATTCAATTTTCAGGACAGCTCACTTCATGCATCCTTTTGCACATCCATCCATCAGCCCGTCCACTCCTCAGTCCCACATACCACAGGTTATTGCACCCGAAGAGAATATTTGAGTGACAATACCAGACCAAAAAAATAGCCTCTGTAAATGATGTGGGTAGTTACAGGGTGCCAGACTTCCATTCAGAACATATTAAAACGCTTCTTTCTGGGGATGTAGAGAAAGTGTGCAATATGACATGTAAAATCAGTCATCTAAAGAGCTTCAGCAACATGCCTTATGAAATACTGTTTCTGACAAATGCATCAAACTCTCAGTTTTGCTTTCATTTTCAAGATCAAAAAGAGTCAATGCATGGAGCATCTGACTCAGAAATGCTCTGCTACCTTGTCCTGGAAATTACTTGCAGATTTAACGATGGCTCGGTTGTTTCAGAAGGGCTGTTGAGCTGATTTGAATAGAGCAGGCAAAGCTTGGCTTACTGCATCGCAAAAGAGGAACCAGTATGACAGAAGAGCCATATTCAGATTCAAAATAAGACGCACTAGCGCTGTAACACTTCTAATTAAATAACGGAACCTGGCTGGATGAAATGACATAAAATCAAAGTGATCATAGGGTCAACAAATCGATACTGTGCAAATCCTCTTCGCCCTTTCTCTCTCTTTCTGCTTCTCTCTCATCTCTTTTTTTTCTTTTGTTATTTTTGATATTTACTAGGGGTTTTGTTACGGATTAACCTAATTTAGCCGAGTCCTTGTGGAGGTCTGAAGTGCTCCTACTTTTTTTCTGTTTTTCTCCTCATGGCTACAAGACTGATTTAACTTGTGAACGAGTGTTACTGGGGGGATGGTAATTTGATAGTAATGCAGGCTGAATCGTGTTAAATGCACTGGGGAAATCAAAGAACATGATCCTCCCAGTGCCGCCTGCTTTTTCCAGAGGACAGCAGGCTCATTGAAGCAGGTGCATGATGGTGTCGTCAAATCCAGCCCCATGACAACCAGCAAACTGCTGTTGGTTTTGAAAGTCTGCTGTTGGTCTTTAATGATTTTAGAAGTTAGGGCAACAGGTTACAGTCATCAAAGGCAGATGGGTGAAATTTTGTTGTGCTTCTGGAACAAGACAGAACATCTTGGAACTTCTCCCAAAGAGGTGCTGCAGATTTGCCTACATAAGCAATTCAATATGCCTCACATAAAACATAAAATGCATTAAACACACTGGCAAACAGGACAGTCCGAAGATTCCACCAGACTATAAAATGGTGCAACATTATTTTTAAAGCGTTTGGTCTATATCGTGTTTCATCTCACGTAACCATGTTGACAGCGTTTATTACTCATTGCTGGCCCTTACTGCAGAAAAATAATAACGCTATTCAGCAGCAACACAGCCTACACAGCCCCGAGGCAACACGGTTACAAGAAGGAATACATAGATCGGTGACAATAAAGAGGCATGGAAATACAACTGACCATCCAATGATTTTATTCTGCGGAGACTTCAGCATTAATGTAGGTTTCTCAAGAAGTACTGAATGGAGCTCAAGCAGCTTCAACTCACTCACACAACTTAGGAGAGCTTGAAAAAAATCTTAAAACCTCTGATCAGAAACCAATATTTTCACATGATTCATTAAAAAAAAAAAAAGAAAGAAAATCCACAGTTGTATCATTTATCATTTGATGTCATCTAACCTTTCTCTTGTACACCTAAATGTGAAACAATCCAGAAAAAAAAAAAAAGATCCAAAAGTCGTCCAGACGTCCAGCATCAAATACAGCAATCAAAAACATGTCTGTGCCAAGCGGAGGGCGAAATACTGCACTCTTAACTGGAGTATTACGCAGATATACTGATAACGATTCAAAACCCACCTCCACTGTTCAGTCAAACCACAGGAAGTCTCTTTAAAGAAAGGTTAGACGTCTTCCAGAACCAGTAAGAAACCTAGATGTCTTTCTTTTAGGAACTTAAGCTCCGCTGCACTAAAGTATCCAGCTATCAAAATAACTTTTGGCTGACAGATTGTAATGTCAGCCTTTACATTATAAATATTTAAATGAAACTATTAAATAATGTAAACTTTGTTACGCTTGCAGGTTCAGGCATATGGTGGAAACCCTGTTTTTAGCAACAAATATGTCCTGGGATTCTAATCTGAATTTCAAATTTGGGGGAAATTTAACACCCTTCATAAGTTATGAACAATACATCAGTGTCAATATCACATTTTCCTCCCTCTCTGTCCTGAGGGGAGTTTTATTAATATGTGGAAGTATTTCAGTTAACACATAATACCTTTACTTGATTTAATATCAAAAAGAAAAGAGAAACAAAGCCTTTGTGCACATTATTATCTTGTGTATTGCAGATACAGACTTAACTTATGCCATCAAAACTTTCGAAAAGTTCAGTTATTATGTTCTCATTACTTGCAAGAATGCATGAATTACTTGTGTTTAATAGTACCATTTCCCACCAGTGATTTCTGCTTTATTTAGTCACAAAACATGGCTTAAGAAGACTTAACTCCTTGTTATCATCTGCTTTTTAATTGGAAGTGGTTTCCTCTGGACAGTAGGAAAAATAAGAGTCTGGAATTTTTTTTATAGAGCTAAAAGTAAAAAAAAAAAAAAAAAAAAAAAGTCATTGGGCTAAATATGTGTATCGGATGAAGATTAATTCAAATAAATAAATAACTGATACACAACAATGTTGACACTACGCTTTGGTCGCCCCCCCTCTGGAACATCTCTGGGTCCGTGATGAAGGATATTTAAAGAATGTGGGATTAGCTGGACACACACAAATGCACAAACCAGTCCTTAGGTTTATTAGTAGGATAAAGTTGATGTTTTGGAATAGCCGCGTCAAAGTCCTGACCTTAATCCAAAAGAAATGTTGAGAAAGAGAGAGAAAGCTCATGAGAGGAATTTCACCAATTTCCCAGAGCTGACGCTCCATGAAGCTGCTATCTGCAGAGGAATGAGCAGATGTGCTGGACTAATCAGAAGTTACAGAAATTTCAAATATTATCACACAAAGTGAATACAACAGATAGTCTAGTAGTGTGTGGAGAAGAAGGTATACTCTTAGGTTCTGCTGTTTGGGTTTGCCTTCACTGAGCATCAAACTCTGAATGGCCCAAAGCAACGGACACAGTCAAACGCCTTTTCCAAGGCCGCAGAGCACATTACCACTCTAGTTGAGCCAACTCCCACGTCCCTCCAGGATCTGAGCGAGGGCAAAGAGCTGGTCCACAGCCTATGGGTTTCTGGACTATCATCCGGGCGAGAAGAATGAGGTCCAAAGAGCCAGTTCTGGCAACTGGGGGTCTAAATGCTAAGCCTCTCACCTTTGGCACAGTTTACCTAACGTACCTGAATTGAAGAAAATTGTAACTCTGTGGCAGAATAAAAAAAAGAAGCTTTTTTCCATATTACAGACTCGTCCACCAACCTGACTGCCATAACACTGCAAAAAGTCGTTTCAGAGTAAAATAAAAACTTGTTTTAAGAAAATTGGAAGTCTAGTTCAGACTATTTGTATAGTTTTAAGAATTTTAGTAAAAAAAAAACGTTCTTACCTCAATGGCAAAAGTATTTTTTTCAATAAAAAAAAAAAAGCATGTTAATTAGATTTATGGATTATTCTTATTTCTAGACGGGCTGTTTTTACAGTGTACTAACTTCATATGGGAGCGCTTCCAGCTTCGAGGTGTGCATTTATAAATGCACGGCTGACATTTTTTTTCTGTACTTTAGTTATTCATTAAAACTGTAAGCATTTAGCATCTGAATATATATATATTTTTTTTAATTCTGTCAGAGCCTTCTGATGGAGATGCAGATTATTTGCTAATCTATAGCCAGGAGCAGTGGAAATTGCCTTTCCTTTGGCGTGTCACCTCTACGTAAACTACTGACAAATGACGGCTCCTAGTTAAGCTTTGTAATCGTTGACAGAATCTGCTTTTCAAACCGCTGAGTGAGCTTTTTCCATCAGCGGGGTCAGCCATCCAATTAGCCTGTTGTCGAGACCAATTGCGACTTCAGAAATGATTGAGTTTTGCGTGACCAGGCTGTAAGTCGAAGCGTAGGGCAGAATATATGACTGCCGACGCGGCGTCTGTTTCCAGAGCAACACAACGTATTAACCGAGCCTTTGTTGTTGTCATGGTTTTATCTTAATAAAATTTGGGAGAGGGAACATGCTCATAAGGAAAACCATTGATAAAAAAACACACTTTCTGTCAGTTTTTTTTGTTTGTTATTATATTTGTATCTACGAGGTCTGATGTCTTCTAAAATTAACATTTCAAACAAAATTATATCATTCTGATTCAGATTGTTAAAATGAAGGAACCACAAATGAATAATTTCAGCTGTCATTAAGAAATGTATTATTTCTTTTTTATTTTGTTTTCTTTATGTTCTGCGAGTAATTTGCTGTCATTATCTAAGACATAAGAGCAGCATGCCCAGCAGCTATAAGCACCTCTTTTCTGCGGTGAGTGAAATCCAGGAAGAACAGATGTGCCCAACTTCCCTGCTCACACTGCAGAACAGGAAGCACGAACCATAAAGGTGACAAATTAGCGCTCGCAAGTCCTCGCTCAGGAAACTTCGTCGTGTACTGGATGTGTTCTCCTTTCAAGCTCGTTACATCACAGAAACATATATCACTTAGTTTGAGGGGACACAGTATTTGTCTGCACAAGATTGTTTCACGTAAAGTGTAAAAATTAGATCCAAATTAAATGAAACATGAAAAAAAAAAAAAAGGTGCTGGGAAGAAATGCCACGAATCCAGACATGGATACTGGACACATATCATTGACTGAGCTGCAGAAAGTTACAAACCAGTAGTTGAAGAATCTGAGACGTCAGACGTCGGCTCCTGCTTCCAATAAATAAGCAAAGCCACGTTTAAAAGAAGAGGCTGGACAGTCTATCTCAATGCATCATAGTTCTAACATTTTCTACTAACATGTATCAGTAGAGGGAAATATCATTTCTAAGAAATCTGTGTAATTTCCAGGACTTATACCCATGAATAAAGCATTCCAGCTATTACAACCGTTAGATTTACACTTAGGCTGGTGACTGTATACATATATAAATATATGCATTTCTCTGTATTTCATTGCAGAAAGTGATTTTGCTCACAGCTTCACAACACTTTCAAAAGCTCAGTGTCATTATTCTTGATATAATGCCATTAGTTCTGCAAGTAGACTGAATATCACAGGGAGCAAAGGAAATCCTCGTCACACGCCAGTAAACCTTAAACGTTTTACAGTTTCCCAAGGAAGAAAAACTGACTTATTTTTATTATTGTATGTGATGCTGACAACTTTTACAAACCAAAATATGTTCAAACTAAATGATGCTATACTGAATGAAAAGCCAAATATGAGAACAAAATTTTACAAACATTGACACATTTGTTAGTACTTTTCTATTAAAGAAATAAACACCTACAATGGTCAACTGGAAACTGACAACAACCCCAGATTTATCACTCATAATGGTAAGTTCATTTATTTCTCTTTCTCTTAATTGTGAATTTTCAGCACGTGCATTGCTTTCTACGGCTATCGCATCATTTTATAGGGGTGGGCAGCAATTTCCACACCCGTGTACTAGGAACTCGATGGTTCTGCAGATAAACGAGTTCAGCAAACTCCCCTGTCATAGCACATCTCGGTGTGCTCCGCTGTCCTTTAACTTTGTGCTTCAGTGGCTCCCTGAGTACCACAGGGCACTGGGATGGATTGTATTTCAAAACACTGCACACTTAACCAATGACCCTGAGAGCATTTTTCAACCACACAAAGAGAGAAGAATTGGTGGGTTGATGAAGTTTATTTGACCCTACTGTGTTTAAATCATAACTGACTGCTGCTGCTGTGTTTGCAGAAAAGAGACAGAGATCTGAGCAGTGTAAGACAAGACTGTTGTTTTTAAGAGAAAAGTACGTTTTAATTAAGATTTACCAGCATCTGTGAGTGTGTTTAAAAGAAAAACAATAAGAGTACAGTTACTTATATTGGCTACGACAGATGCAGCAAGCATAAAAATACATAAAAATATCAAACGTCACTTCTGGCGTCCTTCCCTCTTTCAAGTGCGCCTGATCCAATGTGCTGTTGGTACACAAGCACAAACTCAATCTGCTTCTAATGATTGTTTTATCGACGAGACGAGGGGCTATTCACTCATGCAGGCCTTCGACAACTACAGGCCAATTCAGTTGGAGAAACGAGAGAAAAGACACTGTGCACGCCAGAAATGGAGAGCCAGTGGGAAAGCATTGCAGCTTTATTTACACTCCACTGAAAAATACTCGGAGTAAATAATGAACCTTCCGGCCAAAACACAGCAACTGTCTTCAGTTTGGATGCTGAATACAACGTGGACTTCATATCATGAGACAGAGGGGAAAATAAAGCGGTTTTTCAAAGAATGCTAAGGAACGTATTTAACTCAGCATCCGTGTAGCGCTGTCGAAGAAGACAATTACATTTTAACAGAATGAGGTGAAAAGTGTAAGCACTGCTGCTCCAAATCCAATTTCTTTACATATCAATTCAGAATCCAGCTGTTTACATTATATATTGCGAGTGATCAGATATGATCTGCGTGTGCTCATAGATGCTCATTAATTCACATGCTTGCTGTGGTAACCTACACACAGATAACAAACGTAGAAAGAAAAAACAGTGGAGGGAGGTATTAACTGGCTTTGCCTCTGTCACAAACGGTTATGTGGAGCTGCGGTGCAATTTGTTTTGAAAGTGCGCTATTTTATATGAGGCAGCTGCCACCGCTGTGACGTCAGTACATGTGGGTGCAAAGTCCAGGCAGGTTCGCTGTTATGAATAACTAACAAAGGAATTCTTCACCACTTCCATCTCTCAGTCCTGTTTGAGTGACCAGAACATTCAGATTGAGATGCATCTGCTCAAATCCAACTGGAATCCCATTTGACACCCTTTCGGTCTGTGGTTTAAATCCAGTTAAGAGAAACTGCATATCACTATATATGCTGGTTGTTGGTTATTTAGACCGTCAAAAAACCCTGACGAGATATAATCTGTATATGTTACAAAGTGGATTTAGGCTGGCAGTGTGAACATAACCAATACAAACCCTCAGCTGATGCCATTCCATCCCATAATCTCAACAGAAATCACATGCAAACCTGTTGTTTTGGTCATTGTTGACGTCCCATAGTTCTGGAAAGTATATATTTTTAAGCTTCCCTGCCATGTGACCCACTGTAATCTTCTGGTTAGGAGTATGGTACACAAGCAAATATGTTTTTGTCCTTAAAGGCCTGGCAGCGGTGTTTTGTATAAACCCAGTGTGGCCAGTGTTTGCAGCAGTGTAAAGCGCATACACTAATCAAATCTGGAAGAAATAAAAGATTGAATGACCTTTTTTCAAGTGCGCACCTGAAAGAAATGGCTTGCTCTTTGTTCAACTTCTCAGTTCAACAAAGCAGAACTGCACCACTTTGGTGCTTTTGGGCAACACAAGACACTTCTTTTTGAACATTGGATAGTTATTAGATTACACCCAGACCAATCATTGCACATGCAATTTCAGATTGGTACATAATACGTGATGTATCTGTGGCACCGTGTTTTAACGCAAAACATAATTGGGTATCATCTGTACTCCAATGGAAATCAATGCCATGGCTTTGTATATTCTGCGAATTACAAAAGCATTAGAGTAGGAGGCATCTGCAGCCATAACAGAGAAGAACTTTAAAAAAAAAAAAAAAAAAAAAAGCTATTCAGAGCCATTTCACTGAAACACATCCGTTGTAATTTCTAGACTAGATTTCTGATTTTTGTCAAGTTCTGGCCTGATGATTTGGATTTTTTGGTGATTCAGATTTCATTTTTCAGCTTTTCAGCCCTATGACATAAAACATACACATTTATTATTATCATTAATTTTTATTTATTTATTTATTTATTTTTTTTTACAATTACAATAGTTTGGAAATGAAACAGCCAGCCTGTCACATTGGTGTTTAGATGTTTTTATGACATGATCTATATGCTAAATCCTCCACATAGACCATTTCTCACCAGGATTGCAACTTATGTATTTAGGTTGAATTAGAAACATTTGTCAATATGACTTTTATTTTGACACAGAACATTTAGCACTTTTATTTTGAAACCAGTAAAGTGCTACATGCATATTACATAACAGCTATGCAACATAAGTTATTTGGATGTCTGTGTGTACTAAAGCATGTCTTGAGCTTACAAAAAGTGCTACAGAAACTAATTTAAAAAAAAAAAAAGATTCCATCTTTTCTTATCAGAAGAAACTGGTAATCCCAACACTGGAAGCTAAAGTGAATCTCAAACTATCTGAGAACTGCAAAGAGATAAACACAGAAACGTTTGACCTCAGAGATTAAAAAAAAAAAAGTCTATTCTGTGCATCTGTAAGATAAATGAGTACCCTTTGACTTTCTGAAATAATGAGATGCATTACTGAAGCTCTTTTGTTAAACTCAGTGTGTTGCGGCTTGGGGACAATGCAGTGAATTAAAAACACATTTTGCTGTCTTGGAAAGGCAAGTGAAGTGGAAAAGGTCACCACACAAAATCAACAAACTAGTTTACTTCAGATCAAGATACATCGCTGCTGCTGTAGATGTTTTACCTGCGATGGGCTGGTGGCCTGTCCAGGGTATATAACTAGCCTTTTGTGGGTACAGATAATGGATGGATGGAATAACGATCATCCATCCATCCATCCATCCATCCATCCATCCATCCATCCATCCATCCATCCATCCATCCATCCATTTATTATCTATACCTGCGATATCTGCTGGAACTTATTCCAGCTGTCTTCATGTGAAACGCAGGAGTACACCCTGGACAGGTCGCCACTGGAGTATTGACCCAATATTAGTCAAAACATCTGCTGTTGTTGCGGATTTTCACTCTCCTGAGGATGTACCCCAAAATGTCCTTATTCTGGTGGCTGCATCCGAGTCTTCTGCAACGGAAACAAAGAGACGTGTAAACAAGCTCTACACATCCGAGTAAAAACATATCAAAGTGTTTGGATGTTTGTCACGTAGGGTGATCGAGAATGCATATGTGCACGGGCATGTGTGTGTCACTTCTACAGCGGCTGGAGACAATGAAGTTGCTGACTTGTGCTGAATAGACCTTCTCCATCTGCTTTCATATCCTTTCTCCACCTCCTCCTCCTCTTTGTCTCATTTTATACGTGAGCCGTTCCAACAGAGGATCACCAATCAAGGATGTGTGCTTCTTTCTCTACATGTACATGCCTTAACATGTGTGAGATAAAACAGAATAGAAAAGACGAGAGAGTATTTCCATCTTTGGTTATTTGCATGGCATTCAGCCTAAGCAGATAAAGCCGTCTTGCATGCTGTTGTCTCTGTAAGTTTGCGTGGGAATTTGTCAGGTTTTGTAATAGCAAAGGGGATCACAATTCCTTCTCAAGCGCTTCCCTGTCTCTCCTCTATTGTGAGCTCATTTTGTAAAACCCTCATATTCTCATATTGTGAAACCCAGTGCCAGTGCTGAGGGCAGAGCTGCTTTTTACTGCACATGTATGTCTTTGTGTAGAAACCAGCATCTCGCAGTGGTTGATTACACTTAAGTACACGGCATGCATCATGTTCCCCTACTGCAGACATGTCTTGGTAAGGTGTCAAATCGCCACAAGGCATTATTGCCATGCACCGATTCTGACTCTAAAAGTGCAAAATAAAGAAGAAAAACTGCATCCTTCATAAAATATTACTTTGTTCTTTTTACTTGGTGAGGTAGTAACTCTCTCGCAGGCGAGGTGTGTCTACTTTCAAAGGCCAGAACTTGAAAAAGCTGGAGTTTAAAAACAATTAGTGCATTTTTTTCGTTTTTTGCCAGTATACATTTTTACACACATTTATGTTTAAAATTAATTAATTGATGTTACATGTTTCCTAAGCATAAAGAGCATCAGCACAGAATAAAGGCCATCCTTTTCCCTTGTTTTTGCTGGATGTAGCTCATCGCATCGGCTTTACAGCAGCAGTGCCGAGAGGCCGACTTAGTTCAAGAGGAATGACAGCATGCATTTATCACAAGTCTCTGCACATTAGCATAAAAACGTGTGCCCAGCAGCCAGCACTTGCTCCTGGGGCACCTCAGTTGTTGTTGTGCATTAAGTGAAGGCATTATCACTACCCTGACTTGGCGCTCTGACACAGGTTAGGGCTAATCATTCCCTGTGGGAGAATCAATAGCTAGTGCAATTCAGTTGGAAGGAGCAAGAGGCAGAGAAGAAAGCAAAGAAAGCAGAGGTGGATAAAAAGGTAATACCACAAGAAGGTGTTTAAGTGTACTGGCAGTTTTTATGCTTAACCTCATTCATTAAAAAAAAAATACTGACGGTAATCTAGCACATGTATTTCTATATTGATTATTGCTTCTTCAGATAGCTTTTTATTTGGATGTTTTGCAATGTCAGAGATATATGTTCATATTGATGCAGATGAAAACAAGTACCTTTTCTTAAAGCCACTCTGTGCAGCATTAATACCCCTGACCAAGTATTGGCAGTCACTGTCGACACTGTGGAGATGGTTTGGCACGTCTTGTAATACCATTTTGCCCCACTAGTGGTGCCCCTCAGGAGCTGACGTGAACTTTGATGTTATATGATGTCCCCAGGTGGTCAGAAGTAGTATTGCTGCACAGACTAGATTTAATCGACTTCTTTTTAAATAGATATACGTGCCAATCCTCCAGAAAGTGCATTTCTGCGACACCCTACAGCCCTTTAGAAAGGTACCTCTCGTTGTGTCTACATTTTTTGCTCTTACACTTGCTATTTCGGGTGCTTTTTGCACGGACATGCTGTGAACTATGAGTACCTCTAATAGTCTACTCTTAGGGCACCAAAAGGTGAGTGTGGAGCAATGCACTTAAGTCACACGAGAGACTATCAGATTCAATGTGTCCAAAAGGGGAGAAAAAAGACAATCAGTCAATTTTTTTCATTCTATTATTTATTTCATTTTATTGTAGTTGTAGGGTCTGCCTAGCCATCCTAATTCTTTTTTGTCTTTGATACAGAGAATTAGTCTTATTTCTCTGAATATGACTTTGATTTTTTTCAAAGGCAAATCCAGAAGGATCCAGAATTGTATCCAATGATGTTCAGAATAGTTTCTTGATCACCTTTTGCTGCAAAGTGAGAAAGAAACTACCTCTGGATACAGTGTGACACAGGCAAAGTGAAGATCAGACAAAGAATCCAAAATGTCATGTGGTAATGTTGGTGAATGACTGTTGTTGGTTTTGCAGAAAAGAAATATTGATCCAAGATGTTATTAGCAATTCTGCAGTAATGGTTCTCAGACACCCCGTATGAATCATCACATAAACCCCGCCCCTGCACGGCTGCGATTGGCGGTATGTTCTGTACCCGTGGAAATGAATGAGAACAGTTGCAGACTCATTTCAATGACTGTTTTGCTCCCCCTCTTGTCAAACAGTTATTTATCAAAGAAAATCTGAAAAACACCTTTTATCAGCAAATAATAGTAAAAGAATGAAATACTCATTTGGGTTAAACTGTGTGATTGAAAATGTTGCAAGAAGTAAAGGTTACTTGCATGTTATTCTTATTGGTTTAATTTTGCACAAATACAATGTGTAGTGCAACTTCTTAACGCCACGTTTGATGTTGGAGGCACATAATAATTAATGCAGAAAGCAAGAAAATCCTTGTCCACTACCTCTGCATAGAAGTACATGTTAGATCATTAATTTGAATCGTCTACCAATGCTTATTTAATACCAAAACCATTGTGTAGCCGTGGTCAGAAAAAGTTATTCTGTCTCCAAGCTCCTGACTGCTGTCAGTTTTTGGAGATGAAAAATTGAAATTTGAAGCTAAATACAAGCGGTGTAGAGGATGGCTGAGAACCTCTCCTCTGAGACAAGAGTATGATTAATTCGGTTAAAACTTGTGTTTGTTGTGTGTCAGAGTGGTGGGAGTATTACACCTGCCAGGCAGGATGGTACTCGCTTAGACAAAGCAAGACTTATCCAAAAGACATTTTTCTAAGCTGTAAACTAGCCCAACATCAGGATTAAAAACCACTGCATAATGTGAAACATGTTAAATCTGTAGGCCTTGCAGAAAACTAGACTTAGATCTAGGTTTGCTGAGATTTCAAGCAAAGACAATGCCAGTGATTAAAAGCTTATTTCAACAACCCATTAACAGTAAGCCTATGAAATATTTAAAACTGCAAAGAGTCATGCATTGAGCAAGGAGCATTTGACTCACCCAACTGATATTTTTATCACTCTGTCTCTAACACAACCATGTCAGGAAAATAAAGAGCAGCACAACACAGCAACCGAAAACGATTCACACCTGCAAGGAGCAACGGAAGAAATGCACATTAACCTGTTAAGCTGTTAATACTTACTCCCATGCATGCTGGTCGGACTCTCACAGCCTTTCCAGGTAGAAGCCGACACGCTGTGGGTACAATTGCCATGCTAACACACGCATAAACATCTGAACACTCCTGTCACAATAAACAAACACTAAGCAGTATAGAGCTAAACTCTACAGATATCCTCCAAGCCCGTCTCTGCAAACAGTGGGGTGAAAAAAACGGTTTGTGAATGACAGGTTGTCAAGATTGCACGGCATGAGCCTGAAATGGTAGGAGACCAGGGAAGCAGGAGGAATAATAATAAAGCCTTTTGTTTTAATCTGAAAGTGCTGCCAAGGCAGGTTGTCAAGGAGCCAAGATCCAAAAACATGCAACATGTGGAGCTAAAAAAAAACTGTGAGCCAAATGATGGGCAGAGAGACAACGGACTGGCAGGAGGAGGAGGAAAGACAGGGCAACGTGCACAAGGGCGAGTGAAACGGCCAGGGAAGCACCAGCACAGTAACGTCAGCAACTCCGAGGACCTTGCATGTCCAAAATTGTCACTTTAAGAAAACATTGCGCATTAAGCAAGCTGCTGAGCAAGCACCGGTATGTTAAGATTTGGGGGTGAGAACAGGTTGTTTGTTTGGATTCGCAGCCAAAAGCAGAGCATTTGGTGTGCTTTGCTCAAAGCTAAGATCTTTTATTTACTGTTGGAGTCTCGGGAAGTGGCTTTAGCAGTAAAATAACCAGGGCCAAACTGCAAGGCAAGTGCTTGTTTAGAATTTAGGAGGCCAGATATATGCTGCAGATCTACTTGCCAGACAGGGGGAAATACTTATCTGGCTTTGACATTACAAACGGCTGATA